>KZ308769.1:239079-257003 GCA_000376725.2 Ladona fulva | reverse complement strand
GTGTTAGTTATTAAATGAAGGGCAACGTTTATGTAAGTAAAATATATTTATAAAATATACTTTTATGTAAGTAAATTCCAAATAATTTAAAATAATAAATTATTATTATTATCATTATTGTTAATGTTGTCTGTCAGGTTATAATATGATAAAAGTAATCCATGCTTCCAATCAGAGCCGCGCCCAGCCTATCTGCCGCCCGGGTGCGAACATAATTTGCCGCCCCTTAAAATTTCTGAAATATCAGTGTTCTACGAATTCCATCCCCAGCTTACATTGGTCACGAAACATCAGTAGTAATTAATTAAGCATATTCCATATCCTAACATAGTGAATGACCATTATGTGTTAATAGTTCACATTACTTTTGATTATTGTTACATTAGCAGCAAAAGCCTCCAGAAGTGTCAGTAAAACTCGCAAAGCAATTTGCAAATTAAGAAAGACTGCGATTAAATCTCTATTAAATATATATTCCTAACCTGAAGAGGATGTACTCTTGGGTCTAGAAAATCCTATATTGATTCCAATTTTTTGATTAAATCCACTTCACAAATATTCCTTTCTTGTCTTGAGTTATCCAATTCTTTCCTGTAAATATTAAGCAATGTTTAATTACACAGTGAAATCCACCCTCGATAAGTCGTATATATCACACAGAAAACAATTAATAATGCTGTTATAGTAATAATGGTTGGGTACGCTTACAGTACCACCCTTTAGATGCCGCCGTCCGGGCGTGAGGCACACCTTGCTCTGCTCTAATTATAAGTAAAGCGGAATATTGCTCGAGAATATTATTTTGTACGTAGTATAATTGAAACACGTCTCACCCTGAAACGGTCAGCAAAATTTCTCCATAGATATATGAAAATACGAGCTAAAGATTATAATGGGATAAGGTACCATGTTGTTATAATCATAGAGAGTCAGTAATAGTTCTATCATGTAAAGTTAGTAGTCTCAGCTTTGGCCTCATATACTCGGAATGACAGCGAGATAATGACGGGCAGGATTCAAAGGAGACACAGCTCAAAAAGAGGAAAACTTGATATTGATCCATAGGATTGGAAAAATGGGAATATGTCTTAATTAAGAGGTTGCAGTCCCTCGTGGGAAATGGAAGTTTATGATTGGTGGAGCGGGAGTTGATGCGCCGACCACGTGTCACCGACTGAAAAATACGTCGCCGAGCTTAGGAATCATCGTTATTATTCACCTTCTTTAGGCGTGCCGCTATGGACCGAGTAAGCAGACGCTCGTTCATTGCCACGCCCATAACTCGGCGCATGGAAAGTTTAACGTGTGACGAAACACGGCACTACATCAGACCAAGTACCTCGATTTACGATCGGGTACTTCGCTCTCCTGACACCAGGATGCTCCACTCGGAATATAGATTCCTTCAAGAAGGGAAGCGTGATTCTCGTCCGAGTGATGAGTCACGGAAGCATATGGAAAACTGTTCTTGTTTATCGTTAGATGCTGTGAATCCTATGAACGTTAAGTCGCATGCGACGATTTATTTCAAAAGTAAGAGAGGTCTTTGGCCGGTTACTGCGTTTCCGTGTTCGGAATAATTTCAGGGCGTGTTTTTCCATCACGTTATTCTTCGTAAATGACACACTCGATGTGGTGCATAGCAATGCTGAGGGTGTAGAATATGATTTACGTTCAGCTATTCCAAATTTCACGTATCCTGATGATTCAAGTGTACATGCCGGGAATAGGCTGAGGATTTTATCTACTTTCCGTATATTCTGAAGGATCTCTTGCCTCTAAAACTCGTTCATTTTTCTCAGAAATTAATGTTCTGATATATTCATCAATTACTATTAAAAGAAGTTAAGTGTGGTTTGGAAACAATGTAGCGTTATTCCTTACGAATAACCGTTACCAATACACCAAATTTACAAATTTGAGGCATTCTTAGGTTGATTGCATAAATTTATTGTCCATATTTATCTATTTTAAATATTGCGATTTTATCTGACCGTTTTTTTACCATAATAAAAAATTTAGTTCACTTTTCTGCATTGTAAGAAGCCTTAGGTTTCAACTCAACTTTTTAACAAACCTTCAACGCTTTTAGTTTTGAAATATTCTTACTAGATAATACCATTCTTATCAACCTAGGAAAATTAGTCATGCAAAATATTTTGGGCATCTATTTATTTCAAACCCGTAATTTTTATACAAAAAAACGCAACAATGTACTTTAGATTTTGCCATTCGTAGCCCTCATCTTTTCTATCTTCCTATGGCGTTATGTAGACCCTCTTAAACGCATCTCAAAACACGCTGTTTCTTATTAGTGTAAGCATGCTATTCGACTTTTATTTTAATCGATACTCTCCATAATTTAGTAACTGAGTACTTCTACTTGGGTAGTACCATTGAGAAGGCTAATACAGTGATAACTCGCCGAAAACAAATAATTCATTCCGGAATCACATACCGAAATGCCGGAATATTATGTTATCAGGCATCTCGCAGTCTTTATCATATATATACCAATTGGGTTGGTGGGTTCCCCATATGTGATGTGGTTAGCCATTCGTACCGACGGAAAAGATAAGATATTGGAATGGCTCGACCGTTCATTTTTCATGCTTTATGTTATCGTGCGCATGCACTAAAAATTGGTTAACCGAATCCAAATTCGTTAGTCGAGTGCAAAACACAGCGAAAGAAATCTTCGATAGCAGAAAAATTCGTTTGCACGGTCAATCGTTAGCCGAGGTAAATCATATCCTTAATAGATATCGAGGTACCAACAACTTCAAATTAAAATCCCTCTCAAACTAAGAAAAATCTCACAATAAGAGAACACGTTAGCGTTATTTCTGAAAAGTAGTTTGCGGAATATTTTTTCCAGTTGCATAGGAAAACGGTTTGAAAAATTAATCTTAGAAGTGAGGGAAAAAAAATCGGAGGGAATATTATACATGGCTGTTATTAAAATAGATTTTTGAGGCTTCTTAAGAAGTCAGGGGGCTGCCCCAAAGCACTCGTGGTGAGGCGGTCAAAAAAATCCGTCGCTGTAAAAATCACCGTTTTGAGAAAAGATCTACCGTTGCATTGATATGGTCACCGAGTGAGCACTGGTGCAGTCCCTTAGCGGCGTAAGGAGTATTTTAATTATCGACTCGGACAATTTTGAACTTAGAGCAGCTGGAATGTGGTTTTAGACGATGTATCTGTCTAATTGGACTGGTAGGAAATCCCATGAAAATCCCTCTGAGTGATTGAAGACGGGAAGAGAAATTTTGGATAAAATTAGGAGAGTGGGAAGCGAAATTCATTAGAAACGAACTTAAACTCGGTAAATCCTCTTAAAAGATCTTCGAACGAAGATTTTCGAGGCAAAGAGGGCTACTAATAACGTTCTATTTAGAAGCCAATATCAACGAAATTGGATGCCGATCATAAATTGAAATAATAAAGACGCTATAAAACCACATTTGTGTGTTTGGAACAACAAGGCTTACATTTAGAAAAGTGATAGAAGATAAATTCATTCAGATCTGATAGCTATCCTTAACTATAATGAATATTTTTAAATATTTTTCAAGCAATTTTGGAGAGTTAGTGGTTTTTTACTTATGTATAAAACTTCGTGTAGTTGTTCATATGCTGCAAATCTATTGCATTTGAATCCCCTTGATAGTAAATTAGTTTTTCTGGTCTACATCCTCATCAGCGTTTAATATTAGAGGCTAGAGGAAATCTATATTTCATCACGGTTATCATTCCTATTACTGGTCTAATGCACGTGTATGATTTCACCTCCAAATATATTTTAGGAAATTTAGTGAACGCCATCACTGTCTCCTTGATGACTTATAAAAAGTGAAAGAAAGTCCTCGCGCAGCATCCCTTTATGTGAAAGTACTTAGCCAGGTGGCGTTTACAGTGGGTGACACGTGGAGAGCGTATCGACTCCCACGGCGCCGCATTTGGCTTTTACAGGGCCGGTCCCACTACCTCTTAATTCAGATAGCTTCCTATGTTCATCACGATAATGGATGGACACCGATCAATGTTTGTCCCTACCGGGAATCGAACCCGTGACTGATTTCTCCGAAGACGAACGCGCTGCCCACGTAGTTATCCGGGAACCCTCCTCAATCATATATACCGTGAGTTACTGTTTCACAAAAACAAATAAAATATCGATGCTTCGTTTTGAAATTCTATTGGAATTCCTGGAAAAAAATCATCTTTCCATGTATCTATCTCAGAGTTCAGATAATTGTCGTTTTATTACTCTAGAATAATTAATTGTGGTTATTAGCTTGTCTAAAGGTCAAGGAATTCGTAAGACGAGAATACTTACTGCTTTTCAAAATAATTTTCACGTTCAAGGGAAGTTTCCGCCACTTAAAAGCAATTTAGCACGTGTCAGCAGTCAGTATGCTACACGTTTGACTTTGCAATGTCTCATTTAATGCACAGTCAAAGGGTTAAATATGGATCCATTAAAATATCTCAAACTTAAATGCGCCATTTTCTGATTTGTTAACTTAGTTTTCAATAAAAAACAATAGAACGATATTCAAAGCTGATTTCTTCTTTCAAATAACGGTGATACAGACATGCCAAAGCTTTCTATAGTTTCCGAATCATTTCCACATCATTCCCTTACTTCGATTAATAAGAACCGTGCTTCTTCCACAGAATATCTCGATTGAAAAAAAATTTTAATCAATCCAGCGAACCAACTTTCACGTCCTCTCGGGAAATGGCTTCTTCCACAAAAATTGAAGTGCAGAGGGTACCTTAGCCGTGCAATGCCATATTATCCCACTGGGTAATTACACTTCTGGAACATGCATGTCAATCCAATCAACCTTCCATCAGAAACAGCGGAGCGCCGGGTAATAAGACCATCATTCTCCGTCCGGGTTTTATCACACGATTAAATAATTCCGCGAGGAGGATAGGTTAATTTATGGAAAAGCTCAGACTGCTATCCCATTACAAGGAGCAAGTTATCCTTCAGATCACTAGCAACTAAAGGCAGGTTAAATCCTATTTCAAGTACCAAATCCCTTTCTCTCGCCCCCATGTTCCTTCTAATATACCCTTTCCCTTTGGTAAGTCTCTTTGTCTATCTCAACCCGGCTTTATTCCTCCTTCTCCCCATCCTTACCGCAACAAATAGTCGCAAAGCCGGGCCAGGATGTCGATTAGAAGCACACAAAATGACTTTGGTGGGGAAGTAAAAATTCAAGCGGAGTGGTAGTTATGGAGGGTAGGTCTCTAGGAGGGTACTCATTTGTAAGAAAGGAGAACGAATGCGGCCTCAGCTGAGAGGAGGCACACGGCCGAGGCGTAATGTGAGGTTGAAAGGACAGTGCAAAGAGGGGGCGCCAGAGCTTTCATCACCCCGGTAACTGATACCGACTAAGAGGATCACTGGTAAATCCTGGTAGGGAAGTCGTTTCGGAGATCGGAGCGCAAAAATTCTCAATTCTGCCGGTTACACAGCTGAGCGGAGCGGCCGAACCACACAGCCACGCAGGGGCACCTATAGAAAAGTCCCGTTCTATTTTTGGGCTTATCTTGCAGCTCTGGGCTTCATTCTGCGGCATTTTTGTCTTCATATATCGGAGTCGAAGTTCCTCCCATTATGATGGTTTTCAACCATCGCTATCAGTGAAGTTTCCGCGCACGTATTCCTGACTTTCTCTCTCATTCGGTGTCTGCCTTCCCTTTACAAGGAGAGCTTATAAAATTTACCGAGTTAATTTTGAGTAAAATCGGCGATATCTGCTTTCTACGTAAGCTCCTTTTTTGAAAATACGATGAGGAATAAGAGCATTTCTTACGCAAAGTTCAGTTTTTGATGTTGGATAGATTCCAGACATTGACGTTGCCTGCGCAATAGTTGAATGCATACCAGGCCGGTTCTAGACTAGACGTCGCGGCAAGCAATGCAATAGTAGTAGTAGTATTGGTAAAAGTGTCTCGACAGCTAAGGACATTTCGCACGTAGGCTCCCACCGGGATTCGAACCTGGGACCGCTTTCTCTGAAATCGAACGCGTTGCCCACTTGGCTATTCGGGAGAGACTTATTGGTGCATGTTCCTGAATTTTGAGTGTGACTATACCGAACTTGTTTAAAAAAGTAATTCTTTTATCTATACTAACAAGATATTTCCTATAGTTTCATTTTCTTTGAATGTATATAGCTTGTATTTTTTCTCCGGGGCATAATTTACATATTTCTATTTTTTTACTTTTTATTGTTCTCTGTACTGATAATTCTTCTTGTTTACTCTTTATTGTCTATGTATGTATATATACAAATGTATATTCATTCGTGGCATTTTCATATCAAAGAGATGACATTAATATGTTTTAAATATTTATAAAATGTTTAATCCTTGTAACTGGGCTCTGCCCATATTAAATGAATGAATAAATAAATATCGTTCAGACATTGATAATTCAATGAAAGCCTCTGGCAGGACTTATTATTTTTAGTGAATCTAGCTATACTATTTTCTCAAGATGCTATTTTAATTTAATGGCGTAATGATATTTTTCTAATTTTAAGATGTTTTAGTTTAGTAATTTTTCATGTTTTTTCCGATGTGTATTTTGATTTTTCCTTAGTTTCTAATATTTGGAAAAAAATAAGTTTTCGTAAGTGCAGATATTTTTATTATAAATTAATTATAATGTTTTTCTTTCCTCTATGTCTTTGCTGGATTATTAAAGCCGCATTTCCGTGATTGTTTTCCCGCAACGTGGGTTTCATCTTTGCCAACCTTAAGTTGTTACGATTTCTTGCCACGGTACTGCTTATTTTTGTTTTCTGATTGATATCTATACTTATAATAACGACATACCGGTTTAGATTTAGAATCCAACCTCGTCAATTAAGTTTCTACCTATCTATCATAACTATCGTTCGCGGAAAGATCAACTTTTTAATATTATATGTAGTTCTGCAAGTAGTTTCACTGTTGAACTTGTTTGAAGCTAGGAAGTTATCGGAGCCTAGCTTCTAATCTCGTGTCCAGGAAAGTATTTCAAATCTGCCTCTGAGAGCATTCTCATAAGGCCTGCTTTTTCCTTGTAGCGTAATTTAACAAATCGTATCGCCGTTTTCTGTACTTTCTCGAGTTCACAGGTACACGTTTCAATCGCTGGATCTCATAGACTTGCCACATATTTCAGATGGTGTCCTACTAAGGTGAAATAACATCGCTTTTACTAACAATGTGCTTTACGAACCCGAGCTTTATAACTGCTTTACCGTTGATTTTTTTATATACATGTCTGATTTTCAATTTTCTTCAGTGGTCCCGAGATATTCAGCTAAAACGACTATATCAAGAATGTTTCAATTAATTATTTCTGAGTAATTATGACAGCTTTGTTTTCTTTCGACGATTTTCTTTTTTACTTTTTTGGATCGAGGATTCCAAAGAACCGACTTCTGCAGGGGAGAAAGAGGTTTAAGAGCGAATCAGTCTCATGGAATCTTCCAGCCATTCCGAATATGTGATCACACCAAGGTTGCGATAATGTACAGACCGATGCACAGTGGGCTAGAATCGAAAAAAGCTGGCCAAGAGGCCAAAAATGATTTTTTAGAGTGAGGAACGTGAAACTTCGCATAGGTATTCAGAAAAGATTGAATTTTGTTATTCTGCCTTTTATTTTTCGTTATTTTTCCGCGTCAAAAAGATACAGGGCGTCAAACTTGGGAAATTTTCACAGAAAAGAATGTTCTCGGATTTTTCTGAAAAACGTTCAAGTTTGCTGCGATGCGGACGTGATTAAAGGAAACTAATGGAAAAACCGATTATGCCGTATTTTAGTATGGTTTCTGATCTTTTGATGTTCCGAAGTACTTCAGCGAAAGTACATCGGAACTCCTCACCCCTTAAATCCCTGTGACGAAAAGGATCGGTGAAATTGTACAGGAAGGATCTCCTGGCCAATTTAAGAAAGGTGTAATTGAAGGGGGTACTGTAATGGAGACGTAAGATCTAATTGATAATTAGATTAGGGATTGATTCGTGGAAGCTGGAGGGAATCGAAAATATATCACCCTCAGGGTTTTAAGACAGTGGACCATTTCTGTCGCGATGAAATCCTTATCACTATATTTAAAATTTATCGCTTCTCAATCTTGGGGCGATAGATTTGAATGATCTCATTGGATAAAGCTGCGTTAGATTACAGATTATGAATCTGTAATTATATTTCATCAACCGAAGACATCCTGTCGGCAGCTGAAGCGTTTCAAGCGAATTTCTTCCATGTTCCTAAGACATTTTACTTCTCTTGATGTTCACTCAGTTCTTTCTAAATATAAGACGATTCTAATCTAATATATAAAGAAAGTTATCAACCCTATCCTCCTTAGTTATGTTAATGGAAACGGTGGACCAACGCGGCGGTTCTTAGATAGATGCAAGTAGCCGTATCCTGTCGCTTTAGCGTTCAATTTTATCTAAACTCAGGTAAATTTCTCATTCACCACCGTTATATGCAAAAGGTGGATTGGAGGGTATTCATGAGGATGTGGATTCAGTTCTGTCAGGATTCATCGCCCTTTGAATATAACTATAAAAAATTGAGTCCTGAATATTTTGACTTCTCTGCCATTTACCACGTCATATGAGAGTGAATGGAAATAATTTTCCTTTGGCACACTTACAATTATTTCCGTCGTTAAAAGTTCTCTTTAGGTTTTTTTTTAATAATAAGAGCGCGCAAATCAAAAGCGATCTAATGGTTGCACGTGCTTCCTATAAGGAAAGTTTTCCCAGCCTTGAAATTGCTTTCCGTTTTCCCTATTTCTGGTTTCAATCGTCTTTCCTTTTTACTCAAAGATATTGCGACTTGATTTGTAGGTTCAGCCATTGTTAATAAGTGGGGTTTTCAGACGGTTATCACACTAGTGACGGTTTAAATCGCTGCATTGCCTACGTCAACCTACACTGATTTATTTTACCATGTATGACCTATGAAGCTTCAGCGTTGTTTACATGGCATAGATGCGATAGGCCATCCTCTGGCATGTTTTTGTTTATTGTCATTGACGGGAGGGATGTTGAAACCCTAAAATCACACACTTGGATACGCTTCTGACCAATTGTATGATTTTTATGAGCCAATTTGTGACATGAATATTGTTTTTGCTACACTGAGATCGTCATAAAATCGCTGTGAAATAATATTATTTTTCTGGACGAAAATTTGCCCAATAAACTATTTCCTCCGGGCATCAAATTCTCCAATAAGCAGGTACCGCAATTTCATATCGCATCGGAACCCTCCACCCGTATCCCAGCCGAAACTTACTCCGAGGAGCAGTCCAGCACTGAAATTCCTGGTGGATGAATTGCGTAGCAGGAGTCAGGATGTGGAAGGAGTCGTTGGCTGTGCAAAGAGGAGTTTCGGCGGAGGAGTTTCGGGCAAAGGATGGGAAGTTTGCGGCACGTCGACGGGATTTTCTCTAATGAAAATCGTCTTGCAAGCCAAACCTTTCTTTCTCGTCGGAACGGATTTCGGAGACTGCGGAAAGAATGGCGCGCAGCGTGCTTCCAGGGATAACCTGTTATCCATTAGCTTTAGACACCACTGAGGAACGAGTTAATTTTGACGAGCCGACATGCTACCCAACGCCCCTCCCTTATTGTCGAAACGCTCGCATTGATATCTCGACAACATTCTTTCCGTCAACTTCGTTTATACTATCCGATAGTCCGAGGAAAACGGTTTATTTTTCGACCGAGTTTACGTCTACGGGAGGCATTTTTGCGCCACAGAATGCGTTCCCCGTTTAATTAGGATCGGGGAGTAGGTGAGAAATGCCCCGCATTCTCCGGGCGTGAAGAAATAAATGAAGAGCACCGAGCGCTGAAGGAATGCCGGCAAGTAGATGGAGACTTTGCGGAAAGAAAGAGGTGAGCTAGAGCTGTAGGGGAATTGAAATTATGCGGGAAGGTGTGAGGATGAAGGGGGAACTAAGAAAGGGGGTAATAATGAGGGATGAGAGAAAGCGAGCTGGAATGTATACTCTATTACGGAGGATATTTATCCGGCTAAAATCCACACGCATTCTCGCTACTGCCCGTCTTTTCCTTAAATGACTGAAATACCAATTTCGCAATTCAATTAGGTTTTGTGTGAAGATACGTCCACGCGCAGTGGATGAGGCAATCGATGGCCAGAGAGCGCGACTCTTTCCTAGGCGTGTCTATTTCAGCTCACGAAGGGGAGATAATGTCAAAAACTCAATTATGATATTGTGATCTCAAGGGAGATCGTGGAGATGCGACTCGTAAGGCTACAAAGAGGAAAAAGAGAGGATCTGCTGCATTTGGCAGCGATTGCTTTTTCATCGATCACTCCCAAGTTCCGCCTGCCTCATTCCTCGGAGACCAGCCGCTGGCGACAAAAGAAATGTATTCATTTATTTACGTAATTTGGCCGTGGAAAGACAAAAATCTGATGGCAGCTTAATCAAATAACTCTCACTTACTTAAACGTATGCATTATACAATAACTTATAACTATATATATATATATATATATATCAGGGTCATCCGGAAAGTAGTACCCGTTAGTGCCGCATGAAGTGCTGACGACGCGAGTAGCCGCTGGACAAGGTCAGATAGCTTCAGTGGCTTGTCTGCCTTCTCTGAGCCAAGTTGCGTGACGCTAGCATTGCCTGTGTTGTTTCTGTGATTGTTTACAATGTTTAAAAAAATTGAGAACGCCGCCAGTTGTGAAGTGAGGGCAGTGATTAAATTCCTCAATGCAAGAAACGTTCGCCCATGTGATATTCATCGCCAATTAAAGGAGGTGTATGGAGACAATGTAATGGACGAGTCGTCTGTTCGGCGGTGGTGTNTCATCTCTAATACATGTTACACCCTTTACATTACATTGAAACTAAATTTAATTAACATATTTACATAATTTACATTTCTGTATCTCAATTAAAATTATATATTTTTTCCTATTTCCTTTTCGTTCTTTGGTAAAAGTATGAAGACCTCTTCAGGTAAACTATTCCACTCATTAATCCCTCTGTTTATGAATGAGTACTTAGCTAAATATGTTATTTGCTTTCTCAGCTTTAACTTCTACTTACAATCCCCTCGAGCAGTATAAATCGGTTCTTTTATTCTGCTTCTCAACTCATTCCAAGCCTCGCCACCGTTTCTATCCTGAAAAATGCCTACCAATCGATTTGCCGTCCGACTTTCTTTCTAATTTTTCTTAGCCAAGCATTTTTAACATTATCGTCACGCTATCTTCTTTCTTATGTCTCCGTAATGTATATCTAGCAGCTTTACGTTGCATTTTCTTGACCTTTTCAAAATTAACTTTATCATGTGGATCCCGTACATTTGTCGCATATTCTAGTATTGGCCTCACCATTGCTTTTTATCATGGCTCTTTCGCTTTCCTACTTCTTCCCATTTAGCTTCTCATCACGTAATGTAGATTTTAAAGTACTTTAGGTACGATTTTGTCTCCATGAGTACTCCAATCCGAAGTATTAGTTAGTGTAACCACCGTGTACCTACATGATTGCATCTTGGAAATGTTCTCACAATTAAGCTCATAAATAATTTCTCTCTCTCTTTTCTCTTATTTGTGAATGTTGTATGTTTGCTTTTCTTCGTATTTACTTGCATTTCATTTACTAATGTTAAAGCTTCAGTATCTTTCTGTAATACTTTAATGTCGTTCTCACAGTTAATCTCTCTATAAATTATGCAGTCGCACACGAATAACCTGATTTTTTATTTTATGCCCTTCGTTAAGTCGTTTATATAGATTAAACCTCCTCCAGTTTTTTTTCTAAATACAATATTCATGTATTCTTTCATGCGGCATTGTTGTCTCTTTTCTCGTATAAATCCATTGGATCTTTAATGACGCATCAAATTAATAATATGCACTCGAAAGAAAACAATAATAAAAAGAAATTAGCTCTCTTTTTGAATTTGGTCAAACGAAATATTAGAAACTCAAAGTTNGAAGTTTTGGAATACGTTTGACCATATTCTCCTTTGTTTTTCTGATTCCAGGAGAATAAATTATTACAACCTGAAGCTAAAAACGCGAAGGAATCAGGAGAGAAAAACGTGAGAGGATCTGAGTCTCGTAATGCGTAAACGATGATGGGGAAAATTGCGAATGGAATGAGATGCTAATGCTAATGAAAGATACGCAGTTATTTAGAATGAAGCATATTGGGGAAAAGAATTATTTCCTGAAAAACCAGCTTTAATGGGTAACACATTCGGAACGGAAATCTCATTTCAAGTAATCTTGCATAGGGTGCCTAGAGGTGGTGCAAATCTGAGACATTTACTACTTTAAGGACAAAAATATGAGACAATCAGGACATAAGGGAGTCAGGGATTATACCAAAACACATCCGGGACAATGTTCATGTTCAGTCATTTTCCAGTTAGGGGATTTGACATACTTTTCATTTGCTCATTTCTATGTTTTTTCTTTAATTGTAATTACAATTATATTTTCTAGGATTTTTAAAATATCGAGCGAATAATTCCGCGCCAAGACCGGTGGATATCTGGTCTAGCTGCATTTGTGTGAGCAACTTTACTTATTTTAAATTGGGTGCTTTTTTCATAGGGCAGTTACACTTTATCAGCTCAACACGTCCGTCGTTTACGAAATGCTAAAAAATCTCTTATAATGATTATATTTAGGCAAAAATCCTTCCTGCATACGATGAATTGAGTCGCTCTGGCGTTGAGAACGAGTTGATTAATTAAAATAATTCAGTGATGAAGAATATGCCGCACTTGATAAATTGAAGCTAAAAGTAATTCTAGTAGAAGATTCGAAAGTTACCGGGTCATTTTGGCCTTTTCCATGGTACCGAGAGAGGTGATAAAAATCCGGGTTAAATACCGCAAAACTGGGACGTCTTTTCACCATAAATCTGAGACGTAGAGTGATTTAATCTTTGAGTTAAAAATTCGCATTTCTAAAACCTAGAAGGCACGTAACAACGGGAGAGGTCTAATGATTAATATTCAAATATTGAGTTATATTTTGAGGAATAGCTAAGGGATAATAATCTATATTCAAAATGGTGCGCAAAATAACATTCTCTAAATTCAGAGACTCATGTTAACCAATTTTTAAAATCTAAAAATTCTTCCCCTTCTCTGTATTTATATTTATGAATTAATAAAACATGTATGTACATAGAAATAAGAAAATGTTTGAAAGTAGAAAATCACAGCAGAATTATGACAGGAGAAGGATAACGTGTTCCTATATCTTTTAAGTATGTCCGAAAAAACCCCGTATTACATGGGCATAATATGTTTTATAAAATGCCAAAAAACTTTCAGAAAAATATGGCAAACAATAATCACAGTTTTTGGTAAATTCCTCGAAAAAAATTAGTATCCAGGTGTTATTATTCAGAGGATAATTGGATAATGATAAATCATGATGGATTCAGTGATGTACTTCACTATACTATTGATATATATCTATGAAACGTTATACAATGTCAATTTCCTCATAAATTTCATGTGACGGCCTTCTATGTAAACCGTTGTGTGACCTTAAGATATGTCCTTTATGTCAAGTAAATTTTGTAATTAAATTTACCTAAAGATTTATTTCAATACTTCAATGTAACAAAGGGAAGAATAGTGTTCATTTTTTATTTTCTAATATCTTTTGAAATGTCACCAATTCAATACAGATCTTGCTCTATTCTCATGAACGTAATTATATTGAAGAAGGTAATCATTATAAATATTAGCTAAATTGCAAAATGGCGAAAATTAATAACATACAATACTATAGTTTCAGGGATTCATCTCGGTATCAAGACCCATATCATCGCTGAGGAAGCAGTCTAAAATGTAAGTTACATAAACTAAATTTATCCCAGTCCCTTTGTTATTCAATTCGTACGTATGCCATTTATAAATTATTGTTTGAATATGTATACTTGATTGGTATCTTTGTTGAAGCATATCAGTTTCGTTTCGCAGATTTTAGAGGAAAAATCATCAGCAGCAAAGTTATATCTATTCCACGCTAAATTTAAACATGCGCAAGTAGGTTTTACTAGAGTATAAGATTACCACATTTTGAGTCTACTAGTATATGTATAACCTTTTATTCTCTGGCGGAATTTTTTTGAAGTTTCCTCAGATTAAATTTATTGAAGTTTCGATGACATGGTATTTATCGTCTGACAACTCCATCAAATTGTTTCCTATATCTGTTATTAGAACTTTAAAAGAACTCCATTAGCCGTATGTGGGCAGATGGAACCTGCTTTTGCAAGTCCTGGATCACCCCAGGGTGATTCCTAAGAATTGATAATCCTGAAAAGGTTACGATAAGGTAATTCCTAGAAGTCAGTAATCCGAAACTTCCCGTTTGTCTCCAAATGCAGGTTCCAACTACACTCATATGGCTAATGGAGTGTTTTCAATACTATGATTTATTACGTTTTCCAATTTACTCTCTTTTCCAATATTGATACTTGGTGGTATTTCGTACTAATTTGTAATATAATGTTATGTTCATTGTAGTAGGTGGTCGTTTCGCACCTATTTGAATAAACTGCGTGTACTGATAAATTAATTCCCAATGAAGATACTAACCAGTGGCTGTTTAAAATCCATATAAATAAATAGGCTCAATATTCTTAGGTTTAGATGCAGGGCTGATGATCAGGCTGTTTAGAATCCCTGTCTTACCTTTATGAGTTATATTTACATTTTTTTTTATCTCACTGAAGTCACCAGACTGAAGTCTCATTCAGCTCTCATTAATACTCTTAAAAATTATTTGACAGCTGAGGTAAATTTGCACATATGAGCTCCCGCTGGGGTTCGAACCCGGGACCACTTTCGTCGAAGGTGAATGTGCTACCCACTTGGCTATCCGGGAGCCTAAATTCTCAATAGTTCCACCAATAGCTGCTGAATTCTTGGGAGAGGGAATGAAGCGAAGTAGGCAACATAAGGGGTGAAGTATTTTTCTTTGCTCATTGTGCCAGAATGTACTGAGTGGGAAAAATCCATGCAAGTCCAGCAGAATTACTCTGTGAATAACACATTTTATGGCATTCAATAAGAATACATGACATTGATTGCCATTATTTAGCATAATTCATTCTTCATTAGATCTCATATTATCGTAGTTATGAATGAGATAGTCAAATATGCAGATGATAGACAAATTTTTCTCTATTTGTGGCAAATTACAGATAAAAAGTACCTAGTTATAGGCAATGTTAAAATTGCTTTAGTTACTTGGGTAATTTCTCACGTAGCCCTCCACCGGGACAGGAATCGAACCCGGGACCGCTTTCACTGAAGTAGAACGTGTTGCCCACTTGACTATCCGAAAGCCCACTTAGTTATATTATATGTCCTTTTACAAACAGCACCGAAACAATTATTATATAAATACAAACCCTTAACTCCAAAGAAAAAAAACTATTGATGATTTGGTTTACAAAAACATCTGACCACGTTCACAGAAAATATATTTGAAAGCACGACTGGTTTCGAGGTTTCTACCTCATCTTCAGTCAACCGGAATGCAGGACTGAATTTTGTAGACGTAGTCAGATGTTGTTTCTATTAAACCAAAAATGAACAAGTTCCACCAGATATCTCCAGAACTAATTAGTTAAATACCGATGACTTACACGGAAAAACTACACTTTCTCCTAAGTAAAGCCGCCGGAAGGAGGAAAAAATCTTATTTACACTTCCTCTAAATATCTCTCCAAAGAGGTAGACGAACAACATGGTTATCATCACAAGGATCCTTTTCCACCGCTTCCGAAAAAGAAACCAAATAAGGAAATATTTATTTACCTTCCCTTCCCATGCCCTCTACCCAATTACGCACCAAGGAAGCTAACCCTCGCTTGATATCGCACTAAGTATACACTCTAGGCTTGCTATCGATGTCGTAAAAACCACATCTGAAATTCCATAAATATATCTAGACCTCTCTTCTTCGATTTATAACTTCAGACGTATTCACATCCTACATTTTATCTTATGCAAACCGTGACTGCTATAGATAAATATTTTAAATCATTTCCCCTTGGTAATGTGAACAAGTATTAGCACTTTAACTTATTGTAGGGTGATTTTTTTTTTCATTTGAGAGAAATAATGATAAGAATGCTAGTCGACTGTTATATGATAAACGTAGGATGGCGTAAGCCTAGAAAAAAATAATCGCAGAAAACGTCTGTCATTGACCGGTTTGAAGAATCGAAATTATCTAGCAAAACTGCCATCGTTTTACCATAAGATTATTATTATACGGATATGTAATCGGATAGTATGATATGTGGAGACATATTAAGGGCGCAGTAGAGCGCGAATTCTATATAAGCGCAAATGGAAATTTTAACATTCAGAAATCCAAACTTTCGAAAATTTCCCTGGTCTTTGGAATCCTTAGAAATTTTAAACATTAGCTTTAAACATTCATGCTATGTAGAGTTTAATAGCAAAAATAGACAACGTTCGTAATGATGATGAGGATGAAGGAGTTACTTAAAGAAATTCGCAGATTGAAACCTCAGCAGTTATCGGAGAAAAGTGAAATGGGGAAACAGAATGAAAATTTAGGATATCCTCAGGAATACGAACACAAAATATGTTTATTTTGTTTTTAATACAATTTCAAAACTTCATGCTTATGTTGTACTTAATTATCTCGAGGTTACGTAATCTCATCTACTAAGGGTAGCTGTAACATTTCTACCCAGTAGACACCCGTTTGTTTGAGTAGATTGCCTATGATAATTATTACCTCTGTTGCATTGAGTACCTGTGACTTAATAAATGTAACAATTTAATATTTATCTCTGTCATTTATTTATATAACGTATACCCGTTGCCCTCATAAACTTCCTTGTATTGGACTATTTCAAAAGGAACTTAAATTGATTAAATGGTGGAGCATAGACAACCATGTCCTTACCAGGAAAACCCGAATAGTCGGGAATCGAATCCGGGACAGTTTGCCAGCGGGGTAATTATTCCGTCGCCTATATCGGCAAAACTTATCTTGGTTTACGATATCGACGTTTGAACGTTGACTTTATTCCGGCCTTGTTCGAAAAAACATAACTATTTACGTCTTAGCTTATATTCTTTCTCTGGGTATACTTTCACCAGCAAAGTAGAATGACTTGATATAACAAGCGATAGGAAATGGAACCGCAGGCATTCATCACCGTGGTAACAGAGATGGGATAAGTTTCCTTGTGCGTAGGGGGGCTTGGCGGTTATGAGTGGGCGGTGGAGGAAAGGAAATGAAACCGCAGACAATATAATGAGAGGGAAGGATGGTGGGACAGTGGTGGAAGAGGAGCAGGAAAGAAGGCAAAGAATATATAAATCGTGGATTGATATGAAAGGAATGCGTAAAACGATTCCCGTGAAGTTATAAGTAAGACTTGATGTCAGAAGGATTTGTGGGGAAGCATGCATTGCGTTCAGTGGGACGAGAAAATGTTGGATTCCTTCCTATTCATCGTAGGACCAGCGTTTGTCTCGGCTAAAGTTATCTCGAGAGGATACATTCAAGGCCAGCGCATAGTATCGTGTTGACTTGTCAACGTAGATCTTTGAGAGAGCATCAGAAGTGCCCTTACATATAGTGTGATAATATAAAAATGCGGGAAACACGGAAATTCAGCGCTGCAGAAATATCACGTGAATAGAACTCAGGGATGTGTGCATGGAAAAGTTTTCGCTTATCTGATGTTCTAAGATATTAGACTCTTCGGTAATCTGTTTCTGACGCTTATTCTTATACTTATTCCAAGAATATATATTGTAACATATAATGATTATATTATTATATTATATTATTATATAATATTAAATGT
>KZ308769.1:221846-239071 GCA_000376725.2 Ladona fulva | reverse complement strand
TATTAAATGTATTATAAAATAATTATTAATTTCATCTGTTACTATCCGGTATTATTTTCAAATAGATATTCTGCACTTCATACATATGGGCTCTCACCGGGAAATGAACCCAGGACCGCTTTTATAAAAAGCAATCGCGATACCAACTTGGATCTCTGGGAGCCTCCTTTCTATTCTATTTATGTGTTGTATTATGTAATTTCTTTATCTTCTATGGACAAGCTAATGATTTCTATTATTCGAATATGAGTTACCTAACCTTTCATACCTATTAAAACTCTTGATAGCTTAAGTGAATTTCATAAGTCTTAAAGTAACAGTTTATTTGTTCTTTCTTGTTCTTTTAGGAAGATTTTCACTTCACTGTATTTGACTGTAGTGAAATAATTTTCTATGGTGACTCTACTATACCTTTACTTACACCACAACACCATTCTAATAATTGATTATTATGTAAATATTTTCTCCTAAAGGCAAATAATTATATTGTAACCACAGCATATCATGCATATATTTTTTGTCATGACTGGGTTAAATCTAAGATAGGAAATTCTAGTCTAACACCTACCCGGAAAAGTTATTTGTAAACCTGAAGTCAGGAAAGTTTAGGAGACCAAGAAAATATTATCTTATTGAAGGTGCCAAATAACCGTCCTGTTACGTGATTCTCACTATTCCTGGGCCCGTGATTAAAATATTGGCGAACTGCTGAATTAGAAGTTGGTTAAAATCGACCATGCATTACAAACATTCGACTCTACAGCAAAAAGGACAAAGGTAAGACAACGTTGATGAATTGCTGAGCATCATCACGCCTACAGTCATTGAGAAACTTATAAATATCTTAAACGAGATACACCGTTTCTTACGGCGTAATTAGTTACATAATATATTCTGGGTTGCAAAAGAAGTATTAATAACTTCTGATAGTGACAAATTATTCCTTACATATTAAAGCATGTACGGTCGGTTTATTATAAGGTATTCCTCCTTTCGAAAATTCTCAAAAACGGATATTTCCTGAAATTCAAATATGCTTTTATTAAAATTATTAACAAATGTTTATAACACAAAACAGGAAGAGGCAATATTATAGATATTTTCATTATAGTACTCCATATGGTATAGTTATCTGCCTCATCGCTGTTCGATACAAACAAACGTAATAGTAACGTTTAGATGAGGAGTGAGGTAGTTTTCGTTTGCTTTCTTCACTAAGCCAGAATACCATAGGCAGAACGAGCCCACGTTAGTGAAGCACAATGACTCTACGAGTAACACTTTTCGTAACATTGCATAGGGAGAAACCTTAATGAATGCTATGCAGCATAACTCGTACCTCAGTTGCTTTCATATCATCACAGCCATGAACAAGGCTCAGACAAAAATAAATGAAAGATACATTTTTCTCTTTCCCGGACCAAAAGACTGCTGATAAATATTTCATTAATCACGGTATGGTATCAGGACCGAACATGTTGTTACGGATCAATAAAATGTATTAAAATTTGGAGTTAATAATTTTGGAAATTAATACACAGACGAAGCTCGGAGCCCTCAGAATTTGGAGTCCAAGGGATTTTTAGTTCGTATACACACGTGCAATAATCTTCCCTGCACACATAGTGTCCCCAAATTTCTGATTGAATTATAGAGAATCCGTATTGTAGATGTCTGTTGGGCCGATCATTATAATAATGAACGGCGGAATACGGCGAAATAATATAATGGCACGCCATGGAAATGTTTCACAAACTCATCGTGGTCTCAGCTTGAAGATAATGAACCTTCACGCGTAGCCGTACAGATCGGTTGCCATGCAAGTTGAGAGATTATTTGCTGTACACTCTCCTCTATAACTTCCATTTTGAATTACTTGGGCACTTAGTACGATTAAAATCGAGCCAGAATTGTTTCCTAATACCGTCGCACGAAACAAGGAAGTTATTAAGCCATAACGCTCGGTTCTTGACGAAGACGGGTAGAGCCTACTTAGTTAATGAATGCCTCGTTATTAGCCTAAGCACTTTCCGAACGGGGAAAACTTTCATATGTGTAGCGCCACAATCAAAGATGGATTAACTATGCAGAAAGGAAGGGCCGACATCAAAGTAGACATGACCGCACATAGATCGTCATCATACCCTGTTAATTACAGGTATTTGCTTTTCAGGTATCAGACCCGCAAGAAATAATTAATAGTGGTGAATTTCGAGATTCTTCGGAGATTCCGGTCTTTAATTAGAACTTCACCTTAATGCTCGCAGTTCATCTTACTTGCTCGGAGTTTTGCGAACGATTATGGATCGTCTATGATGGATATATAAACAATATCAGAAAACAGAATATTATCGCCCCACTTTTCTTTGATGTTACGTCAGTGTAACTCAGAAAAAGCCTTATAACGATTTTGCACTACCATTCTTAACCATTAATCTCTTGCAATATAGTGTAAGAGAGGATTGTGAACTTCTCAACGAACAAATACCTTTCTTATAGTTACCAGACATCGTCATCCTGCCCTTTTTCACCAGTCGAATACATTTAATTACGGTAGCATTCCAAAAGAGGATAACTAATTTGGTATTATTTGATATCATTTGTAATTTTCAACGGCAGATGCTGATCCAATGACATCCTCTCTAACTTTTCTCTTTGAGTCACCCCCCCCCCCTCGTCCTAGCCGCTATTCAAACCTCCTTCGCTTACCCTGTTTCCGACTTTCCATCTCTCAAAGAAGATCCATGTTCTACTGTATCCCAAATCTTTTTAATTCTCTTTTGTCTTTCGATCCTTCTGTCGAACTTATTTCCCCAGTCAATTCAATCATTTCTTCAATTAATTAACCTCCGTGTATTTATTCAATTAATATATTTGTTACTTTGTTGATTATTAATATTTATGTTTTTAAATTATTTTTTTACTTTATTCCTGTTGTTTATTCACTGTTTTCTTTGTTAATTTTTTTATGATTCAATGCAATTGGCCATTTCAGACTGTTTTTGAATCTAAATAAATAAATAAAGAAACTTGATAGATTTTACGAATTTTTCTTATTTCACCTTTTTCTCGGAATGAATCGGTGTTATACATTAAAATTTCAGGCATCCATATGCTTTATGCGAATCTTTGTTTATTCATGACTTGCATTTCCATTGCGTCCACGTACAGCTAAGGCTTATTTGCTATCCCGTTCCTAAAATTATCTCAATTTACCCAATGCAATTTATTTTTGCAGTAAAATTTTGTAGTAGCAGCGAAATCGAAAAAGTGCAGCGAAAAGCGGTACCATTTGTAAAAAAGGAGCTACGAGAGAAAAGTGAGCGTTACGCAAGTGCTCTCAGATGCGGATTGGGAATCGTTGAAAGAAAGGAGACGATTGCTTGTATGATTGAAAATTTGTGAAAGACGTAATTGCTATTATGCGAACCTCCCTTCTTCGTCCGATCATGAGCATGAAATAAGAGAAATAGATTCGAGGCCAAATCGTTTTAGGGACTGAATTCTTTCCGTGAACGATAGGTGAAAAAAATAAGCTAAAGAGGTAACTCGAGAGCTTCGTGTTTACACAACCTGCCGTATGCCGAAAGGTGGCTTGCAGAGTATTTACAAGTATGTAGATGCAGATGCATCGCTAGCAGTGTCATAGATTTCTAATTTCTCCGTTGGAGAACGTTTTAGAGAACTACTACAAGCTGAATTAATTTAATTGCCGCCTTATTCCCGCTCCCAGAATGGTACCTTAAATTATTGTTGCATGTGATTGATTGTTTTCTATCCTATAATCGGAACATTGATTTAGGGGTATAAGGAATTTTCCACAATCACCATGCTTTTATTCTCTTCTAAGTAGAAGATTTAAAGAATACGGAAAAAAATTATCTAAGCAAAAGAGAATTTGCTGCAGAAAGTAATACGTTTTGTGCGCTATTGAAAATGTGAGCTGTTATCTTAATGAAGCTCTATATATTCTTACGTTGTAACGTATATCTATCAGAGGATATAATTGCTATCCATTAATAAAATATTAATTCCAATCCTACCTTTGACTATTAGGAGAAAGGTGTGTCGAAACGGGACGAAGGGATGGAAAAAATCACTTTCAAACTAAACAGTAACCCTTTTGGCGTGGCACCAGGAGAAGATAACTAAAGGCTGCAATCCGAAGCATGAGGTTGCTACATATCAGCTTTAAGATTGGATCTCGTAAGCGGGACTGAAGGTTTTCAAATGTGGATTTTTGGTAGATTAGAAGGCGCAAAAAGATGCGAATGAATTCAAGTAGGATACAGGAAGAATAAAAATAGAGTGGATGAGGAAAATCTGTTAGGGGTGGATTTTTAAAGAAATAAAGCAAGTGATGCGGAGGAGAAGGATGAGGTGGGGAAATGATTTTTCGGATGAACCTGAGGGAGGAATATGTCACCAGAAGATAAAAGAATTCCCCGGAGATAATAAATGTTTGCAGACAGAATCTATAGCCGACGGGAGATGGTACTACTAATAATGAAGATTAACGTCTGTGGAGAGATCATTGTTATTTAGGTGGACCTAATGAATCACAATACTCCACACTTTAATTTTTTACTCAGAAATTTTATTTTAAAAATCATTGATGCTAACGTGGCTATTCTATAATGGAACTGGCGGGATTTATTATCATTTAGCGGAATAAATATCATTTAGGGGATAGTGGGAAGTCCTGGTAATTCTTTTATTGGAAATAAATTATATTACCGAGAAATACATTGGGTAATCCAATTCATATTCCGCATTTTGTAGGCATTTTATTAAAAAGTAATCGTCAAAGATTTTGATGAGCTGTAAATTAAAAATTGTGTCTAGATTCTTTTTCAGTTATCTTCACAGTGGGGACTGCGAGATAGGCAAGAGGGCAATAATTTTTCGATTGCGAAAAAGTAAAGATTGCGTTAAAGTGGTCCCGGGTTCGGTTCCCGGTGGGAGCCTACGTGCGAAATGACCTAAGCTGTCGAAGCACTTTTAACAATACTACTAGTACTACTACTATCTTCACAGTGTATTAATATCTTAAATTGGGCGTAGTAAAATTGTATTCAGAGACACTATTATAAATTACTATGATGGATAGTTAAAATTAAATTGAAATTCAGAAATGAATATTTAAGTTATTTTTTTAATGTCCAATGTAACGTTTTTCTTACTTCGGCGGACTTTTTTGTTCCATTTAAAGATCATTATAGCGTGTTATTGACTTTTTGATTCCATTCAGCTAATTACCAGAATCACAAGTGAGAGAATTAAGTTGAAATTGGCTCAATTGAAAATGGCAGGACTCCATTTAGTTTTTTTCGTGAAAGACAATACCTAAATTATTTCCACGAGTGTATTCCAAGACGACTAATTTCACTTCCGATGTAGAATCATCAGGTCGTGATATCTAGAGATCTACTCAGGTAGTTCGTCGCGGAATACATTTTTGAAAATCTACCAAGCTATATCTGTCACCCGTTTAATCTTTTCAATAAGTCAGACATTACTTCGATCTCATCTACATATTCCAGTTTTATTAGTTCCCGTAAAATTAAGGAGAAGAAAACCACAGTTAGTTAAACAAAGTTATTCTCGTGAGAGCAAGAATATTAATTTCAGCTCTATGTACACAGATGAATCATCTGTTCTCGATATTTAATATTCTCAATGAATAATCTATTCTTAGTGAGTAGGGATGATTCCAAATCTCCTCTTTATAACTTGCTATTCACTGAAGTTTGCAGTACATAGTATTATGAACAAAACTTCATTAACAGTATGTTATTTTTATATATTATTGTACGCACTCGGCACAATCGACATAAGAATCAGATCCGAAAAATCAGCTTAGCGATCAATTAAAGAATTCATCGTTTCCCTAATTAAATAAAGAAGTTATTATTAAATCATTGCATTGTGAGCTACTACTAACAATTAGACATTTGGAAAACTCTTTCAAACCCTTCTCTAAAGGATAACAATGAGAATTTTTCCCCTTTAATTCTTTCCTTTCTTCTACCGTTAGAACTCATTTTATTCACCCAGTTTAATCCCTTTTCTCCCACTTACACCCTATTTATTTACTTTAAAAAAATGTGTGTCGATGTTCTTTTCCCTCTTTTTTAGGCTATAGAAATAATTTTCTTTAGTTTAAAATAAAGCTATTATTATTATATAAAACTCTTTATTCTGCATTTTTACACACATGTGGGCCTCTCTTATACCTAAACTCTGAAGTCATACATCATGGTGATAGAATTAAAAAAATTATAATAAAAATATTTCAACACACGGCAAAAAGTAAGGGAAAGGATGGTCGTTTGAGGAAAAACTCCTTGGCTTAAGGCTTTCAGAAAAATCTCATGGTGCGGGAAAACGCTCACACACTGGAGGGGAGCGAAAAAAAACCGCGAAAACATATAAATGTCTACATTTAGCTCTAATTGCCAATCATCGCACCATTTCATAACTTTATCAAAGTCATTCGACAAGGTTAATCTATCCTCTCTACTCTGTTTCCCTGTAAATTACCGTGTCGTCCGCAGATTTCCTAACTTTTCTATCAATGAGATTGCTAAGGTCGCTGATGTATTCTAAAAATTGTAATGGTTCTATTACGCTACTCTGCGGGACGCCCGAGGTCACTTTAATCACGTTAGAACTAACTCCGTCCTGTATTAAGCATTGCTCTCTATCGGAGAGAAAGTCCTTTATCCAATTTATTACTTCTGTATTGATACCCGCAGCTTTTAATTAGTACAATAATTTATAATGAAGGACCTTATCGAATGCCTTCCGAAAATTTTAAAATACTGCGTCGCTTTGCTTTTTACTTTCGGCAAATTTCAAGACATCGTGCACTAATAATATCAGCTGAGACTCACAATATTGAGCCTTACGAAAACCGGTTTGATTCCTAGTTATTAAATTGGACGTTTAAAGAAAACCCATTAAAGAACTAGCAATTATATGTTCCATAATTTCTCTGCTCAAAGGTGTTTAAGAGATAGGCTGGTAATTCGTTGGATCCTCATTTACGCCGATTTTAAATATTGGAGTGACATTTGCAATTTTTCGATCATTCGGGACTTTACCTTCACTTATCGACTTATCAAATATTACTTTAATAAATGGTGCTTTATTTTCCGCAACCTCCTTGAATACCCAAGCTGGTATTTCTTCTGGACCAGTAGCTTTATTCGGTTTAATCCGTCGCAATACATTAATGATGCCGTCTTCCCTGAAGGTGTTTTTCGACATCGCTTCAGGCCTATCAATTTCCGGTAGATTATATGATGCACTATTAGACGTGAATACGTTTCGGAGAAAATCATTTAAGATGTTTGCTTTGCCATTGGGAAGGTTAATTAAATTACCGTTATTATCTTTTAACAAACATACCGTTTGCTCTTTACCTATGACCTCACGAACGTATAACCATAAAAGCTTTTTGTCCTCGTCTAAGTATTCGTACAAAATGTTCATTTGTAAATTGACGCAGGGCATATCGCATAGTTCTTTTCGTCTCCGACTTTGATTCTTTATATTCGCTCTTTACCTGATTCGTGACATTTTTTGGTAGCATCGCAGCGGCTATTAGTTTAGAATGCGAACGCTTTTCCTTTTTTAGAGATTTCCTTGTTTCTTTGTCACACCATCTATACGTTATACGGTATGTTAGTTTGTTTTGAAAGTTTGGAGGGTACAAATATGCTCATAAGTTTGCGCATTTTCCTTTCAAAGAGATTTCAAGTGTCCTCGGATATCGTGCGTGTTTTGTACACCAGAAATTCAGATATGAGTTTACGATTACGAAATCCCTCAAAATCAGCTTTCGAATAAAGTTATACTTTTGCGCTTCGGTTTTTCGTGCCTTTATAAGTTAACGTCGAAATCTATAACTACGGCGCTATGATCGGATATGCCATCAGAAATTAATGTTTATTACATTCTCTCGGACGTATTAGTAAGAAGAAAATCTCATATGTTTATTTCTTTGGTGGGCTTTTTAACTACCTGATGTACCGATTATAAACCTCTGCAACAGTCGCTTTCTCAGGCTCCTTTCTTAACAACATGATTCAGCCAATCGATATCCGGAAAATTAAAATCCCCTCCAATTAAACTTACGCTATTGTTATTTTTACGCGAATAGAAGTCAATTTCTTCGTTATGGCAACGCCAAACCTGATGTGAAGAGCTGGGTGGCCGGTAGAAGGCAAATACATTTATATTGGGCTTATTGAGTTGACTGAAAGAGCACCAGACGCTCTCGACGCAACCGTTTGGATACGTATGTGAATTACTGTGTAGAAAACTTTTAATCGCTGTGAATACTCCACCACTCATTTTTTCCTGACGGTCCTTACGATATATCTTTAAATCTTACGGGAATACTTCGTTGCCGTAATATCATCTGTTAGCCATCTTTCTATAATTATGTCGGAGTCGTTACTTCGGATGAAATGCTCAAGATCCGCTACCGATAGTTTGATGATGTTTACTAGCTTTTCTCTAATGATTTGTGTATCGGATTCGATTTAATTAATAAACCTAATTCGTGTTAGGAGGGCACTTGGCGTCTCGAGAGTGGGGAAAAAAGTGGAGGAGATGGGGGCCTTTTGAGGGGTGATTCCAGCTCAGGAAACGCTGCCTCCTCTATTTTCTAGCTTTGACTAGGCCCATCTGTGCATTAGACTACTGATTGAGTCCCTTCCTATCACGAATAAGGTTTAACATTCCCATTGTATGACGTACCCATTATCCTAAAACATACTGGTAGTGCTTGTAAATCCTATGAGCCACCCCGCTCGCCTTAGGAGTATAGTGGACAAAAGAGCCGCTTAAGGCGAGGGTGAGGCAAATTTCAAGGCGAGGGTGAGGCAAATTTCAAAGCGAGGTGAGAGAGTTACCTCCTTCTTTGCTCTTTTTACTGCTATATTATTTCCTTTTATTAAAATTAAATGTGTAAGATGCATTAGGGGAGTTCATAGTCCAGATATCGCCGCTATGAAGACTTTTCTATTCTCTACCATTCTACTTCCCCTTTCTCTTTCCAATCAATGTATTTGTAACGGTGTTTTGTTTTAATCTTTCTGATGGTGACGTCATGCGTCGATACCTAGGTCATGGAAGATTAAAATTCCGTGGTAACGTATAAAAGTTGTTTTTATTCCTCTCTCATGTCGTTATTTCTTTACTTTCTCTATCAAAACCTCTTTCGGGATCTTCCCTTGACCATCTGAAAAGAAGAGAAACTTCGTTTCGTAGATTGTAAGAGTTTCCATTAATTTTTAGTTTTACGTGCCTCTATTATTAATTGTGAGAAGGACACATTCAATTTTATTTATTCTAGGATTATGTTTTATTTTCCCTTCTTGTAGATTTACTTAAATTTTCCCTTGAAAGTTCCTTGATAATTGATTCGTAAACAGTTCGTAGTGACACATCCCCCACTAAGGAATCTCATTGTAGATATACTCCACTCTACCTGCGGAGTGCCACTGGGAATGTGATGGGGGATTGAGATGAGAAGAATCCTTTCTCGAGACGTTTCCCTCTAGAACGATTCGTAACTGTAGCTTAGCAAGTCAAACTAATTGTCACGAATGACGGCTTCCTTAGCCGATGTAATTCTAACAGTTGGGCTCCCCAGAAACGTATCCCACGCGTAACGTATGCGTGACGATGAATCCGTAAAGATGTGGAAACCCCTTATTTCCTACCTTGAGCTTGTATGATAACTAATAATTGGCGGATACTTGGGGTTAATGGCCGTAATTGATCTACCTTATTATACATAAATATGTCTTTATTTCTGGCGTAATTGGGACTAATTAGTCCCGATTTACATTAAAACCATTATTAATAGTGAAAAAGGAAATCAAAATCAATTACGATTAAATTTCTAATACAAGATAGAAATGTTACACACAGAAAAATATTATATTTAATAATATTANTTTTACCGACCTTATGTTGAGAATTGTCAAAATATTGTCAAAATGCATAGAAATTAAAAAATATACTCACTCGTTTTTGACATGAACTAATTATTATTAAACTAATTATGTTTTTCGGTAATTGTTAATAATTTTTCCTACGATTTAAGTCAGATTTTCCGAGAAAATTGTTGGATATACATATGATTACCTCCTCCCTAAAGACGTGGATCCGCTCTTGCAACCCGCGTGTTAGCTTACGGGTTAAAGTAATTTATACAATCAACCATCTTCAATTAGATTCAAAAAGTTTTTCGGAAGTAGGAAACTGAATGTTGGTCCTTTTCGTGCGATAGAAAATGAGGATGACATCAATACGCGGTCGGTGTCCCTTGAGAGTGAACTTTGAAGATTTGGCTCCTCACCGGCCACACCTTGTGCTTAATGGAACTATTTCTGCCTTACCTCTCCCATTCCACCCGTGACCATCCCCCGACCCTCTCCTCCATCTAACCGAGCGCAAATCATGCTGTTAAGCAGTATCAATCCGTTAATGTTAGCTCTCTCCCTACATACAACGTCGGACTCCCAAGCTCTCCCCGTGTTGCCCTACGGTCAATCCCACCAAGTGAAAAATCCCATGGGGCTACTCCTTCCTCACCTGGCTTCATCTTCCACATCTCCCGAGGCCATGCTACGCCGACTTGCATCCCACACCTCCCTTTACCATTGAGGAGGTGCTCTTATCGGCATTCCTCTCTGCGTCTCAAACTCCACCGGGTTCCCTACCGCCCTTTGGCTATAGTTCCTCTCACTAATGAGTATAATTCCAATTTTCCTTCGCCTCTAACCGACACGACCATCCCGGCGAGGTTAAGAGCCAGGGAGGCTCAATGAAGGCTTTTCTAACGTCGTTTTCATCCCTACGTGGTTTCTATAATTCCGTCGTTCCCAACGCAAGAAAGTTACCACATCCTCCGCACGTGGATTTTTTAATTCAATTATTTTGTTGTTTCCTTACTTAGTAAAGTTATAGGCTGTTATCCGAAAGCCTAAATTTCGCTTCCCCTAACTGAACAGTATATTTTAGCAAAGGTCAGTTACCGAATTTCCGGATAGTGTTGTGTTAATATTCAATTAAATCAATCGCACGACTTCGGAAGTACCTTGGAAAGTAATATCATTAGGGCCACTGATGGTGATAATAGTAACAGTATTAAAAACACCTAAACGAAGCCATTAAACAAAGATAATTGCTGATACGTATTTCGACACAACCCCTCGTAACCTCTCTTGTCGTCAAGCTCTGAAGAGGCTCCCTATGGGTGCGAGAAACGTATCAGCAATTGTCTTTGTTTGATGGTTTTAGGAGTTTTTAATATTGTTACTACCAAGGAAAGAATTGAACTGTACCTTTATTTTGGGATGTCTGTTTGCATTTTTAGTCCGTTCTTTCGAAGGTAAGTTAAGCAAATTAGCTTTGTTTCATGTACTCTTATTGTAAGTTTTTGGTATCAGAAGCTACAGCTATTGCATATTGTAACAAGAAAATTGCAAAAAAGACACCTTAAAAGTTTTGTATCAAGGAAATTAACGTCCATTGAAGCTACTCCTTGATATTTAGCTATATCTACCTTTTAGTGTCTATTATCTACCTATAGGTGTCTTTATCTACCTATACGTATCTCTATCTATCCTCAAGTAGGCCTCTCCTTACATCACATTCAAGAATTAACCATAAAATTCACGAAATCGTCATTGTGACTGGCCAAGTTTGTTCTGTCGGATATATTTGTATTTAATGAAATGGAATCGCAGTAAAAAAATTAAATGATATCAGAAGTATCTAATTTGCCATTTCCAAATGCCAACATTCAATAACCAATATTCAAGGTAAACATCGTATAATCTAAAATAATTTAACTGAAATTAGTTACTCTATGAACTTATCGATGTTGATTTTAATGAGAAATCAACAATCACTGCAGACTAAGTGTATATCATAACATTTAATATTTGGTTAAAATCTATACCAAAAATGACAACATATCAGTGAAGGGCATGTTGCTTTTACATTAATCCGTTATTAAATCATTTCAGCAGCTCCTCTTGGAACCAGTGAAGCCTCATCCCAAATTATTACATGTGTTGCAGTTAAACTTAATTTGCCCTTTTGATTTTTGAACATTCATGTGGAGTGACTACCTGTTTATATCGATAATTTAAATGCTCGATGTAATGTTCTTCCTCCTGGAATTAATTTAGGTGCAATGCCTTTGTAAAATACAGATAACTTACATGTCATTTTCACGAAGGTAAGAAGTTGATCAGTTATCTAATATTGAAATGTTTATCGGTTCCTCTTGCCCCATTAATAAAAAGCTTTTGATCTAGTATAGTATGCTAGCGATCCAAATCCAGGTTCCGGGTTCGAGTTCCGGCTAATCGTATTTTTCAGGTTAGGGAAAGATCGTTTATGTTCTTCTATCATTACTGTTCAATCCCCTCCTGGAATTGTCCAATAAATATTTATTTTGTCAGGGCACCGGTACGTCTCTTTTCTTCAATGTAAGGTATGTATTAAACCTTGTATTTCAACCCCTTGTCCTTGCTCCATTTTTCCTCTTCATCGTCGTCCACCCTCTGTTTCCACAAACTGAATATCCGAATAAGAGCAAATCAACTGAATTGCTAATATGTGTGACTATGAGTTTTTCCTCCTCCTTTATGTAGAAATTCTCTGTGTCCATGAATATCATGAAATCCTTCCCAAAAATTCCATTTTTCCCATTCGTTTTTCAACGACGATAGAGGTTTCCAAAAGGGAGAGAGACAAAGAAAGCTGATTTTAAAAATATTTTTGAATTTGTAAAATAGTTTTCGATATTTCGAATGAAAATACATTCAATGACTGGAATGAAAACCTATATTTAAAGTCCTTCCGTGAAGTAAATATCTGGGCCCTGTGAGACCATTATTCATATTTAACCACAAAAAAGAAGCCTGGAAGCGATAAAAAATTTATTTACCTTCGTTTCCTATGGAAATTGCTGTGCAGTCAGGAGTCTAACCTGAGGCTTTAAGTGTTAAAAACTTAGCCTAATGCCTGCAGACTGGTAAAATTTAATACTTTATATACAAGGTTTGATAGGTGTGGGACTTCTTTTTTGGAACAATATAACGTTGAATAAAATCTTAGCATAAATACGTAGTGTGTAAACATTCCATTTTTGGGATTATTTTCGTTTATTGTTGGATAGTATATTACAGTGATGCATTTCACTAATTAAAATCAAGTTATAATTTAAACTTAAGATTAAAAGAATGGTAGTTATAACTTTTAAAGTTATAATTAACTGTTAAAAGTTACTTCAACGAGATAGTAGGAATAGGCTGAAATTCAATGGTAAAAGAGCGCGGAGGACAATGCAATCGGGAATGAGTCAATGTTGTAGAAATTTTGCAATTCCAAAGTATTAGAAATTACTTATATCCTCATTAAGGAAATTACAATTATTAGAGCTTAAATGAGAGTGGAATGATATATATTTTTCCACTCAAAAGGATATGTACTCTTCCTTCATATATACTTTCGATACAAAAGCGTGGAAAGTATAGGTATGTGAGGTTCTTTTGTGTGGAAACGTACAAATCCTTCCTCTCTCATGGATTTCCACAGCAACTCGGCTACCTCTGTATATTTTATTTTTTAGAACGTAAATATTATTTCTCTGGTATTTCTGTAGTTTTTTTCCGAGAATTTCTGCAAATATTTAAAAAATATATCGAAGTTCGTTATTTGTAAAACATTTCTCGTCCTTTAGCTCACTGTTCTCGAACCTTTATGATCTCAAATCCTACTTTCCGTGTCCTTCAGGAAACTAAGTCCCATTAATCTGCAGAGTCTGTTTTACTGATCGATGTAATTAAATATTTAACGAATACTTGGTATTTTTACGAGTAGCAGTGGAAGCTTTGGATGATTTTTTATAAATATTTATTGGTACTTATTTTGAAGATTAATTATTTATTAAGCGAAATAATAGAAATTTTGAAAGCAGAGCGAATAAAATGAAACAATAATAACCTGCTCGTGTTTCGCCATACAGGTTCGTAATTTCCACTTGTGGGATGCGTCCCACCAGTTGGGAAACACTGCTTTAGGTGACGTACTTAGTGCCAAAATAAATCTCTATTTGCTTTAACACTGTTTAATATTGCAAGTGGAAAATATTTTTGTTATATGCGAAAAAATGTTGGTGAGCCGATAAAAATAGGCGATTAAATATTGTCAGACTAGAGAAGTATTATAGATCCTGTAAATGTTAAATATTTTTCCTGATTAATGTTTCGCCTGAGTGGTAATGAAATGCTTGAACATAAATGGAACGCGGACATCATAATGTACTCATAGATAACCAGGCAACGACGAGATCAGAATAAAAACAAATGGAATACATTTGGAGAAGCCACCCTCCGAAGTTCGATTGAAAATGGCTGAAGATCGATAGTTAATACTTTTATATAGTGTAAATAAATTTTCAACATATTTTTTTCATAAAAGGATACTCTGTATATTTACGCATTGTAAAATAGTAAGGAAATATATGAGATTTTAAATAACATTCCTAATAGAAATTAAATAAAAATATGAAATTCAGTTTATGCTAACCGATTATAACCTACTATGTTATGAGCATGATTTTTGTTGCAGCTTCATTAAGGCGATACTTTTATCCAAATTCCCGCTTTTTTGTCCTCTTTTTGTTCGTACTACCGCGATTACACTTATTTAGGTATAACATACGAGCTTATACATTGAATAATAGTATAAATATGATATACTGTTATAAACATATATTATAAATGATTAATCAAAGAATGCACTTATTTCTACGTCTAAATTGTTGAATTTATGCTTCTATACAAGTGATACAATTCCCATAAATGTGTTTGAGAATTAGAAAGTTTAATAGATAAATATTAAGAGCTAATAAATGATCAATGTAGCTTTTGGAGGAAAATTTCCATTCCACAAACCAGAAAACTTTTTCCAGCAAAAAAAGATTGCGTGGATTTTCTGAACGGAGTGCTATTTGGATCTCCATTTATTTAAAGCTTCTAATGGTCTTTCTATTGGCCGAATTTAATTAAAATTTCCTCAAGATGAATGGGTACCCAGAGCGAAACGCTTTCCACCACTTTTGACGGCGAAGCTGAGCAGGAAGTCACACATTAAAGTAAGTGACTTGATTACAAAAATACTAGTGGCGATGGTGATTTGGGAAAGGAAATACTGCTTCTCGGGAAACTCTCTGAAATAATTACAGCTATTGGGTGGGGAACGAAGGAAATTCGGAAAAGAATGCGGTAAAATTGATGGGAGAAATCAATATTTCCTCAAAATTGCTGTTATTATTTTGAATGTGCCAAGCTGGTGAGTATGACCAACGCCTATTTTACATTCATTTATGCTCGTAACATTTTCCCCGTTATTTTTCTTAGTTTCTTGTGCATCCATGTCTCACGCATATCCAAGTGGGTAGCACGTTCGCCTTCGGTAGAAGCTGCCCCGGGTTCGATTACCGATGGGGGTAACATTTATCGTTTTTCAACCATCACTGCGGTGAATATGGGTAGCCTAATTAACCTAATTTATGAAATACATGTATTGATTTTCTTAGGCATAGAATTGAGATTCCCGGAACATAAACTCGCACACTAGCTTGTTTCATTATTGATGTATCTTTTATATCTCTCTTCAAATACCCTTGTAATTTGTATTTATGTATATATTTGTATATTTTTTTGCTTGTCTTATTTCCTATTTTTCTCTACTTTATTTATGTTCATTATATCACGTGTATTTGTGTTCTTTAATAACAGTTTTTGATCGTTAAAATAATTATTACTGTAACTATTTCTCACTTTTCGTGGTATTTGTTCCAAACTTGTGACAGGTCATCACCAATTCACATCCCCTATACATTTTATTTAAATGTGTTGTGTTTATTATTCCTCTCAGTTAAAAACTTAGAACATTTCCTATCATGGAGCAGTTATCCATAATAAATTGTTGTGGAAAAAGCACATATCTGTGTAATGTGAGATTTATATTTTTGGAGGCAAATGTAGGTCACTAATACCGCTTTGCTATGCTTTTGGTATAATACCTGTTGATAAGAGAATAATAGGATCTACTTTTAGTGATTATTAATGCCACATTTTCTCTATTTTCTCATTGAGTTTGTAGTATTTTTGTGTATGCTTCTTTTGTATGTTATTGGAATTTGGTACTGATATATCTATGAGGTTTTCTTTTTATTATTATTATTATTATGAGTTATCAGGTTCGGTCTAGAAAAGCCAATTCGGCTGCTTAGGAGCTGAAGAGCTCGTCCCTTGTCGCCCACTCGATGTAAATACCGCCCGTGTAGGTGATACCCCTTTAAATGAATGCCAATTTAATACTTGAATATAAGAGAAACTCACTTGATATAAACAACGTACCATTTGAGCACATATTTAACACGACTCGAATGATGGACATTTCTTTCTTAATGTAGTTAAAGAACGTGGTGTATGATATCAAATTTTCTTTGATATTTCAAAAAGATCACGAGAAATGTTAGAAACATGCTTACTTCGTTTAAAAGGAGTGAGGGCGAGTGATATTTGCAAATACCTCTTAAATGAAAAGAATTTGGTTAGAAATTGAAGATTTTAGCCTCATAAATTTAAGGAACCAAAGGTTTAATATTATGGTATGATTTTTAAATGGATAGAGGGGAATATGTATAAGATGTATTAGAAAATCCAAAGGAAATGTATGTACAATGCCTCAAAGATGGCGAATACGTTGACAAATGTTTAAGCTGTAACTACATCATCTACGTAAGTGACTACGTTGCCAAAAAAACCGTTAGTCAACGTATTCACCTTCTTTGCGGAAAATCAGTTCTTTTAGGATTCCTCTTATGTTCTTTCTAAATAGGTTACCCCAAGAATTGATTAAGAAGATATTTTATTTTGATAAGATATTAGCTGAACCTCCTGGGGAATCACGCCCGACTGCATCTACATCTACATCTACATCAATACCCTACAAGCCGCCTTTCGGCGTGTGGCAGGGGGTGTTAACACCGGATGCTCGCGCTATTTCCTTATTTTGTCATTATCGCGTATCGTTCGCGGAAAGAAAGAGTCCCTAAAACGACTTGTCCTAGCATCTATTTCCCTTATCTTGCGCTCATTATCAGATCGGCCAAAGTA
>KZ308769.1:206755-221268 GCA_000376725.2 Ladona fulva | reverse complement strand
GCGTTTGATATTATCAACGATTCTGAAATAAATATAGACAGTGCCTAAATGTTTACTTTCATTAAGGTTTACGGCACCCTACGATCTTATGGACGCACCAAAATTTACTCGTAGCTAATCGATGTATCGATCCTTCCGCTGAATCTGAGAATTAAGTAAAATTTGCCCTCGGGCTTTGTTAACTCTAGATATAGAAAACTTTTTTAAAGATATTCTAATACTATATTAGAGATTAGAAAAATCTAAATCTGTTTAAAGTAAAGCAATACATATATGCTAAATATTTACATTTCTACGAAAGACGCTGATTTGTTTCATTATTTCAATAATAACTGTGAATAATAGTGCTTTAATTATTTATATATTTATTTCTAGGTGTTCTCTCAAACTTCTAATTCTTGGAAGGAAATTTACAGGAAAAAAGCGAACGATAGGAATACACGAACACACACAACCATTCCCAACCAGAAATATACGATTACCCTTGACTCGAACCCGGGACTTAGAGGTTGGAGTGTTAACAACTTAACCATCGTCACGGTTTACTTCTGAATAATTATAGTCATAATTTGCTATTCCGCTTTAACTATGAAGATTTGGGATGGAGAAATCAAAAAACTCTAGGGAAAGAATTTCCTTTCGGGCCTGAATCCTCAGGTGATCTTTCAACGTAGTGAAAAAGAAGGCCCAATGAGGCTTTAGATCCGCCGATTTGATACCTAATGTCTACACAATAATATTTTGGCCAGCATTATATAATGCTTACCCGATAAACAATTAGCTGTAACTTCTTAAACCAACTTCTCACTGTTTTGGAATTGGGCACTGCTTGCGTCATCATAACTTGAATTACGTTCGATATCGCCAGAAGATCGCTTCGAGGCTCAGATTTGCACTCGCAACATTTAAATGTAAATACAGCGGCAGCAATGAACCGAAATGAACTCTACCCACGGTGTGAACGTCCCTTGCAGGATCAAGAATCTTCGTACGTCGACCTCATAAGCCCACCACAGTTTGTGATCTCGCCTCATTCAACAGGCTGCAGGTACAGCTACGCAACATAATGGCCAAATTACTAAATGTAAGCACGATTTACTGTTTGACCACGTTACCTGAAAGGAAAACGGCGAATGTTTCCTCGATCTCCTCTTTCAATAGCACAGGTCCACTCCGCCTCACTCCCTGCCCTCGAACCTTTTATTACGGGTCCAAAAACCACGCAACACCCCCATCACCTTTGGACCACTCATCCACGGAATTCACTTTCCCCTCCTCCTTCCCTCGTTGCCCTCTCGCTTCCATTTCATCACTTCCACTTGACTCTCTCTTCCGAACATCCCTCACCACGCCCTCTTCCTTCCCAACCCTTCCGTTACCCTACCTTCCTCTTCCAACCCTTCGCTTTTCCATTCTGACCCTCGCCGCTAATCCTGCAACCCTCCCACCCGACCAATTCTCCGCCATTAGCCCCATCTCCCTTATTTGCTCTTCTATTAGCCAACTAGGATAGCGACGAGGTATCTACGGCGCTAGGGTTTTACCACGTAGGGCTTCTAACCGATTTTTTTTCTTTTTTCGTTCCGATTTTCGCTCCCTATCTATATGAAACGGAACTTTGCTTCAGTTTCGATTTAGAGCCGTCCGCCGTCACCGAACTGATTTAAACAGTTTTTTGTTCTCTCCGAATGTTGAAATTTATCTCCTTAACCCCTTCCCAGACAATTTTTTTCGTAAAGTTGAACTTGGAAAAAAGTATATTTTATATATGTTAATATGTGTGATTATTATTGACTAAGAGAGGCTCCCGGTGTGCCAAGTGGGCAACGCGTTCGACTTCGGTGAAAGTGGTCTCGGGTTCGATTCCCGGTGGGAGTCTATGTGCGAAATGACCTAAGCTGTTGAAGCACTTTTAACAATACTACTGTTAACTAAGAAAGAAAGGAAAGTCTTTTCCCGTTGGATAGCTATTTAATATTATACTTCACATTTATATTTCATTACATTTTTACCTATTTTCGGTATATCCACATGTTGGGTAAAACAATAAAGACGTAAAAACGGAACGCAAATAAATGAAATCATGCTAGATAAGCTTGATACGCGTGACAAGCAAAAAAATGGTCAAAAACGAGAAATCCTAAATAAGAGATATTTCGGGCGTGACTGGATTTTATACCACTATCCTCTTCGAGATACCTCGGGTATGTCACGGAAGTGGTTAATGATTTTTTAGTAAACTTGTGTTGATAGAATCCAATTACTTGGCCTCAACTTCGTGGTAATCTTCCGCCATGAAGATAAATGGAAAACACATTTCCATACTACCTGATGATGACCCAAAAGGTTAAAACCATGGGCGTGTAATAAAAAAAACTTTTTGTGGTATAGCATAGAAGTATTTTTCTATTTATCTTTATAAACTTGTGTTATTTATTTTAAAGAATTCGTCAACGTCGTCTCGCCGGAGCGACGTCATCAATATAGGCCGCCTCATATCTCTCCCCCCAATGCATTTAGGAAAAATCGCCCTCGCTTATTTTTTCTAAATCATTTAAATAGCGCGTAGTAAAAATTTCAACTGCGTAGGATCAAATTTGTAGGAGGAGATCGATTTTTAATTCAGACGCTTATCAAAGGTCAATAAATCATGGTCGGATCTCAGAAACGCGGATTTTGCTTCACGACTATATACCACATTTCTGCTAAAAGTTTGGTTTTTCTGTGACTCCTGGTTATTGTTCCACAAAGGTGTGAAGATGACCGAGTCATGGATTTGCGCGAATTTACCGTGTTTTGATTTGGTTTACGTCGACTCACATAAAGTAGGAGATCGATATTGACTCCTAATGTATATCATTTTAAGGATAAATAAATACTCTTTTAAACGATGTATAACATGTTCCAATATAATAGCGAATCATATATGGGCAACGCGTCAAAGTCCAGGTCTATACTATTATAAATCCGACAGTAAGTAAATTGTCATTATGAGAACTGAAAGTCCAATCGGAATATATTAGAAATTTCCGTTCGGTTCCGGTTCTATGCCAAGGTTATAAGACACCCATTTATTTTCCGCCTATTTAGACACGTATTTATTTGTTCATTTAAATATCTTCCGACCTCTACGGTTAGGATATTTAAATGTAAGAGTGACTATATCTCCTTCGTCCTTGAGGGGATGGCAATTAAAATAACAACATCACCAGCAACAAAAACATGCAAAAGTTACTAACAACGTATTTCCTTAGTATATATTTGATGTTTGTTCTGCTCAAAATTGTTGTATTTGTTTTTTTCAGAAATCTGCTTTTGTAAAAGTTTACTTTTATGCCATTTTCGAAGGAACTGTTGGGTCTACGAGCGTCATTCTTAATTTATATGAAAGCGTTATACATATGCTACAAATTCGTTTATTATAAATTTCATCGTGCAATGAGTATTTCTCAAGTTATTTCGCAAGATACACGACTAAAGCGAAAAGTTTTCATTTTTTGTAAAAAATGGCCAATATTTGAAGTCATATCTCGGAAAGTTCAGGACGTTTGTAGCTGAATTTGGACTTAAACTAAACTGTAGGAAATGTTATGTGCGTTAATACACAATCGATTAACTTTTTCTGCAGAACGCATATTTTGGGAGATATTGAGCAAAATCCGAAAAAAGTGCAAAAAAGTTGTTTTTTTTTGGAATAGCGCAGATGGCAGAAGTCTTTCGATCTTGCAAAATTGGTATGTTAGTACCCACATAGGTCCGAACAACATAAAGAAATCAGAACTACATGACCTTTTACAAGGTCGAGCCCTTTTTTGTGTCTAATTTGACTGGACTGTAAGCCCATCTAACTTATGGAAAGATAGATAGACCTCTTATATATCGGAGTGAGCCATTGAGCTTTATTTATTAAGTGGATACAATTTTAAATATTCATGAATTAGAAATTCGCAACTCTATTCCTGTTCATAATTTCCATTCTCACTGACTTCCAACGCAAGAAAAAATATTTGTAGGCTAAGTCATGCTTTCACTGATTGCAAACCACTGACTTACTGATTTCCGATACAGTCATAGGAAGAACTTCTTTATTTTCTATCGTTGCTCAATAAATCAACCTAACTAGGAGAGACACAGATTTATTCATATGTATACTTTACAGCACAAGAAATTATAAACGTATAAATAAAAATTAATAATGAAGTATATATAAACATTTATTTCATAATAGGTTAACACTACATCAACGCATACCATTCAACGTGTCATCTTCATTAGTATCAATAATTGACAGCAATGTGAACTGTGAAAAATTACGAAGATTATAGCTATTATGACCGATCTGGAAATCGTAACTTTTGAAAGCTCACTTTTGTTTTTCTCTTTATAAATGAGAAATTCATAACGCTATAGATTCACTTCCTGTACAAAAAATATGCAAGGACACACTAATATTGAACATGTCATTGAAATCGGTTAAATGAGCTTTCATTTATGTATTATCGCTTTGTAATATCACTATGTGATTACTTATTACCGAAAGAAACGCGCATCGGAAAGTGAATCCCTGGGCTTCCTTTCTGAGAAACTATTCAGATGATTTCATCAAGTTCCTTCTGATACTTTGGAATTCACCACTCTCAAATATTGGTTAGTTATTCGTGTGGATGTTTCTTTTAAATTTGGTCACAAATATTCACAGCATTGAACGAATGCTAGAATTATATAAAACAAACGTTTCCTTTTAAAATGTAACCTATGTAAGGTAACCACTTTCAGATTTTACTTATGAGTGATAGCGTTATAAATTTCTAGGTTAATATTTAAATAATATTCTATTTCATGTATACTCTTATACATTTCGTAAGAGAGGAATGTTAAAGGTTTTCCCTAAAGTTTATTTCTATAAAATTTCGGATATCCGAAGCCACTCTCCGAGTATGGACTCTTATTATACTGCAACTACCGCAGCAATTTTGGCTTCTCTTTAATTCCCTTTCAATACGCTTTCTAATCGGATGGGTGATTGGCCATTGTTTTTGAAGGGAATGAAGGAGAAATTGATGCGCGCACGGATGCGATGAAATCAGTACCGAGGATCGTACTTTTCGAAGTAAATCCCTCGCGTGGATTACAAATGTTAACGACAGTTCGTACAACAATGGCCTTAACAATAGACCGATGCTCCATTCTATTCTTTCGGAATCCGGTATTGTTTAGCTACGAAAGAATGTGGCAGGCAAATTCCATCGATTAAATTTCGGTACAGCGTTCATCGGACGTCAGTGGAAAAAAATTCCGAAAGAGGACCAAACATTTTGAAAAACAAAGTAATGCATGCTTTTGAACTGTTTTTTTGGGAACTGCCGTTGATCCTACCTCACGGAAAAACTCATTAGCATGCTTCCCATTCTCTATGATTCTCCTCTCTGAAGCTTCGGCAATTGGTACGCTCTTAGCTTGGCCCAAATTCCCGTTTCCCTATCACCGTACATTTGGGTGTCCCCTCTACACTACATTTTGAGTCTCATTCATCAGTCCTTTGGGAAGGGTTTACTCAAAAATTTTCCCCATTGTGTCTCTAGCTGTTGCAAAAGTAGAGGTTGTGCTCATCTGGAGCAAAGGTAGGAACTCTGCGGTCCTCAAGCTGCGGTTTTGACCGGCATTTATTACTGAGAGTTTGCTAATTTTACCGTCTAGAATTTTATTCGAATAGAAATAAATAAATGTGAAAATACTTACATTATTATAATTTTCCTAATTCCTGTCCATGGGTTTATGTATTCGTTCGTCCAATCAGTGTTGGATTTAAGCTAACNCTGGTTATTGTTCCACAAAGGTGTGAAGATGACCGAGTCATGGATTTGCGCGAATTTACCGTGTTTTGATTTGGTTTACGTCGACTCACATAAAGTAGGAGATCGATATTGACTCCTAATGTATATCATTTTAAGGATAAATAAATACTCTTTTAAACGATGTATAACATGTTCCAATATAATAGCGAATCATATATGGGCAACGCGTCAAAGTCCAGGTCTATACTATTATAAATCCGACAGTAAGTAAATTGTCATTATGAGAACTGAAAGTCCAATCGGAATATATTAGAAATTTCCGTTCGGTTCCGGTTCTATGCCAAGGTTATAAGACACCCATTTATTTTCCGCCTATTTAGACACGTATTTATTTGTTCATTTAAATATCTTCCGACCTCTACGGTTAGGATATTTAAATGTAAGAGTGACTATATCTCCTTCGTCCTTGAGGGGATGGCAATTAAAATAACAACATCACCAGCAACAAAAACATGCAAAAGTTACTAACAACGTATTTCCTTAGTATATATTTGATGTTTGTTCTGCTCAAAATTGTTGTATTTGTTTTTTTCAGAAATCTGCTTTTGTAAAAGTTTACTTTTATGCCATTTTCGAAGGAACTGTTGGGTCTACGAGCGTCATTCTTAATTTATATGAAAGCGTTATACATATGCTACAAATTCGTTTATTATAAATTTCATCGTGCAATGAGTATTTCTCAAGTTATTTCGCAAGATACACGACTAAAGCGAAAAGTTTTCATTTTTTGTAAAAAATGGCCAATATTTGAAGTCATATCTCGGAAAGTTCAGGACGTTTGTAGCTGAATTTGGACTTAAACTAAACTGTAGGAAATGTTATGTGCGTTAATACACAATCGATTAACTTTTTCTGCAGAACGCATATTTTGGGAGATATTGAGCAAAATCCGAAAAAAGTGCAAAAAAGTTGTTTTTTTTTGGAATAGCGCAGATGGCAGAAGTCTTTCGATCTTGCAAAATTGGTATGTTAGTACCCACATAGGTCCGAACAACATAAAGAAATCAGAACTACATGACCTTTTACAAGGTCGAGCCCTTTTTTGTGTCTAATTTGACTGGACTGTAAGCCCATCTAACTTATGGAAAGATAGATAGACCTCTTATATATCGGAGTGAGCCATTGAGCTTTATTTATTAAGTGGATACAATTTTAAATATTCATGAATTAGAAATTCGCAACTCTATTCCTGTTCATAATTTCCATTCTCACTGACTTCCAACGCAAGAAAAAATATTTGTAGGCTAAGTCATGCTTTCACTGATTGCAAACCACTGACTTACTGATTTCCGATACAGTCATAGGAAGAACTTCTTTATTTTCTATCGTTGCTCAATAAATCAACCTAACTAGGAGAGACACAGATTTATTCATATGTATACTTTACAGCACAAGAAATTATAAACGTATAAATAAAAATTAATAATGAAGTATATATAAACATTTATTTCATAATAGGTTAACACTACATCAACGCATACCATTCAACGTGTCATCTTCATTAGTATCAATAATTGACAGCAATGTGAACTGTGAAAAATTACGAAGATTATAGCTATTATGACCGATCTGGAAATCGTAACTTTTGAAAGCTCACTTTTGTTTTTCTCTTTATAAATGAGAAATTCATAACGCTATAGATTCACTTCCTGTACAAAAAATATGCAAGGACACACTAATATTGAACATGTCATTGAAATCGGTTAAATGAGCTTTCATTTATGTATTATCGCTTTGTAATATCACTATGTGATTACTTATTACCGAAAGAAACGCGCATCGGAAAGTGAATCCCTGGGCTTCCTTTCTGAGAAACTATTCAGATGATTTCATCAAGTTCCTTCTGATNGCATCTATTTCTCTGATCTTTCTCGCATTATCGGAACGGCCTATGTAGCATGGTGAACGCATTATATCTGCTACATCATCTCTAAACGTGCTTTCTCTGAATTTATCCAGTACATAAATTGATCCTTTATTCAACTCTTCTAACTTCCAACGATTCCCATTTTGCGTCCTGTAGCATCTGAGTGACGCTCGCTAATTTATCATAGCAATTATTTACAAAACGTATCGCCTTTCGCTGCAACTTTTCTAATTCTTTAATAGAACACTTATCGGCAGGGTCCCATACACTACACGGATACTCAAGATGAGGTCTGACTAACGCAAGATAAAATCGCTCGCGAACTTTTTCGTCGCTCCGACCGACTATTCTCTTTACGAATCCGAGTTTTTTCAGTGCTTTTCCGCATATATAATTCTTCATTTCATTAATTCATCGCGTTGATATTGGCTCGTTTCGTCTACGTTTCGCCTACGTTTCGCCTACGTTTCGTCTACGTTGCGCCTACGTNTGACTAACGCAAGATAAAATCGCTCGCGAACTTTTTCGTCGCTCCGACCGACTATTCTCTTTACGAATCCGAGTTTTTTCAGTGCTTTTCCGCATATATAATTCTTCATTTCATTAATTCATCGCGTTGATATTGGCTCGTTTCGTCTACGTTTCGCCTACGTTTCGCCTACGTTTCGTCTACGTTGCGCCTACGTTTTGTCTACGTTTCGCCTACGTTTCGCCTACGTTTCGTCAACGTTTCGTCAACGTTTTTCCTACGTTTCGCCTACGTTGCGCTTACGTTTTGTCTACGTTTCGCCTACGTTTCGTCAACGTTTTACCTGCGTCTTGCTTACGTGTCAATAGGCTTCTTCAAGCATACCTTCTCCGGCCTGAAGAAGCCTACTGCAAGGTAGGTGAAATTCGTCGCTATGAGCCAATATCAACGCTAAGGAACCCGGAGTCAGTAAGCTAACATTCCAAATATTGTTTTTCTTCTTAAAGTACGCTCTGGTTTTACTTTCTCTCAAAAATAATCATGATAACAACTACTTCTAAGCCTTTTGCGTCTGTTCTGGCGGAGGTTTTCTTACGTAAATGAATGAACGTTGCTTCGAACGGAAAACAAGCATCTTCGGCATAACTTTAAAATATTGCTTGATTATAAGATTAAAAATCAATGGTATTCAAGTTTGTTATTTAAATAAAGCTTCAAATATATTTTCATTTATAGATCGTCACTTAACATTCACATCTTAACCCCCTTTGCTCGCGGCCCCCCAAGGAAAGCCTCCGGAGGGCCAATTCGTTAACAAAGCATAAGTTTTAAATCAAGAATCTTGGATGAAGGACACAGTAATACCTAATTTTCAACATGAAATGGAAATGTATGTGAAAATCTCCTTGAAACCGCAAAAAAAGCGATAAAACTGCCTCTAAAACCACTACAAACAACATGATAGATAAACCATTCAAAAACTTTCTCATAGAAACGGGGACCCTCTTGAGTGCTTGACCTTTCAGGGGCCAGAAGAAAATAAATTAATTGTAGTAGTGGGCTGGAACCCCCAGTAATGGGAGAACTTACGTTGTTGTGAAACTACGAGAATAGTTTGAAGCAGTATTTATAAGAGCGCTTGAGATCTCTGAGACGGTGAGCCGCATTGTCTGCCCATTACTGTCTGTCTCCACTCTCTTAAGTAGGAATTAGTCAAAATATGAAGAAGAAACGCATGCCAAAATATCACTTTAGTCTACTTGTTAAATGGGCTCTCGTTACGCTTGTAAAAGTTTAGGTATGAACTCTAGGTTGCGAGTTTCAATTTTACAAAATTGAACTCTGTACAGTGGTGTATCTAAATTTTTATTTTTTGTCAACTAAAAATATAAAAGTATTTATTGAAGGAAAGAATCAGAGCAATTTTACGAGGAATCAATTCTCAGTCTATTTCAGGCCCCCATAAAAAGGGGGCTCTCATGTAGCGCCTATTGCACCTTATTATAAATTCACCCCTGAGTCCAACCTATTAAACAGAAACGGTTTGTCTAGATTAGCGGTGTCCTAACTTTAACCTATGCCGGTCTATATATCTCCTATATATTATTCTCATGCTTAAGATTATGTTTATCACTGTATTTTCATGAATCAAATAGCCATCAAAAATCGTTAGTGTAGCTGGTTTCGTTACTATGATATTTCATATGAGTATGTTTTACTTTTTAGGATTAAAGACAACCCCAGTCTCACTACTCCAGTGATCAAGTGTTCGAATGGAACATTGAATCAAATTTGTCCGATAGAATTAGCTTCTGGGCCGCAAGGAATTGAGTAGGGCCTCAAGTGATCCCATACACCCTTGATATAGAGTAGGGCTGAGGAACCATCGTCCTTCATTCAAGAGTCTGGGAAGATCGGAACTCGAACTTGGAATATCCCACTTTCCGACCGTATGCTTTAGCCAATTAATTATCCATCGAGCTTATCATTTTACTATTGCTTTCTGAGAGAAAATTATCTTTTACCGTTTTTAAAGATTTTATAGGAAACACCGAAGTGGTATAGACTTTTTTCATGGTCATTTCTCCTCGGAATTTTTCCTAGGTGAACGCTCAAAGCCACCTTTATCCATTTCTTTGAACGCTACTCTTAAGAAAGGTTCTCCAACATTATATGGTCGGTTTCTCTCCGTTGACGTTGGCCGTTAACGTTACCACGAAACCACGTTGCTCTTGCATATAATGTCTCCAGATACTGCATGTGATTTGTGTTCCTGCTCGATAGAATAATTGGCTAAAGCGTCCGTCCACAATAAGGAAGATTTCAAGTTCGAATACTAGTCCTGTCAGCCTTTTTTCATGACCGTTTTTCTCGGATTTCAGTTTCAATAGTGGCGGGCGAAGTGCCTCACCACCTATCTATTCAAGGATATGATTTTCCTGGACGTGAAGTTTGGGGTGGGGGTTATGGCGTTATAAATATTTTTGACCATGAGTTACGTTTTATACCGCAATTATGACAATATAAATATTCTAGGCTCGTAGGTTTCTGTGGCGATTGACTGTTAGCATGGTGATTCTGGGTTTTATGTCTATGTCTATGTTTTTACCCTGCAAGCCGCCTTTCGGCGTGTGGCAGGGAGTGCATGCACCATGACTCTATTTCCTTAATCGATTATTTTCGCGTATCGTTCGCGGAAAGAATGAGTTCTTCAATGTATTCGTTCTGGCATATATTTCTCTGATCTTTCTCGCATTATCGGAACGGCCTATGTAGCATGGTGAACGCATTATATCTGCTACATCATCTCTAAACGTGCTTTCTCTGAATTTATCCAGTACATAAATTGATCCTTTATTCAACTCTTCTAACTTCCAACGATTCCCATTTTGCGTCCTGTAGCATCTGAGTGACGCTCGCTAATTTATCATAGCAATTATTTACAAAACGTATCGCCTTTCGCTGCAACTTTTCTAATTCTTTAATAGAACACTTATCGGCAGGGTCCCATACACTACACGGATACTCAAGATGAGGTCTGACTAACGCAAGATAAAATCGCTCGCGAACTTTTTCGTCGCTCCGACCGACTATTCTCTTTACGAATCCGAGTTTTTTCAGTGCTTTTCCGCATATATAATTCTTCATTTCATTAATTCATCGCGTTGATATTGGCTCGTTTCGTCTACGTTTCGCCTACGTTTCGCCTACGTTTCGTCTACGTTGCGCCTACGTTTTGTCTACGTTTCGCCTACGTTTCGCCTACGTTTCGTCAACGTTTCGTCAACGTTTTTCCTACGTTTCGCCTACGTTGCGCTTACGTTTTGTCTACGTTTCGCCTACGTTTCGTCAACGTTTTACCTGCGTCTTGCTTACGTGTCAATAGGCTTCTTCAAGCATACCTTCTCCGGCCTGAAGAAGCCTACTGCAAGGTAGGTGAAATTCGTCGCTATGAGCCAATATCAACGCTAAGGAACCCGGAGTCAGTAAGCTAACATTCCAAATATTGTTTTTCTTCTTAAAGTACGCTCTGGTTTTACTTTCTCTCAAAAATAATCATGATAACAACTACTTCTAAGCCTTTTGCGTCTGTTCTGGCGGAGGTTTTCTTACGTAAATGAATGAACGTTGCTTCGAACGGAAAACAAGCATCTTCGGCATAACTTTAAAATATTGCTTGATTATAAGATTAAAAATCAATGGTATTCAAGTTTGTTATTTAAATAAAGCTTCAAATATATTTTCATTTATAGATCGTCACTTAACATTCACATCTTAACCCCCTTTGCTCGCGGCCCCCCAAGGAAAGCCTCCGGAGGGCCAATTCGTTAACAAAGCATAAGTTTTAAATCAAGAATCTTGGATGAAGGACACAGTAATACCTAATTTTCAACATGAAATGGAAATGTATGTGAAAATCTCCTTGAAACCGCAAAAAAAGCGATAAAACTGCCTCTAAAACCACTACAAACAACATGATAGATAAACCATTCAAAAACTTTCTCATAGAAACGGGGACCCTCTTGAGTGCTTGACCTTTCAGGGGCCAGAAGAAAATAAATTAATTGTAGTAGTGGGCTGGAACCCCCAGTAATGGGAGAACTTACGTTGTTGTGAAACTACGAGAATAGTTTGAAGCAGTATTTATAAGAGCGCTTGAGATCTCTGAGACGGTGAGCCGCATTGTCTGCCCATTACTGTCTGTCTCCACTCTCTTAAGTAGGAATTAGTCAAAATATGAAGAAGAAACGCATGCCAAAATATCACTTTAGTCTACTTGTTAAATGGGCTCTCGTTACGCTTGTAAAAGTTTAGGTATGAACTCTAGGTTGCGAGTTTCAATTTTACAAAATTGAACTCTGTACAGTGGTGTATCTAAATTTTTATTGTTGTCAACTAAAAGAGTATATTAAATCGGTAGAATTAGTACACCTTATTTATTTTATTAGTTACTTTTTTAAAACATATATATGTAGTAAACTAGTGTATTATTAAAAATTTGTCACAAGGAGCAGTTGCAATGCTAATTCGCAGATAATGCCAGTAAAAGTTGGTTACAGGCGTTAATTTTAATATGGTTCAGTAACACACGCATTTTAAGTTCCGAATTCTGTAACTTAATTCTATTATACCGACTTAACTAACAAGGTTCTAATTTTGCAAAGATTGATCTTCTTAAAAAATATCAGCATATTACAAACAACAAAGTATTTTCAAATTAATTTACAGCTATATGCGTAACAGAGGAGTTTGAATAAACATACTGATTCATTGCCGAGTAAGCTATTTCCTTTGATGCAGGTCTTTAATCATTATTCATGTGATGAAATGATAATATTTTGTGGAAATAATTCATTATGATGTCATTGCTATCATATAGCTCAGCTACCCATCTTCACCAAACCTTAGGACACCATCTTTCTCTCTTGGTATTATATCACAGATCTACGTGTTACTCCAGGGAAATTCATTGTTGTTCTTAAAAAACGTTCACAAGTTAAAAAGTACTAGATTTGAGGGAAGAGTTGCACTATCATATAAAAGGCTGATATTTTACATCAGATTCCGTAAAGTGGTATTTTCAGTTTGTAATTTTTCCTGTTTCTTTACAGTCTTTCCCGGCAATGGTCAAATTGGACCATTCATTTTCCCTCCAAAGATCGATTCATGATCGGAATCTGCTGATGAGGAATGTTAGCAATCCATTTCCGAGAGAAAAACGTGCGTACGCCTGCTATTTGATTTTGAATTCCGATCGTGGTGTGATTTACGACCATTATTTCAGTTCCGTTCTGAATTTTGATTCGATTGTCAGCAGGTATGTTGAAGTACCGTTGAGCGTATTTCTCTTTCACACTTTAACCACGCTCAGTACGCACCCAAGGTGACGAGTAAGTGGATAGAGATCAAAAGTCATGGGAGATGCTGGAAAGAAATTCCTACTCCCCTTTACCATAGGTATCGCTTGTTGTTTCGTTTTCAGCAGGATTCATTCCGTTTGCGAGCACGAACCATCGTATCTTAGTTAACCCGTTTCCTAAGTTTATGTTCTTTGGTTATATAAGTATCTACTTGTTTTCCAACATTTTTCACTTTCCCTTTCTCAGTATGTTTTCCCACGGTTGATACTCTTTCATTGGTGAAGTTTACAGAAGACTGTTTATCTATCTCACTATATTTCTACGCATACCGTAAATCCTGGCCGCCTTGTGGCATAATTGGGAACTATAATTTTTGTACTGTCTGCTTCGTAACCATATTCGCATAGTTTCTTAAATTTTCACAAATCTACTATAGATTTCGATATGTAATCAATGAAGCAAACTTTTCTAAATCAATTGGAAAAACTACAGGGTGCGGCTCGCTCCAGGCGTTGGTATTATTATAGCTGGAGATTGTTTTTGGATTGATGAACGGCCTCCGAGCTCCAGTCTATGCCTATTCTAAAATCGAAACGTCGCACAGTGGGCTAGAATCGAAAAAAGCTGGCCAAAAATAAGAAAATGTTTTTTTTGAGTGCGGACTTTGAAACTTCGCATGGTTATTCTTAAATAAATTCTGCATATAACTACCAAATAATACATTTTTATTCTGTTGCATTAAAATTCTACAGGGGTCAAAGTTGATCAAATTTGACGAAAAAAAGCCGGTCTTCGATTTTTCACAAATTTCTTCAACTTCAAGCCAACACTGAACCCAAATGAGCAAAATCATCGGATAAAAAACGATGATGTATTATAAACCTATTCTTTCAGCTTCTTGTTACTTGGTTTGAATGATCACAGTAGGATATTTGCATAAGTTATACAACAAAATGGCGAAC
>KZ308769.1:195163-206675 GCA_000376725.2 Ladona fulva | reverse complement strand
AAATTTCATATCCTTCATCACCTCCACCATTCACATTCGTTAGCCAATGAACATCTTTTTACAGATAATCCTTCAAACCTCTTAACTTGCCTTTTTCCCTCATTACCACCTCCACCACCGGTCAACTTTTCTGCTGGACCTCCCCCTCCCCTACCCTCCAACTGATGGCTCCCACATGTCTCCCAAGACCCTTCCTCTTCCCCCCCCCTTTTTTCCCTCTCCCTGATATGTGGTCCCTTATATTCCTATGTTTCTCTTCTTCCTTTCCATTCCTAAGCCTGAAGATGAACTGAAAGTTCGAAACCATTGGTTGCTAACCAAAATATATTTGTGGAAAGTACAAGTTGTTGTTATTATTTGATTCGTCTGAGCTTATGGAAAACTCGAGGGGACTTCATCCATTGTATACGTCTGGAAAGCAGAGAACCCTCATAAAAAAAAACATTTTACGGTTAAAATTCACAGATATTGGCGATGCTTTGTGGAAATACTCCATGTTTGAAGGAAAAGAGACTTTGTACTTTTTTCACAGGATTTTAATACAAACACGGCCTGGTTTCAGCGTATGATCACCATCATCAGGTGATACACTTGCATTTTTCGTCAACTTTTATTCAAACATATGTTAGTTCGGAACTCCTGTATTTTATTGCTACATATAGGATACGAATGCTCTGCCTAAACCACAAGTGCCACCGACTTGGTCCCTTAATGCCGTACGAGCCCCAACGGGAAACCCACAGGAACAATGAGCTATCCATCTCAGCTGTCATAAGTTCGATCCCAAAAGGTCCTAAATTCTCGATTTTTTTCTTAATAATGTATTGTGTGAATTTTTGGAAATTTATATTGACTACTTCCCGGGAGGGATTGAAAATCGAGTTGTCGATCGAGAGAAGACGTGCTACTGTAATGTAAACGGCAAAGATATTACCCAAAATAGTCTTGAGTTCAACGCCAGGCATATAGAAAATTCCTTCGGACAAGTTATAGGAAGAAAATATTTTCCTACTGGGAAAGTTTGGCGATCTTCATTGTGATGCACGTGTATGGCGTGGTTGCCTAGTTCCGATGTTCAGTTGTTAATTTTGTGTTGAAAAATGCCTAGTTGTGTCAACGGTCGGACACGAGTCTTTTATTTTTGAGTAAGGAAAATACCCTGAAAGTCTCGCGGGAATCCGTTTTCCACAGACGTTGTCCTCCCTTTGTAAGTTGCCACCTTACTTAGGAAGCATATTCAGTATGTAAAACTTTACCAGCTGCTCAATAGTGATGGAAGAAGTTTTGAAAATATTGCAAATACAAGACAAGTGATTGGACAAAAATGTGGTCACCATTCTACGGGAAAGTCCAGCCAAACTTGAACTGAACCGTTATATTTTTATTTCTTTGATCCAGGACGGAAACAGGAACGCAAATTATTACGGTTCAATGCCCCATTTCTAATGTCTTAGATGGAAGAAGATTACCACCACGTTGTAGATAGCAGAAAATCGTGCGAAAGACACCTCATCCACGTAAAGCTTCTAATCTTGATTTACGTATGGAAGTTTCCTTCCTGGAATCAATTTGTCCTTATCATCTCCAGTGGCGTGATTTGCATGCCTCTGCACTTCATGGAAACAATTATCGCGCCAAGCATTTTCCGCAAGATCGCCGAATTCCTACGGAATCCATTGTTTTGCCGTTCATTTACAACGTTTGAACGGTTGCGCTACGAGATTGCCTTAATTCAAACGCGCCGGATGATTCTTGAACTTAGCGATAGTTTCCGGCGATTGTAACCGAGGGTGGGGGCGTGGCTGTGCCTCACGTAGAAGCCCCGAGGATTTGCAAGTCGGAATTCCTCGGGTGAAGCCACCTTCGCTGGAGATTAATCGGGGAGGCGCCGTACAGTCTGACTCTTCGAAAACTTATTATCTCGTTATTTTGCTTGCGCAAAAGGTTGGTGGAGAACGGATCTAATTACGAAAAAATGAACTCCACGCCATCGAGTGGAATTCCCCCGAAAATCCGAACTAATAAATTGGAATCCACAATAGAAGGATAAAGAAGAAGCGAGCATAGGAATTTGGCGAAGAGAGGGCGTTTTCACGGGAGCTATCATGGGAAATCGGATTAATGTTCCCATGAGTTATGTTTGCCGTCTAGAGCTGCTGTGATGCCCGGGGCAAGCACGAAGGCAAATATATAATTCGTTTACTCTTTAGGCTCATTAGTAACGATCTCTCGTGAGCTCGTTCGAGCGGCGATTTTTTAAGCACGCGTCGTAATCCCATTAAAAAAGAAGGGTTTTTACTTTTGTCGCGTCTTAATGAAATGGAATGCGGAACACGTGACAGAAACGTTCGAAATAAAATTCGCGCGATTGCTGCAGTGATTTTTTTCGTAACTGGGATTATCCTTGGAGGGATTAATCTATTCTGTTGCGTTTAATAATCTATGCCATCCAGCCTTGCTTTAATCTGGGCGCTACATGTCCCGATAAATCAAACCGTCGACGGGGTACACACGAAACTGACTGAAAAAAATCGATGAAAAAGGGGTGGAATGTTTGACGACTTTTGAGCTCATTCATTTTGCTCAGGTCGTGGTTTCTTATTAATGATGATTTGTCATTGCCTCATTAATCACACTTGTAAATTCATCCGTTTTACCAAGGATAGGTGTACGGACTGAAGTATGGGTAGCAGGATTCTATTTCTGCACGAAATAACTTGACTTTTCGTGTAAAAAAAGGTTAAACTCTACGGGTAGCTAATTTTGGTTCGATTTTCCAGACATTTTTCAATTGAATGATTATGTTATAATTGCTGTTCTTTTACACTATTTAATAAATTTGTGCGATTCCATCGCACGTGCATTACTACAAGAGCTTAATTAAGAACGACATATCTCGAATATCTTTCTGCTGGTGTGCCTATAGAATTTCATGGCAGGACTCCTGGAAATTCCTCTGATCATTATAAAACAGCTGAATAGTATTAATATTTCATATGAAATATTAATGAAATGAACTTTTAGTTTTTTCCTCCGAATTATTGTGCTATTGAATTCAAAATATTACCTTATTGAATTGTTTCAATCTACGGAAACATACACTGTGATACGTAGTACCGTAAAATCGAAAATTTTAATTATCTCAATGTGTCTTGATTAATATCGAGGAAAATTTCATATATTCTATTTATATCAGGAGATATTACAATTTTATTTTTCAAATTATAACGCATGTTTTTCGGATTGAGATTATCTTTTAATTATGAACCATGCTGAAGGTTTTCGGGGACGCACCGTTGGACGTTGACGACGTTTCGCCAACGACACTGTTGGCTTCCTCAGGTCGGAAGTGTCCTAATTTCCTCAGTTGGAAGGATGCTAACAGTATCGTTGGCAAAACGTCGTCACCCGAAATGACCAACCCTACGTTTCCGAAAACATTCAGCATGGATTCTTTTTGCAGCGAAAGCATTCATTCCAGATTTTAATTATGATAATTAACTTATAATCAGTTATATTAAGCTGAAAATGTATCTAATTATTCTGTGTTATTAGTCATAAATCCTTTGACAGTCATGCTTATGAGCCGTATTAATAACATACAAGAGAGGGGGTGGTGAAACTGGTAATTGTGCTGTGTGGAATTAGATGATCAAACGTTGAAGTTCTCGTAATGAAAGCGGAAATGCTATGAAGGTGGCATTCGTTCAATTTTTTTCTGTTGGTTCGCTGGTATAATTCATTAAGAAAGGAAAAATGTTAGTGAAATACAAACACTACGGCAGTGGTTATCAACATTTCAAAAGCCGCGATCCTTTCATAGAGTTTCTCATGTTGTGGTGATCCACAGCCATAAAATTATTTCCTTTCCTACTCCATAACTAATTTTACTACCGTTATGAATCATAATGTAAGTATCTGATATGCAAGATGAATTTTCGTTGTTACAAATTGTATGTAATTAAAGCAGAGTAATCACAAAAAATATAGTTATATGTTGTGAAATATTTATTTCTAATAACAAATAAATGAAATGTTGTCTTCAGCCATCGAAAACCACATATTTCCGATGGTTTTCGTTGGATTTCTACATATACTGTCGCAAAATATGGCAATGTAGTTTACTGTAGATATATTAATGTTACCCTGCTATATAATGCTTCAAGACAAAATTTCATTTATTTGAAATGGAAATGAAAGTTTGTCATGAAGTATTGGGTAGCATGAGTAACAGTTAATATATCAACAGTAAACTACTAAACTGCGTTGCTACATTTTGCGACAGTATAAGTAAAAATCTAACGAAGACCACCATGATTTTCGATGGTCTTCGGCGACACCTGTGAAAGGGTGGTTCGATTCCCAGAGGAGTCGCGACTCACAGATTGAGAACCGCTGAACTAGTGCATCCAGCAAAGAGAAACCATGCGCAGGAATTAATTTGTAACATGTCTGAAGGACGGAAAATGAGGGCAAATTAGGCCATAGTGACATGAGTTATAGCTTGCAACTTACTTTATTCGTTTTTGATGTAATTGTTAAAGTTAATAGGCTCTAATAGTAAGGGATCTAGCGAGTAAAGATATTTTAGGGGAGAAACGTAAGCTAGAGGAAATAAATTTAGAAGATGTATGAAAGAATTGTTCCGTTTAAAATGTGAAAATATGACGACATAAATTATAAATAAGGTTATGGACATGCTGTAGGAATGAATATCATCCGGAATGACGGAATTATTATGCCACAAAATGCGGAAAATACTGATAAATAGAATATGTAACTTTCGGGTTTACAAAATAATAGTAATATTGTTAAAAGTGCTACGACAGCTGAGGTCATTTCGCACGTAAGCCCCCACCGGGAGCCGAACTCGGGACCGCTTTCACTGAAGGTGAAGGTGTTACCCACTTGGTTATCTGGGAGCGCTACGAACTTTATATTTAATGAAAGATCACATATAGCCAAGCCTCGTTTGATAGCAGCAATTAAAGGTTTCAGTGATTAATCTATTACTAAAGGTCATTCAAACCCCAAATTAACTATAGTTGTATTTGTTTTTTGAAACTTCTAGTACAAGCTTGTATTTCGTAAATTGTAGAAGAGTAAATGATGAATTTATCAAAGAGAGAAGATGGAATGAACTGTTCGATAACTGAGATCTACCTTGGTTATGTAACAAAACGTCGGAACTTCGTTGAAGGATATTCGCATTCGGAGCGGACAAAATAGTGGTCCCTCGGATATTTTATTTATTTATTTATTCATTGAACGGCATGTACCCATTTTCTTACAGACTAAGAAAATATAATAATAAATCTCACAGTAATAAAGCACCCCAAACATCACAGTAATAAGATATAAATTACAAAATATCACAAAATAAGAGACATACAAGTATAAAATATTACAAATAATAAGATTTAAAAATATAAAATATCACAACAATCGAATATGAATTTAAAAAATACATAATTAGACAGAATTAAAAAAAGGAGACAGCGAAGGGCAAGGTCAGTTACAGGCAAACGTTTAATTTGTGCTGCAAAAATTCTTGCACTCTTTCTTTTAGCTAATAATTATATTTTGTGCACAATATATTGATAGCAAGAGAGAGGCCCACATGGGCCTAACCTCGCCAGTAAAGGGTCCATCTCTCTTAGCTTAGGAGCATCGATTTGTTATTGATGCTAATAGTTGGGGACTCATCTTGTCTATATAAAGTTACTCTACAATTCCTTATAATATCATTCCGCGGAGTCCGGCCTGCTATGATAGATTTGATTTTTAAAGTTAACATTCTGTGAAGTAATGCCTGTATTTCAAGAGATGATGAGATTCTATCCTTGGAAAAGGAAAGTGATCGCAAAAGACAATTTTTGCGGTAATTAGAACTTAGAACCTACCGAAATAAACATTTTCCCGTAGTGGAAAGTATTCAGTGGCAACAAAATCGCAGTTTACTTCTTCGCAAAACCATTCTTTGTTCCCATCTCTTACTTTGATTTACACCGTACTTGTTAAAAATCTACATATATTCTGGTTCAAATCTTATATATTATGTATTCGTATTTTGTACCAAATTTTGACTAGGGTTAAACGGAAGATGGGAATCTCTAGTTCCAATTTCGCCCACTAAAGACATTTGTGTTGTATTTTTCTATGTTACAAAACGTTCAAATATTAGTGTTCTCCAATTCCGTCGTGGCGTAACTGTCGTCCATCGTACTTTTCTTGAGTGTTAAACCATTCTAAGAGTTTTAGTTAATGAAATTCTTGCTAAAACATGGAAACTAAGTATCTTCCTGTTTTTATCGGATGCTCGTTTTATTTACTCTCATATCCAGCTATACTTAAATCATTTAAACCGCTAAAGCTTGATCCTTAAATAGAAGATCTTAGGTTTCGTTCTCAGTAGAACGACAGAAACTGAATTTAAACTCTCGCAAGTGACGGAATCACAGGCATCGATGCATTTTTTTCTATTTTGGAAGCCTTGTGAACGGTCGTCCGTTTTACGAAAAAAAAACGTCCCGGAGATCATAGGGACAGGTGAGGCGTTACGCACGTCATCAAGGCATTCAAAACCAATCAAAATCATCCCGACTTATACACTAATGCCGCTCATCAGCGCCATAAAAACTTTATTTAATCACTCTGAAATAACAAGGTGGATGTATGAATGAGCCACGCAAGATTGGGCGATGTCATCGAAGGCATTTCCGCGACAGCTATTCATTTTTTATGCCGCATAAATTTTGAGGCTCGCGAGTTCCAATTTCCGATAGGAACTTTACTCAGCGTCCCCGGTAATCCGATCGAGTTTTCTACAGGAAATCCCACTCACGGCCTACAAATCCACGGCAATTATTCAGATTTCACTCTGCCCGAGATCAAATATCAAAGGAGTCAGGATTGAGTTTTGGAGGTTAGTTGCGGGGGCGTCGAAAGACAAAAAATCCGAGGGAAATTCGACCTGTTCGCGAAATCTACGTCCGGGCACAATTATCGGATCTAAGGTCACCCAAGGATGCGATTCCTGTTCCGGAGGAGGCGAATTTGATCAGGGGCGGAAATAAACCCCTTCCCCACACCTCTGTTCATCGTAAATATTCTAAACCCCCAAACTGACTAAACAGATTGGTTGATGTTGCTTACCGCTTCCTTACTTAAGGCCACTGGATACAAGGCCTGAGTATCTGTTTGCAGGCTGTTGGCAATAGCACCGCCATGATTGAATGCACATAGATTAAATATTTCTGTTTTCGCCATTCGATGCTTAAAAGATATTGCTACACTTGCATACATTTGTTGTTAGGCTCATGCAAATCATAACGGAGAAATAAATTAGAGAATGTACACATAAATCTATCCTTTTCGTTGTAGTGGTACTCGGCAATAAGAAGTGATACGAAAATCTTCTGGGACATAATTTTAGCTTAATCCTTTATCTTTAAATCCAGGTACTTTCCAAGTACGTAGGTTTCACACAATTTCCGTAATCGTGTAATTTGAGCAACATGTCCAGCGCATTACGCAGCAAATAGATCGAAAGAACTTCGGCGCTAGGTTCGAGGCCACTACTCCACTACTTCCCTTATTCCTCTCCTCAGACACGACCATCATAACGGAAGAAAGGTATTAAGAAGAAAGGATCTTTTCTGAGGTTTTGAAACGGCTAGTTTAAACTATATCCAATCCGCTTAAGATGTTCATTATCGTTTACCGTTAGCCTTACATATAAATATGTTTTATTAGGGAATGGAACGCTTTGCCTGGAGAAATTCTCATACCAATACTAAAAGAGGCAATCAGTATGATTGGACCTTATTTCGCGGAACGTCATTAAATAAATGAGAAAATCCTGATTTTACCTGAAGTCCATTGTTTCTCATTTATTCACCAAAAGAGATTATCATGCCCTTGCAGAAAACTATTGTTTAAAAATAAACTTAAATCTAGGTTCAAGTAGCTTTTATTGTGTGACGTCACGCTATCGCCTCTTTTTCTGCATTTTTTTGCATTCTTGTATTTTAGAACTACAATGTATGCAACTACATGGATAATCTAACATTTATAATGCACCAGTTCATATTTTTTAGATATTTCACTGTTAACTGATGAATTATTGTATTATGTTACTTTTAATATCTGTATTATATAATGTATTTCCTACGGCTGGTTTTTGGAGGGGTTTCCCTCCCGTCTTTGGGCGAATGCCAAGCAATTGAAATCAAAATTATTTATTAAGTTATACTCCCCTTGATCGTTGGCACTATGCCAGAGGTCCAAATTGCAACGTAACTACAAATAAATAAGTGACGCCGGATGATGGCATACGTCTTGGTCTCTCCCAATTCAGTGCTGTTAACAATTTAAATCTTTGGGTAATACCACCGCAATTGACTGATTGTAAGCTGCCTGCATGAATGCTAGTTGGATCTTCACCTTCTCTGCAATTAGCAGTAAGAAGTATGGAGAGGAAATGAGGCTAAGTAGGCAAGGTGAGGAATGAGGTAGCTTTCTTTTGCCAGAATGCTCTTACAAAGGAATACCAAACGCGCATAACATGAATTCTCTATTGATGGCCAAGGTATCTTCCTTAAGCAAAAATATTAGGCAAGTGCTCCTTCGTTTCCTTCAGTAGGCCTTCGTTTATCCAACAGTACACATCTGAATGCGAGAGTTATGCGACCACGCGATACCATGAATTATCATGTCGGTCGTGAAAATTTCCAAGCAGAAAAGTGTTTTTTTTTCATTTTCGATGAATAACTTATTATTTTGCGATGTAATTTCAATATTATATAATTGAGTGTTTCTTTGACTTTTTCGCTAACATTAATTTCAATATATGTTATTTATTAAGGCACGGTAGTAGGGAATGAGCGTATACTTTTGAAAAAAAAAAGAAAAATGGAATACGGCTGTTGATGAACTAGAAGTTTAGAAACACTCCGTAAGCCGTATGTCGGCAGATGGTAGCAAACGAGAAGTTCCAGATTACTGATTTCTAGGAATTACCCAATGCGCATTTCGGAAACTCTCCATTTCCAAGGGCTCCACAATGGAGAAAGACCCTTGAGAATGGAGACATTGTTTCCGACATGTTAATTGGGTAATTCCTAAATAGCTTATCGGTGCAGGTTCATATTAGTTTTGGACCCATAACTTTGCAAATGGATGCATTCTTAGACTACTTATCACAGTTCACTGATATCTACTTTTACGAGTTGCCCCGATGACGAATTTTTGACTGACAGAGAATCGCGAGCTTCGAATGTTTCGGTGGATGCTCGCGCATACGTACTACATGCACAAACAATTAAATATATTTCTCTATGGAAGCGAACGTTAAATCTATTCCAGTTTCGCTGAATTATTTCACAGAGGAAGGATGTTCTTAGCCCTGAATGTATATTTGGAGAATGCTTGTCAATAAAGTTTCAGATTAAGGAACTCCGTCTCTGCGAGGTAAGTCGTCGAAGGCCGTCTATCTGTGCCTTCGGAATTTATCGTTTTCCTCTATCACAGTTATTTTCTGCTTCGATAAAGGAATGGAGCCTGAATTTAGCTCAGTAACAGTTTAAAATAGAATACGGGAGCGATGCTCAGTATATCTATAATGCTATAGGCTATATGTTTTTAGATCATTCATGTAATCTTCTTCTGATCAATCACGAAAAGCTACGGTCATTTCTCCTTGTCTCGAACGTTTTCGGATTCAAGTGATGAATCCCAATATATCGTCTTTTATATTTTATACGACACAATATTTTGGAAACCATAGGTTCGATAGCAGTGCATCAGGATTATCAAATCTTAAGGATAGAAAAACCGAGTATATGCAATAACTGTTCCAGAAATGTTTAAGTACTGATTTGCACGACGAAATAGGTGATGTTCTGATTCCCCTTCTCAGCGAGGGCGATTTTCGAGTCAATATGTCAAAGAGATTTTGCTAGATTATAGCGAGAATGGATAGCTTTAATATTTCCTCATAGTATTAGGAATACCAATCAGGTAGCTTAATTGGGAGTTCAATGATTTCACAGCCCCTTCAACACGGCATCTTGCGGCTTGCAGGGTACTAATGTAAATGTAAAAAACTTATAGTATCTTGATTTATAATTTATAGTGGCATAGCGGAGCTTGATTTTCTGTAGTTTTAACGTAAATGATTGATATGATGAGCATACAGATTTGGAAAGAACTCTTGAGTGAGAATTAATTTGTTAAAATCATCCTCAAATTCATATTCTAATAGATATTCGCATTTTGCTTTATGCTCGTTCCAAAACAGAAGTCCTTGTGATTGTCGTGTAGCTTATAGACATCTATCAAATAGAATGGTCAGACTCCCCATTAAGCATGAAATCGATGTTAATCCGTTCTTATCGGTGTAACAAGAACTTTGATTTATATACATGGACGTGCAGAGTCGTGTATTCTCCTGAGGCGATATGTAACACGGCGACATGTATTTTATTCCGAGGTCAATTTACTGTAATTTAGTCGATCAAAGCATTCAAGAAGTAAGGATAGAACTAAGCGACTCTTTGCTCAAAACCATAGATTTTCTTAGTTAAATTTTCTAATTTAAATATCAAAGATCATAGTTTAATCTTATCGCCATTGTATATGCTAGTGAATTCTACGAGGGTAGATCGGAAAGTAATGCACAATATTTTTTTTCCCAAAAAGTTTAATATGTACCAAAACCAAAAAAAATCACAAATTAACTTACATCTTTGACCTACTTTTCCACATAGTCACCAATTTTCTCAACACATTTCTCCATCGTGGTACCAGTTTCAATATGCCCTATTCGAAGAAGTCCGTTTGTTGGGAGTATAGCCATCTGCGGACTGCTGATTTCACTTCCCCATCTGTTGCAAAGTGTTGACCGGCCAGGAATTTCTTCATGGGACCAAACAGATGAAAGTCAGACGGTGCCAGGTCCGGACTGTATGGTGGATGCTGGAGCACCTCCCATCCAAATTTGGCGAGTTTCTCACGAACAGGAGCAGCAACATGGGGACGGGCATTGTCATGAAGAAGTTTGACACCATTAATGTTGCGGCGTTTGTCACGAAGGGCACGACGCAACTTAAACAAAGTTTTAATGTAGGCCGCAGCATTCACGGTGGTTCCGTGTTCAGCAAAGTCCACCAATAACACGCCAAACATGTCCCAGAACACTGTCACAAGCACTTTCCTAGCAGATTGAGTCACTTTGAATTTTTTTTACTGGGGAACCAACATGTTTCCACTCCATAGAGGCCCGCTTGGTTTCGGGCGTGTAGTGGTACGCCCATGACTCATCACCAGTGACGATTCCTTTCAGAAAGGCATGCCCTTCTGCGGCATAACGCGTTAAGTGATCCAAGCTTGTCATCATTCGCTGGCCCTTGTGGTTGCCTGTCAGGTTCCTAGGCACCCAGCGAGCACTAACTTTACGGAATTTCAACGTGTCATTAACAATGTCATACACGGCACCATAGGAAATGTTGAA
>KZ308769.1:180478-193852 GCA_000376725.2 Ladona fulva | reverse complement strand
GAAATTTAAAATATTGATAAATATTTACAAAAATAATCATCGGTTTATCCGAAATGTTAAAAGATTGGGAAAATCAATAATTAATATTGGAAATTTATGACCGTGAGATCTAATCCCGGTATTCCGAACGTCGTATTTTTGTTTACTTACTTATTATTACTATAGGTACGGTAGAAAACTTTTCTGATTTCACGAATCTGTGATTCTTGCCCATCTGTCGCTTTATATTTCTCTTCAATGGATAGAACTCCTTTAAGCCGTAACCACCAACTTCATTTCCTAATGGGTTTTTTATTTCACAATAGCATGCACGTGCCCGAAACTCCTAGGGTTTAATCTCAGCATAAAATTAGTGCTTCTCCCAGGATTCCGCTTTCCCAGAATCCCGTAGGTATAACCAACTTTCTGTTTCTCAGGGAAGTCGAAGTATATCTCGAAAAAGGCTGGATTATCCCTTCTTGCAGGTTCAGTTTTCTTTGTGAGCATCCCTCCCACATCTGAGAAAGCAGAAAGGGCATTCTCATCAGATGGCCTTTTCATTGCTAATATACGTGAATCCTTAAATGATCAAAGTGTCGAAATTCAATGTCTTTTGAAGACTTCTTATGAATTAACTAATCCAATTTAATAATTTTAATAGTGTTGTCTTATATGGTTTTATAATTTTGAGGGACATGAGTAAAACTGTTAAATTTCCTATCTCTGTCGTTTTTTATTTCATTTCATAAGAAGTATTTTTAAATGGCCTATAATTAATTTACTTGGTTTCAATTGTGACCTGAGAGGTTAAAAAAATATCTGGTTAGAATCAATAACAAAAATCTGAAGATGAGAAGAAATCGTATCATTTCACCAACAATTTGTCTAAATATTATAATCCTGAGTTAGACATTTTTCCATCCCGGAATCCCAGGATTGTGAAAAATTCGGGAAACGACGGTTGCCTATTCTGCTAATGCTATGGTCACTTATTACATATGATTTAGGCAATATGACTTCCTCATAAAAGTCATATACCAAACTGATCCATGTATCAAGAATATTTTAGCTTACTGAGACACTAGGGTAATGGCATGAGAGAAATGTATTCGCATTTGAGTCACTTGGTGTTTCTTTATAGCTATCATGTTGAAATTAATTAAAATGTGCGGCTGGTTGGAGTAGTATCAAATTACATTTTTTTTGGATATCTCTTAGAAATTATATGATATAATGTGATGAAATTGTCATACCAGCACTTCGCGGAAAGTTATGGAAGTGAAGATGTGAGTTAAATAATATTCAGTCATTTTTATGAAAATATTTTTACTCAATTTTATTCGTAGTAATTAAAAATGTTGTGTAATTTATTTATTTGCTTTCATTTGCGACATGAGGGATTTAAACAAATGACGATTTTAGCTGATTAGATTTTTTTTAATGAGATGAAATTGTACCATTACACTATCGATTCGACTATGAATTTTAATCCCGGGAAATCTCCTGGATCCCGGGATCGATTCATCAATCCCCAGGATCCCGAGATCCTTTCATCTCGGAATTCCGGGCTGGTTAAAAATTCAGGAAACGTAAAGCACTAGATAGATATCGCCAGAGTACTTCACACTTCGAATGTTTCGACTTTCAGGCGTCCAAACGAAAAATCGCCCCGTTATTTTAAGGGGCGAGATAGGTCATCGGATTCACCACTCCAATGAAGACTATTCATTATATTGCGGAATTCTCCCTCGTAAAGCCTCGGCCCACGGATAATATTTACCTCCGCTGCGGAGTTGGCACATCCCCCTTTGAGCCCGGATCCTGCGTATGTGCGTGTGGCGAGACAACCCAAGCGGCTCTGCTCTCAAAGACCGGCGTTTCGCGTCACTCAAGAGCGCGGCGGTTTGTGACAGTACCGCGGAGGTCTTGCGTCTAGGGAATAGATCGGAAGCAGAGCAAACGCAATTAGTGCGTCGATAGGGGCGCAGAGGAGCCCCGGGGTGAAGTTGCCGCTCCCTGCATTCGACGTTGTTATTACCCGTCTCCGGCCAGTGAAGAACGCCACCCTCGCCTTCCTTTGTTTTACTTTCGGAACGAACCGTAGGCAGTCCACGCACTCCCAAAACAATTGGTTCCTTAAAGTCTCGTCCCAGGTCAAAGAGTCCCAAATCGAATCACGTTCCCCTGCCCGGAGAAAAAATACCTGAGCTAGAAATTCGGGTCCTCAAATCTTTCGTGGAGAGGAGACCTTTTTAGAAAGAACCCACGCCGAAAACCCTGTCACCTCTGTGTACGTTGTACATTCATACAAATCTAATTCTTCCCTTCGACTTGATCCTACGGTCTTCACGTATATTTTAAGATTATAATTTATATACTTAACAATACCGCCGCAGTTAAACGTTGCCTCAGGTGGCGACGTTAGCTTACACTACATTGAACAACTATTGCAAACAATATTACATAGTGCTACATATACAGGTACAGAATATTACTATATAACTATACGTCCATTAGATAGAATAGTTTCTAATGTACATTAATTTACAATGCTTCTATTTACAAAATAATATACAACTACTAGAAACACCACATGTATTCAACAATTAATTCGAAGAACTCCCAAGAAATCTTATATATACTAATACAGAATATCATAACATAGCATTAAATATAAGATAAACAGTCAGCAGCGTATTAAATAGTTATAATTTATGCATTAACTGGAATTCACCCTTAAATAGCATTAACGTCACTTCTCAGTATCACTTATTACGAAAGATTTTTCAGGCTTCCTGAATACACGTCGGCTGCTGTAATACATAAATAAATATGTCTTCGAAAATAAAGTCGATTGTGTAAGGCGTTACTGGGTGGAAAAGCATCATCAAAGAGAGAGAAACATCGTATTTTTTCAGAGAATATTTAATCTACGACCGATTTCACATGTGTGCTTGCATCCTGAGGATCTCATATCTTTTTAATTAAAGATACTTACTAAAATTTTCGAGTACTCTTTAAATGTCATTATGAATTTTCGACTACCACTTCACGTTGGTTAATGGGAAACCAATGTTACAGCATCTGGCTGGCTTCAGAACACAATCAAATCAAACCTCACCATTATTAAAATATCTCTGAAACAACACCCGATCAAGATACATCCAGAATACGTTGACTCATTATTGTACTTGAACAAAAATGACGAATAGATCATAAATGAATAGCAACGGTGATGCAAAGGGAAGAATAGCGTGTATTCCTAAGAAGAAGTTGATGTGAAAAAAGTCTGATAGGATCGACACTCAAACCTGCATCGTCCGCTTCCAGTGGTTAAAACTATCACAAGTATCGTAATATGATGGAAGGAAGGAATTTCGAAGTGTGTGTCATTCAAAGAAATGGTAGTTCGAAGAATTGATTTTCGAAGAATTTGCCTGTAGCCTTATATATTAGCCCGTAACCTTGGTCAGGGTAAACGAAGTTTTCTGCTTGTTTGTTTCTAGCACTACATTTAAATTATCTCTTCATATTTTCTTCATCGTTCTGTAAGAGAAAATTCTGAGACTTTTTAATGAGTACTTTGTATCAGAAATTGCACGAAACTTCATTATGACGAACATTGTATATTTCAGGTAATTGGTTGAATTTAGGTGCTAAGACTTTTCAATGGAGGGATTTGTAATTTTTTTAATATAAGTGAACAGAATCATGAAAAGAATTGTTTCCAAAAATATTACAATCATTCCGGAGTGAAAATCACGATGAACCTAGATAAATTGGTTTGGTTAATTTCCCATATTTCACATTCATTGTGATCTAGAATAAAGCCGCTTCTTGCGCCACTCGCATCTTGTATTTGATGAATTTAACCGGAACTTTGCTGCAGTTTATTGTTTTGTGAAGGGTTTTCGAACTCTCAAAGCGGTAAAAGAAACAATTTTAACTTCTTTTAAGGCCTTTGTATTGCTTTAAATATCCAAGCAAAGGATCCTCGAGCAACGAGGGACCATTTGTCATGAAACGTGAAGTTTTGGTGGGAATTTACATCTTCAGCTTTGCCTCGTTTGTCTTAACGTTCCTAAAATACCGGGATAAAAGACAGAAAAAAATCTGTCCTGAGTACCTTGAACGTACACGAAAAACTGCGAGTTGTGACTACTCACAAATGCAAAGGTTTACGAGAACCTAATAGGAATCCTAAAAGTTTGAAGTTCTTGTGGCAGGAAAATGGCTTTCAAGTACTTCCTTGGCTTCTGTAATACCTCCTTACACATCTTAGTCGATGGGCTCCGTGAGAAAATGGAAAATCCTATTTAAGGAGAGCTATTGTGAGGGAAGTTCATTGGGAATAGCTGTAAAAAATTGAAATACTCTTTCTTTCCTTTGTTCCATTAAGCAGAATTATAACTTCATAAATTCCAATGCTTAGAATGTTCTTTCCATTAACGTCTTGAAAGAATTCCCTGTGAATTCCCCCAAGGCGGACTTCTAAGAAGCATCTAACGATCTTTTATTTCTGAACAGAACTATTTTCGCGAAATAATTTTTCCCAACTTTCATTACAGGGACGAAAAAAACTTTCTCGTCACCACTTATTACAAGTTTGCTCCTTTCAAGGAGATTAATTTCCATTATTATGGTTTTCTACACTTTTCCATCTTATAGAATGAGTAACTTCGACACAGGTATTTTCTCCCACCGATCGTTCTGCTACTCTCTCGGGAAAAATGTATCCAATAAATCAGTGCCCGAATCTGGAGGTATTGTAAAATTATTATCGAAAAATGCATTAAGCTGAAAATTGAAGGCTGGAGCTTCAAGAACTTTTCATTATATATGTTCAGACGTTATCTAATAGGGAGACGTGTATCAATGTTGTTTTTGAATACCCGCTGTACTCCAAGGAAATGGCTCAACGGGATTCGAGAAGTCAAGAGTAAGTCAAAAGCCACTTCTTTCCAGTGAGATGAATGGCTGGGCCTCGAATATTACGTAGAAACGCCTAAAAATAACACCCAAGTCGTTTCTGTAATCCATTCCGATCTTGGCTGGATTAAGCTCGCAAAAATAATAATTGTTTCATTACAGATTTAAGTCAGTTGTTCACATAACGCAGAGACGATTGAAAATATTAAGTTAGGATTGGCAGAATCTTTGCCGATGTGACGAAATCTGTACACCCCCGCTTTCCGCTTTGATGCGGATGAAAAGGTTTCTTTTTTTTCATTTCCCTACGGTTTTAATCAACGAACGTATTTCGGAACAATTAAGCAGTCGATTTAAAACGATATAGAAGAAAAACAAAATAGGTCATTAAATTGTCGAAAGATAAATATTAAGTTGTTCAAATTTTGTAAATGGCATTGAGGGAACGATGGTTTAGATTACTTAATTATGAATATAATATTTGAATAAAAAATTATATTTTGAATCTAACGATTAATCTAATCTTGTGAGACGGAATATTAAGTATAGAAAAATATGAAGAAAATAATTTATCATTCCTACTTTCACTTTGTACAAAAAGCATACCATTTATACCTATTTAAAGGCGCGGATCGAGGGGTTATTCCTAATTTACTGCTCTTCGTTTCTGATCTGAGGTTGCGAGTAAAGGATGACGGCGATAACCCAATGATTGAAAGATGTGAAAGGACCGAGACTCGAACTCGGGTTTCTTTCCGGGCGATTGCTGTAGCAATTGAGTTATCTTGCCGGAACATTCAGACATACCGTTTGGGATACTTTGTTGGTAAGCTTCCACCTGCAGCGAAGCACTTCCGTATTAAGCTGCGGCCAATCCCGTTCTTCTCTATGCATTAATTTTTTCCCAGTTTCTCAGAACCTCGTTTATCTTCTTATTGAATGAACTCGACTCTTTCCATGTACGTTGCATTGTTGTTTACATGTGCAGTTTAATCTCGACTACATTCTTCCTCACCCTTCATACTTCTCCATCTTTCTAGGCTTTCCGTTGCTCGTATATTTTGGTATGTGCTACCGCATTCAACAATTATTCGAACTGTTTCTTTCTTTCTCTTTTCATTTTATGATATTTCTCTCGTCCGTCCTCGACGTTTTGATTTCTCCACCCCTCTTTTGATTGAAACCAGCTAAGTTGCCTAATCTTTCCTTCGGTTGCGGACTTTTCCGGATTGAGAAATCTGGAGTATCCCTACGTCTTTAACGGTTTCTTTAATCGATGAATTGCCCAATTTCCGTTTCCCTTATTCTTTCAAACTCCGTACAACTTTTTTGGGATTCATCCTCTGTGGGAACCAATCAAATGCAGTTATTCGTTTTCTATATTGGCTATCACCTGTAATTTATTTATTTATTTCGCATATGATCATTTACTAGGTATGATTTTGATGTAAAATTATTCACGTATGGTCTAGTCGCAGCTTTCGTTCCCGAAATGTAACGTTTTCTCTTGATTTAAAACATTCTTTTTTTGCGTGACTGTTCGATGTTATGAAATTTAAAGGGGAAAATTTTAAACATATTAGATATTTTGAAATCATTGTATATTCATTACATATCTACGTTGAATTAAAGGTACGTTATTAGAGAATGCAATTCTTTACTCAAAGTTCTATAAACGTGACATTTGCACGTCGCAGGGGGCGTAGCTCAGATGGTAGAGCGCTCGCTTAGCATGCGAGAGGTACCGGGATCGATACCCGGCGCCTCCAACTTTTTTTTCTAGTTTAGATTCAAGAGTTTAAACGTGTTTTTGATCCTGGATGGATTTCAGACATGTTAGTTCAGCATTAAGTTCCCAGTAATCTTTTTGCGGAAGTTAGATTTACATATGCTGAGGCATTGACCTGATACTTCTAGGATAACATGGCTCTAGCTCAGATGGTATAGCGCTCGCTTAGGCCCTGCACACACGTTACGGTATACCGGTGATGTTTACCTGTTCAGGTGACCTGTACAGGTAAACCTCACCGGTATACCGGAACGTGTGTGCCGGGACTTAGATCGAGAGGTACCGGGATTAATACCGGACTCCTCCAAATCTTTCTTCTAATATAAGCCAAACATTCGGTAACAAACGTTTCAACCACATGGAAATTTTCACTACACATGTACCTTCTTGCATCGCTAAACAAGCAACTTTCGAGGAAGTGCTAAATGATAAAAAGTTTCTACGACCTATTCGGCGGAATGATTAGCTGCCTATCTAGGTCCCGGTACCTCGCTGGGTCCCAATTTCTATTCCCGGCTTTTGATTCTGGTTATGGAATGTAGTATATTTTGGTCCGTAGCTACTTTTATGTCCCTCCCTATAATTATTCAATGAATGGACACTATCCAGGACATCGGGAAGTATAAAAAGCGCGTTTACTCCTACCTTAAGTGTACAGCTGAAGAGAGTAGCGATGAAGTTATCTTTTTAGGCAATATTTCGTTTCAAATACTTCCCCCTCCATCTAGCCCATTAACTTTTACCATTTTTCTTATAACTGAATCCTCCCTTCATAACACAGAATTTGATCAACATAGAATATGTTGCTCTTTTCGATTCTTTTCTGTTCCTTAGGATCAAAAATGTTACGTTTGGACTGTTAAAACAGCTATGTTATCAAATAACACTTCAAGCGATTCGATGATTAATACGCGTTCGACTTCGGTGAAAGTAGTCCTGGGTTCGATTCCCGGTGGGGGCCTACGTGCGAAATGACCTAAGCTGTCGATGCACTTTTAACAATACTACTCAATGATTAATTACTCGGAAGTAATACTCATTTTCGCCCTGTAAATTAGTTTTTGAACAGCGTTAAATTAGCGTTTCGGTATTGATAAAAACAAAATCGAAGAATTTCACATATTTGTTTCGAAATAGCAGATTATGAGAGGCATTCGATAATTACGTCATCTTTATTTAAATAACTCCAAAAATAAATGTGAACGAATACCTTCGGACGAGAGCATGCAATTTGCAATTTCCATTTGACCTGAAAATTCAATGCAAAATCGAGCAGGCCCTATTTTATGGATAAGAATATATTATATTTCATTCCAAGCTTTAATTTAAACAAAGAAGTAACTCATGGGAAATTGTACTTATGTCACTAGAGACGTGGGCTTTTTACCGGCCGGATCTGTCAACCGTCAACAAAAGACTAAAAGCAAGCTGAATAATTACGATCGGTGTAATTTCGAGCAAAGAGATTTCGAATGGAAAACGCTGTGCATGGAATTGAAGAAGACGACTCCGAGGGCGGGGAGATTATCGAAGGGTAATGGACAGGGTTCGGCGATTACGTCCCTTGAAAAAGTGAACGAATCCGAAATGGTTTTCGATTAATAGGCCCGCTGGAGGAACCACACGCTCCCTGCGACGATGTCCCCAACTTGCCCATGTGTGCGTTTTCAGTCGGAAATGATTGATGGCTGCTTTTCGTTATTTTCAATTTCCGACCGAGTTGACGTGAAATTTGTGTCGCGCGGTACGCACCGAAACATTTTTCGCGGAGGAATCATTGCCGATTTCATCTCTTGCCTTGGCGGGCATCGATTCCGCACGTCTTTCATGTGGAAACGTAGCAAATTGCAAATCCATCGGAGAGGAATGATATCAAATTGCCCTTCTCTCTCATGGAAATCGACGTCAGGTTTATATTTTCCGCTGCAGCGTTTTCTGAGCGGGTATAATTCACATCAATTTAGCTCTAGATGAAAATGGAAATGGAGACCATTCTCGAACCAGGTCAAGGTGTGAGAGATCATAGGCAGAAGTTATTGATTGAGTTTGGATTCACGGATTGGTCCTAGTACCTGTATATTTTATCGATTTAAGTGGAAAGCACTAATGCATGTGCATTTTTTCGGTTCCTGCACTTTTTACTTAAAATTTCCTCTTATTACGATCTATTTATATATTAGTACCGTAAATGTTTCGGACAATGGATGTAATGTTCATACTATTCGCGAGGTTAGAAAATCATTTATANAATCATCGGTTTATCCGAAATGTTAAAAGATTGGGAAAATCAATAATTAATATTGGAAATTTATGACCGTGAGATCTAATCCCGGTATTCCGAACGTCGTATTTTTGTTTACTTACTTATTATTACTATAGGTACGGTAGAAAACTTTTCTGATTTCACGAATCTGTGATTCTTGCCCATCTGTCGCTTTATATTTCTCTTCAATGGATAGAACTCCTTTAAGCCGTAACCACCAACTTCATTTCCTAATGGGTTTTTTATTTCACAATAGCATGCACGTGCCCGAAACTCCTAGGGTTTAATCTCAGCATAAAATTAGTGCTTCTCCCAGGATTCCGCTTTCCCAGAATCCCGTAGGTATAACCAACTTTCTGTTTCTCAGGGAAGTCGAAGTATATCTCGAAAAAGGCTGGATTATCCCTTCTTGCAGGTTCAGTTTTCTTTGTGAGCATCCCTCCCACATCTGAGAAAGCAGAAAGGGCATTCTCATCAGATGGCCTTTTCATTGCTAATATACGTGAATCCTTAAATGATCAAAGTGTCGAAATTCAATGTCTTTTGAAGACTTCTTATGAATTAACTAATCCAATTTAATAATTTTAATAGTGTTGTCTTATATGGTTTTATAATTTTGAGGGACATGAGTAAAACTGTTAAATTTCCTATCTCTGTCGTTTTTTATTTCATTTCATAAGAAGTATTTTTAAATGGCCTATNATACGCGTTCGACTTCGGTGAAAGTAGTCCTGGGTTCGATTCCCGGTGGGGGCCTACGTGCGAAATGACCTAAGCTGTCGATGCACTTTTAACAATACTACTCAATGATTAATTACTCGGAAGTAATACTCATTTTCGCCCTGTAAATTAGTTTTTGAACAGCGTTAAATTAGCGTTTCGGTATTGATAAAAACAAAATCGAAGAATTTCACATATTTGTTTCGAAATAGCAGATTATGAGAGGCATTCGATAATTACGTCATCTTTATTTAAATAACTCCAAAAATAAATGTGAACGAATACCTTCGGACGAGAGCATGCAATTTGCAATTTCCATTTGACCTGAAAATTCAATGCAAAATCGAGCAGGCCCTATTTTATGGATAAGAATATATTATATTTCATTCCAAGCTTTAATTTAAACAAAGAAGTAACTCATGGGAAATTGTACTTATGTCACTAGAGACGTGGGCTTTTTACCGGCCGGATCTGTCAACCGTCAACAAAAGACTAAAAGCAAGCTGAATAATTACGATTGGTGTAATTTCGAGCAAAGAGATTTCGAATGGAAAACGCTGTGCATGGAATTGAAGAAGACGACTCCGAGGGCGGGGAGATTATCGAAGGGTAATGGACAGGGTTCGGCGATTACGTCCCTTGAAAAAGTGAACGAATCCGAAATGGTTTTCGATTAATAGGCCCGCTGGAGGAACCACACGCTCCCTGCGACGATGTCCCCAACTTGCCCATGTGTGCGTTTTCAGTCGGAAATGATTGATGGCTGCTTTTCGTTATTTTCAATTTCCGACCGAGTTGACGTGAAATTTGTGTCGCGCGGTACGCACCGAAACATTTTTCGCGGAGGAATCATTGCCGATTTCATCTCTTGCCTTGGCGGGCATCGATTCCGCACGTCTTTCATGTGGAAACGTAGCAAATTGCAAATCCATCGGAGAGGAATGATATCAAATTGCCCTTCTCTCTCATGGAAATCGACGTCAGGTTTATATTTTCCGCTGCAGCGTTTTCTGAGCGGGTATAATTCACATCAATTTAGCTCTAGATGAAAATGGAAATGGAGACCATTCTCGAACCAGGTCAAGGTGTGAGAGATCATAGGCAGAAGTTATTGATTGAGTTTGGATTCACGGATTGGTCCTAGTACCTGTATATTTTATCGATTTAAGTGGAAAGCACTAATGCATGTGCATTTTTTCGGTTCCTGCACTTTTTACTTAAAATTTCCTCTTATTACGATCTATTTATATATTAGTACCGTAAATGTTTCGGACAATGGATGTAATGTTCATACTATTCGCGAGGTTAGAAAATCATTTATACATACTTAAATTTCTCGACGTGATTTACTGTGTTTTATTATTTATTTTGCTTTCTCGATGAGTTCCTTCGAGTATTATTTATTTACTTAGGTACCAACCATTTTTTTCTACGGATCAAAACTTTAGGTTGCTATCCTACTCTTATATTTTTATCCTACTCTTTGCCATTGCTATTTTTACTGTGATTTGGGAGCTAAGTTTGGAAGTTTACGGGAAGTTACATGGAGACCTATAATTTTTTATTCTGTCCTATTCAATATTTATAAATAGTGTTGTCTTGGGTCTTTGAAAGTGAATAGGTCCATCTGTATTAACATCTCACGAGCTGAAGTATATTATATTAGTAGTTACTGTAATTTTTTATTGTGCTTCTCTTACACCGTTTCACCTTACCTTCGGCAATTTTTACTCAACTCTCTCACTTAGTACGAGTTTTCGTATGAGGCGGGAAGTGTTTTTCCTATGATCACATGATATCAGTTTTAGTCGCACCACATTCCACACTTTTTCTTTTATTTTTGCCCCCTTAGTTTCAGTGCGTTGCTTACAACCTCAATGCATGACATACATTTTCGTACATATTATTGTGAAATGGTTGAATTGTAGATTAGACTAAGTCGTCCCTATTCCATCCAAGTGTTTCGTTTTGTTTTCCGTTCCTTGAGTGAGTCGACCCTTGGTTTTTACGCAGTGTAAAATTCCAGAGAATTAATTTTGGTATTATTTTTGGACACTTTAAAATAACTTTTCACAAGGATTATTTTTAAATTGAAGTAAAATTTTAAACTTTCATGAAGATTTTTAACAGTCATTTAAGAAGAACTGCATACTTTGAGCGTAGGTATTATTTACTTTAAAATCTAATGTAATCCTAGCCATATTTAAAAAAAAATTTCATTAACTCTAAATTATGCAATACGCTTCAAACGAGATGTGGTAACTAATAGGACTATATCTAGGGTTTCCTCGTTTCATTATTTCCTTGCTAATTCAACAAACGTTTTCCATTCCGTTCCACAACATCCTCTAAAAGCCATCAATCGCTTAAATAATTTTTCCTTTCCCTTTCGTGCGATTTTTTAGTTTAATCATAGTTTGAGATTTCTAAACTATTTCAAATATTATTATACTTTTAGAGCCTTTTAAGGCCAAAAATTTACGTATTTGTGTGGGAGATTGTCTTTGGAACTTAGTTCGATTTGTAACGCCCTGATAAAAAAAATATAATTATCGAAACTAAGGAAATAGCTTGAAAGAGATGGACAAATTAAATAAAACATTAAAGAAAACGAAATGTATCCCGTTCAAGGTTATGAGTTAAGACTATACTGGATTGATTTGGAAAGATTTTTAGATGTTTAATATTCTTATTTGACTTGATTGAAAGGGATAGTGAAAATAATCGACGAAAATGTATCTTTTGGAGGAATAAGTAAAACTTTCAAATATCCACAAGATGTTTATTACGACCGGTTTCGTCTAGGACGCCATCATCAGATATCATCGCTCCTTTAGTATGTCTTTCAACGAAGTCTGGCCAGAGAGGCTGAAATTTATTATCTTTTGAATTTTATTTATCGATTAACACGCATTCATGACCATACTTTAATATAAAATACTTGCAACCTCGTTCTCATCCTTGTTTGCACCATTTTTCTGAAAGATATCGATGTCGAAAGATGATAATGTTGATCACTTTGAGCTAACCAGGGAAGTTTCCATGTGACGGTGGCGTTAGCGAAATTTTCTCGAGCAGCGCTACAGACCCTTCCCTCTTCCATTACTCTCATTCTCCAAATTCCCGTTTCTCCTCTTTCATTCCTTTATTCCGTCCTTCTCCGTCTCTTCATTTTCTCGCCGCCTCGTTTGTCAAAGGCCTTTGCTATGCTCTCAGCCCTTTTCCTGTTTCTTATTGTTACTCCTGCTCGGCAGCGTAACTCGATGAAAATGGTCGAAAAGTTTGAAATTAATGATTCAGGAGAAAACGGATTTTAAGGAGGTGAGTGGGCTGGTTGCTAAGGATGTCGTTAAGAGCTTTGGCTTCGAATCTCGTATTCGAGTCACCCTCACCTTTCATTTCGACCTCGGTTTTGCTCAAAGCAAAGCAAACGCGCTCCTTATGTCACTATTCTGACCACGAGCCTTCACCGTCTGCTCATTAAACTTAGGCGAATATCGCCCCTGTTTACGTATAAGACGATGATTAAATAATTACATATAGTGAAGGGAGTGTTGTTCATCGGTGTACATGCTCCTCTTTAGTCTTTGCTTGCTCTCATTGAAACTTTTTGTTTATTAATTACTGGAATTGATAATAGTATCCTGTAGGGGCATTTTTTTCGAACAGAATATACATATAAACAAATTACACA
>KZ308769.1:119854-149934 GCA_000376725.2 Ladona fulva | reverse complement strand
TACATATATGTATATATAGCTTCTGAATGAAAATGCCGTGTATGAAACGCCGTCCTTTAGCGAACCGTCACTTGGGTACAAGGCTTTTGATGAAACGTCCGAATAACAAGCCTTGACGCGAAATAAAGAGGATGACTAGCATTTTCAGCGAGGTATTCCGTCTACAGAATGGGATTTATTAGGTATGGTAATTTTATGGTTAGAATATCTACCAATAAAATGGGAGATGCGGGTTCGAGTCCCGGTCATGTCGACATTTTTTACTCACATTCATTCTAGGATATTTGGCTCACGCCCTTAAGTGCAAATTTTCAATAACTTACCAGTCAAATCTTAAATTGATACCTTATTTATGTGACTCAACATCTCTTTGCGTTAAAATCATCAAATTATTACGTAAGTAAAAGATGGTTTAGGTCAGAAGTTGATTTGAATTATGTGAGTTCCTTTTGTGATTTTCTGTTTAGCCACCATTTTCTCTGAAGCACAGAATAGCTTTGAATTGCGATTACAGCTAATGAAAGAAATCATAAACGGAAGTAAGTTTTATAATTCTAATTTATTCAGCGTCGAAATCGGGGTATCTGTCACAGGTAGAATTTTTAACTTACTATTCCTTCGGAGTTTGAACTTCATATCCTCATATAATCGCCTATTTTGTAGAATTACCTTAATTGGAGATCTCCTTCATGTATTATGGTACTCGTATGTTCGGTTGTCACGTACAAGAGTCGGGGTTCTTAAAGATGCAATAATTAGAGTTAGGAACCTTTTTTATGAATATACTCCTTCGACTTCACATGTCAACTGAAGCTGGACTCGATTGCATCAACTATAAAAGTTAGAGTGGAACGCAAAGGGAAAACTGAAAAAGATCGAGACAATGGTGTTTAGTTTGATAGTAAATGTTTCTTTAAAAACATTGTATTTTTAATGCTCCCACCCCTACTTACTTTACTCCCGACACCGGCTAGTGCGAATGGGTGAGGTCGTGAGGCGACCGCCAATGCCCGCTTTACATAAAACTCGGATAATTGAACGAAGATATCAATTACCATAAAATAATTTAATCAATCAAATTGGTCAAATATCCAAATTGGTATCAAAGTTGGTGCGAAAAATGGCAACTAGATCTTAAGGGAAGTAAATGCTCTGTAGTTTTTTTCGAAAGTAAACAAATGCGTAAGAAACGCCCGAGCAAAATTAATGGAATAAATATATATGTAGCAGACTCTGTTGAATACCTCGGAGTCACTCTCACAAACAACTGAAACTGGAGTGCACATATTTGTAAAATCTGCGGTAAAGCAGCTAAAAAGCTCGGTTTTGCTTTATGGCATATTCAAATATCTGTGATCAAGTTAAGTTATTTGTATGGATAATTCCGAGATATTTAACTGAGTCAACTACATTCAAATTCGTTCCGCTAATTTTGTACGGGTGTTTCGGACTCAATTGTTTCCTTTCGAAGAAATTTACTACAGAGCATTTATCTACATTAAGATCTAGTTGCCATTTTTCGCACCGTCTTTGAATATGAACTAAATCGTTTGACAGTGAAACGCTACCTTCGTCACCTGATGTTTCTCTGTATGTTACCGAGGCATCCCCATTACGGTATTTATGTAGATGTAGGGAAAACTTGTTGGATGATATAGAAAAATTTTACCCTGCAGCTATAGCTGGAATATACTATTTATAATAAGACAATTGTGGGGTAATTTACGTAGACAATACTGATGTAAATTTACAGGCTACAGCAGAAGAACAATTGCGGAGGAAAAAAGGACTTTCTTTGATAATTCAAATGTATATTTTTTTCCAAACTTTTATTCGACAAAAAAATCTGATATTTAGCACATCACTCCCTTACGCTGCGAACGGAAAGGTCGCATATTAAATTTTCTAGAGCAGATGGAGAACTCAACAAAACAAGTTATCAAATTTCCCAAGCCACTCCCCTTATTTTCCATCAGTCCCCCAAACAACTTCCTTGACCACTGAGTTTCGTTCCGTCTTTGAATAGGTAACTTCTAGTTCTCTTTCTGCTTTTAAAGTTTTGCGTTTCCGGTGTTCCGCGTCTAATGATTAATTCGCAAGCGGTCGTGCTAATGAAATATTTCTTATTGTGCCGCTAACCTATGATAGTATTTACTTAACACCTCGAAATAGCATTGAAGGTTGCTGCGTTCGAACACTTGTGAGAAATCGAGGAATCACAGTTGAGAAGAGAGAAAGAGATTAGAACAACGTAGGCGAAATAGAGTGAAGAAATCAATATAATTGAATTGAAAGGAAATGACCAACAGGAAACAGCAGTAGAAACAAAACCAAATAAATCATGAGACACAGGAATCACTCAAAGTAATACTGACAAATTGCTCTAAAAATAGCTGGATAGAGTTCTATTCACTTTCAAACGTCTTTTTATAAGTCCAACACAAGAATGAAAGAGCACTAATGAATTCAGGTTCTGTCTTCTTCTTAACAATCCGACAAACTCCCCTTACACATCACTGACTTGCCTTGCTCAGAGACAATAGGAGGGGAAAACATATAGATGGTGTAGCGGATATCACATGATTCAAGACAAAATAGAAATGATGGGTCTTGTCCCAATCAAATAGTCTCCTGCCACTTTGATCACTTGGTAAATCAGCGTGTCCATGCGCATCACACTATATAAGTCGGGTATCTTCTCTGCGCGTTGAGTCGCAGCGATTTGTCTGCATGCGACTGAGCAGGGCCACCAACCTGCTTCTCTCTCTCTCTCTCTCTCTCTCTCGTTTTGTCACTCGAATAATGCGGGAAATGTTGAACGTTCCGAATCAGGGCAAAGAGATATAAGCTAGAATACGGCACATTATGAAAATTTTGCAATTTTACTTTCTTTCTGCTTCTGATATGACGATTCCTTCGATAGAATTTTTGAAGAACATATAAATTTACTTAAAGAGACATGATGATGTGCATGGGACTTCGGACCATCTGGTCCGAAGTCCCATGCACATCATCATGATACTTATCATTATTGATATACCAATGATCAAGCAAATGATAAAGCCCTCAATGAGAATGTGATTAAAGAGACATGTAATACTCTCTTTATTTTCGAATGTTTGTGACTAAATTTGGGTAAAAGGACTAGGATATGAATTATGGGAGCAGACTAATTTCAATTACAAAAACTTTCGCAAATTGCGGTCCGTTTTGTTATAATTATATGGTATAAGTGTAAGTTTGAGTGACCACTATGTAGCACGAAGAGGATGAGGATATTACGGAGAACGTTACATTAAGTATACTTATATAAAATTCGGTTTCACCAGTGCCGGGAGACAGGAAACAAAATCGATTCGCTATCTATTTCATTAAGGGAAAATAAGTTTAGCTTTCCGTTACATTTTGCGCGACAAGGAAATAGAAATTTATAAAAAACACTTATGTACACCGTATGAGCCGTTTCGAGGCACGTGCCAGCTTGGCGGTCGCCTAGGGCGCCGAAGTTTATGGGGGCATGCCGTTCGACGTTCGTTTAAAATCTGTTGAGACACAAATTTCGATAAGGAGCTAATAAAGTATTTGTTTTTCAACCTATGCCTTCCGCTCCAAAATAAAGCGCCTCCGAAACCTAACCTTCATCTGTCTGAAAATAGTCCTTCTAAGGAGTGAGTGTAGGTCATGCAGTAAGTGAATCAGATACGGGGCAGCTTCGAGGTAAAATATTTCAGAATAAGATAAGAGCTAACGAACCTTTTGCCTACGCAGAAATGGATGAAATAGCGGGTATTCTGTGAAACTATTAAAACCCTCGACAGGTGAATTTATTGCTTCCGTTCTGATTTTTCCTGAAAGAGAGCGTTGTTTTTTATGCCGCATTTCTCCAGCTCTCCATACAATCCTTTTCCCAAATAGAATACGAAAACCAGTCGCTATATTTCTTTCGGAGCATATGAGTATCAAAGAGGCTTCTATTTTTAGAAAACTTAGTGATTTTATTTACTTCCCTGCGCTCTCATAAACATCCATTCTGTGGACAGTTACAGAAGAGGTGTGAACGGTAGGAATATATAAAAGACACAAGAATTCTCAAACCGGATTAATCCGATTAGCCGGACTTGAACCCGCGACCTAAAGCGGTACAATTTTACCCACTCCGCTACCGCAGCCAGTTGCGAATTGGCTTATTAGTTTATCATTCCTATAAAACCGTTCGCGCATTTCAGTGCTTTTTTCTGATAAATTAGGAATGACTTTCGATTTTGCATTCGTTCGAGGTCTATGTATTGTGTCGATTGGCAGCAATAAATAAGCTTTCCTTTTGTATGCGTTGTGGCGAACCCGATTGATGACACATCTTTTCTTGACCTTACTATCAACAAATAAACATAATTAATTTATGTAATCTGCCTTTAAACCATCTGTCGAAAATTAGTGAGTTACTAGCATCTAACGGAAATACCGTGTGGAATTATATCGCTCCCGTACTTTACGCAAATGATAAGAACCATAACGGTCAAATTTCCTCTTATAACGGATTTAATTTGGTAATAACGACTACATCAATTTATGTTTCGAGATTTTATAGTAGTATGAATTCTCTTGAAGGGAATTCAGTTGAATATGAAACATAATTTCTTTAGCGTTAACTCCGCCCAACCAACCACTCATCAAACTCGATTCATTTCCTAGATGCAAATTCTACGAAGATGGAAGAAAAGAAATAAGAAATAAACATAATTGTGTGATTATTCTATTAGATAAGGAAAATAGTTTGAGAACAGATGAAACTGAATGGCTTTTGTTTCGTTATTTTTCATAAGATTAGTAGAATTAAAGTTCATATTTTGGTATCGTTGAAATGCTTTTACTGCAATTAAAACTTGGATGGCCGCTGTAAACGTCTACAGCTATCTCAAAGCGAAATTCCATACAATGTTCCCAAAATAATTCTGTTCTGTTTGAATTACGAAGATCAGAGTGGGTTGTTCTATAAATATTTTGCTGTTGCTTTTGAGGAATTATTTTTCTATTTTTCTACGAAGCGTTCTTGTTAACCACTGCTTTACTATCGGTACGCTCAGGGTTAAGCGTTGCTAGCGAGGAAATGAGGGTTAACTAGTATAAATAGTTTAACTACTTAATAATTGAGATAATCTATGTGAGATAATCCATGTTGATGAAAGAATTTATAGGGTGCTTAAGTTAACTAGCAATATTATCTGCGGAAAATGATACGGCAGTTGAATTTAAATTAATCACTGATAAATTTTATGTAGTCAAATCAAAGAAAGTATTGCATTAAAATTAATTCTGTTTGTAATTCCATAAAATATACATAGTGTATTCTATAAAAAATACAGAACATTTTCATTTATTGTGAAAATTTGCATAATTTATTACCTAAGCCTAAAATCGTTATTTCATTAATAAATTGAAAAAGAAACAAACGTAAAAATTTGTATTTTTTATGTTACTCAATATAAATTTTATAAAATCTACGAATATATGTTAAATAAAAGAGTACTCACATACCACCGAAAAGCAAGCAGATAGTGACAACCTATGTACATTTCACTAGCCAAACTAGCATCTTCATGTCACGGGTACGACTGACAGTAACAGACAGAAATGAAGGTGATTAAAAAAAACAAAAGAATGTCACCCGGCGGAATCCAGTAAACAGTATAGTTTTTGATCGAAATCTAAATCTATGTTCATTAATGACTTCCTGTTTTTATAAATATACAAATTTTCGGTGACGTTAAAATCGAGTTAATATTACACACCAGTTTTAAGTCATCTAAAGTAATGTTATGTGAGCATTCGAACATGTTTTGCTGCATTGAAGTTACTATACCTTCCATACTTAAAATAGGCGGTGTGCTCTTTGAACCTAGTGATGAGACGTCTCCTAGTTTGCCCAATGTACGAAAGGTCACATTCAGGGCAAACTATCTTATAGATCCCCGACTTATGTAAGAAAGGATCTTTATCATTTGTGGTGCCAAACAAATTCTTTAAACTTAAGCTATAAGTATAACACACATTGATATTTTTCTGTTTGAAAATGCTGTCAAGACCTTTGGTTAGCGGAGGATAAAACGGAAGTTTAATACATCTAAAATTATCTTGCGTAGAAGAAGACAGCTGGAAACAACTCCTCACTAAGCGTTTGCATGAATGTCTCTTGACGAGAGTGTCCACCAGTTTCGTGTCATAACCTAGGTTGAGAGCAGTATCCTTAATAAAACCCAATTCCTACGTAAAACCGGTACTGTCGAGTGGAAGGTTAACCAATCTGTTGACGAGATGGTATAAAGCAGCATATTTGTGGGACAAATGATGAAATGAAGTATTAGGGATAATATTAGTAGTGGACGTTGGCTTTGTACCTCGACTCCAGCTTATTATTATTTCTAGTTACTAAAACGTCTACAAAGGGACTAAGCACTACTGTGTTCTACTTCAAAGGTAAATAATAAATAGGAGGAAAACACAGTTCAACTGGTACAAAAAGGAATCAAAATTGCAACGCTTGGAATCCACAACCGTGAATACATCGTCAACGTATCTAAACCAGAGAGACGGAAAGTAATCAAAATGATTATGACAGTGTTTCTCAAATAGCGGATAAATTTTCGTCCTTAACATGGCGATACTCCATAATCAATAAAATGCTAATGCAGAGAATAAATTAATTTATATAAACCACACAAAAATTACAAAACACGACCGATTTCGATGCATCGCAACATCATCAAGTGACAATTTCAAAAAAAACTTTCTGTTTATATACAAAATTTTGGGGGATGGGAGGAAGGGAATATAATAATTTTGAAATGAGTGCGATTGGATTCTTGTTCTTATTACCATTATAGAAATATTTATCAATAAACCAATGTGCTCATGTGTAATTTTACAAACATCTTAAAAGAACGATTCGATTCGATCTATAAGGTAGTTTGCCCGGGATGTGACCTTTCGTACATTGGGAAAACTAGGAGATGTCATCAAAACCTCCCCCATCCTCCCCCCCCCCCAAATGTGTATATAAACTGAAAGTTTTGTGAAATTGTCACCTGATGATGATGCCATGCATCGAAATCGGCCGTGTTTTGTAAGTTGTGTGTGGTTCAGTATAAATTAATTTATTCTAACCATTAGTGCTTTAGTGTTTCTCAAAATGATCCATGAAAAGATTTGTTAGAAAAGGAGAAAGTGGGTTGCCCATTGCTGCTCCGAAAGTCCGTTGATAAAACTTACTGCTGAATTGGAAACAAGTCTGAGTCATACACAATTTGGTTAAAAGCAAATATTCTTCCACCAAGGCTTCGTCTAAATTAAAATCCATCAAAGACTGCTTTAAAACCTCGTAAGTGTCAGACAAAGGGACACTAGGAAACAGATTGCAAACATCAAATGAGACCAGAAATTCCGAATCAAAAAAGTCAAAACTATTAATGACAGGTTGATTGATAGGTTGGCTGATCTTAAACTCATAGATGTATACTCTCACATATGTAACTTTACACATCCCTGTAAAATACAATAAGCATAATATTACCGTGAAATCTCAGCAGGATATAGCTCGATGATAAGATTATTTTTGTAAAAGAAAGAATTATTCGTAACTCCCCCAGCAGGTTTTTATTGACCGCTTCTGTCAACGAACTGATATCTTCAGATCTGAAGAGGTCAACACATTGACGTAATCGGTCAATAAAAATGAACTGTGAAAGATACGAATCGTTATTTTAAGATGCGTGTGAAATTACACGTAGCCACGCTTGACCACATTGGTTTTATTAGTAATTATTTCTATGATAGTAATAAGAACAAGATTCCAATCACACTCATATCAATAATTATTGTTATTGACGATCGTAGAAAACTATTCTCGAATCAGAAATCTCGATTAGCGGATACTCGAACCCAGGACCTTAGAGCATTACGTTGCTATAGCATTCCGTCACCGCGGCTTGGTTTCCGCTGCCTTAAAATAATAATTATTATTACATATACATAGTTACAATTAGGCATGCACCAGGTGGTAACTTGTCGCGTCACAACAGTAACATTGCATCATTTGCAACATAATACACACATCAAAATTAATCACAACAAGGCAGCATGACATCTCCCACTCAGCTAACAGCATCATAATTCCGAATTTTATTCACTACCTGTGAATACCTTTGACTTATACTTTTCTTGCGTCATATTTATGCATTCGATATTCCTCTTAAAACTACCTTTGCTTTCAGGGAAGGGACTGAGAATCCCTTTGGGTAGGCCATTCCAAGTATGGCCGTTCTGCTTAAAAAAGAATTTTTACGCACACCTTTTCTGTGACTCTTTGTTTTAACTTTGATATGCTTTAATATGATATTACGCTCCTTTTTCCCCACAAAATAGGGAGGCAAAATATAGAAGGTTCTTTGATTACCAGGAATTTTATTTTATCACTGAAGCTGTTTTCTAAACACCAAGGAGATGAGTGATTACAACTTATGATTCCACACGCGTTTTAGGGAATTCCATGTAAAATGGAGGCTCAAGGTATATTAGACTCCTTTTATTCTGAGCTTTTCCGTTTTTAGGCAATGTACTCTGTTTTAGACGCAACTCAAACTCCCCTGATTAGAGGAGACTGATTAAAAGACGGCCTTTTTCTGCTTCGTTCCATTTACATACAAAAGCTTGAGCCGAGGTAACTGCCCGAATACGTGGAAATGTATTCGTCAAACAAATGAAAGCGTCGCTCGTCATCAAACCCTCGTTGTAAATTGCGGCCTTCAGGACTAACTTTCATCTCCACCTATTCGCTCTAACATAACGCGTCCGCTAGTTTTGTACTTAGATGATGATGTTAATGGCAAATCAGTCTATATATTTAAAAACTCGAAGGTGCCCGGCTGTGAATTAAAGGCTGATCCGTAAGAAATTGCCAAGTATCGATTCGTAAGGAAAAATTATTGAGATGATTTTCTATGATTATGATTTATCAACTCCTAGGAATCGATTCGCTATCTTAGCTAATAGTATGATTTTCCAACTTCCTTTGAACCGTTAGAATTTCAGGATCAGGTTTTAGGGTTTAATTAATATTCAGCTTTTCGCAGATATGAAACTGTATATGAGACATTGTTGCCGTATAGTTACCGTTGCTGCGGAACACTGGTTGAAACAGTCTTCGAAGAATTCTACACACGCTTTTCTGGCCAAATTCCTAATGATTTCTTAATGATCGCAGTCAAAGAAAATTCTGGTCGCCGAGAATCAACTTTTTTAATATTAAATACATTTTTTTAAGTCCTCATATCTATTTCTTTCGCAAGATTTTCTTCTAAGGAAAAAATCATCATCATCAACATAATCATCGTCGCCGTCGTCATTCCCATCATCATCATCATAAACATCATCATCTTTATTATTATTATCACCATTATCATCATCATCGTTATTATTATCGTCATATAATCGTCATTTTAATCATTATTCGGCGAAAGTAGACCCATGTGGTATTCTCTCACGCCTAATCTCTGAAGTTGAATATGGTTCAGCAAATTGAAACATTAAAAAAATGAAAGAGAATGAAAAATTGGGGTGTGGAGAAAAAATCCCCAGATGATGGCCTCAAGAGAAAAACCCGCGGTACGGGAAATCACTCACCCAATCAGACGACAGACAGTGGGCGTCGTTCTTTTTCTCAGGTTTAATCCTTTGGTGATGCAATCAAATATTACGTTTTCGTTCTCTCGTTGATATTTATTGAGGCGCATAAATGTTCATACGTTCCACGTAATATGGTTATTGTGCTCAGACATCTACTCACAGTTAAAAGGGAACCTCTGCTTCTAAATAAGTTCCGCAAGGGCTCTTTGAAATTTGTTCACTCGACGGAACAAATAGCGTTCGGGTTGGTAAACATTTACCCGAAGGCGTGGCCATTGCAACCAGAGTAAGTGCCGTATTGAGCATTTGAAAGCAGGAGGGAACTGTAACATCGTTACCGCCTTGCACTGGTTATTTATACGACATACTGGGTTTTTTAGAAGTAAAACAGTCCTTTAATCTATCACGAGTTTAGAGGCTACCCCGAAGAAAGTATTAGCTTTCAATATTTTACGGAGCATGCAATTTTTAAACTGCAAATAGTATTTAGATCCAATACATCAAGACAGAAAAAGAGGTCAGAATAGTTATATGATTAAGAATATTTTCAAGGAAAGCTTTATGAAAGGAACAAAGGCGTGATAAAAAAGTTATAAGGAAATGGGCATGAAGCAGATCCTGTGATATTTCGTGTGCAATAACGTAGCACTGATAAAATGTGCTGAAAAATACGTAGAGGAAAATAACAATTTTGAATCGGATATAATTTGCGCAAGAGGTTGATTTGTAAGGAAATTTTAAGTTTAAGCTGAAAACCAATAAAATATTTCATCAGATATCGTTTACGAGGTAATTAAGAGGGAAAAGGTCACGTATGAAGGGAATTAATGGCTAAGTAATGATCGGAAGAAAATATAAAAGAAGGTAACTAATGATGAAGAATAGGAGTGAAAAATGATGAAGATGAAGGATGCAACGTTTACCTTGGTGAACTTTAGACGCCTATTGGGGTCTGAAGCAGAGTAAACGAAATATGGAGGTAAACAAAATCGAGAAAACCAATATAATTGTTATACCCGTGAGTGTCCATTTTTATATATAATTATTATGCCCCCGTCTGTTAATTTAATCATTATTTAAAATGCCCTTCAAAATTAACCATTCCTCAGTGACGAATAACAACTTATAAGAAAGGACGAAAAGAAATTAGAGGTAGGTATGAGCGATTGCATAATAAAAGGTCTGAAAGAAAGGTAATAGATAATGTGAGTGAAAACTGTAAAAAGATATGTTACTCAGGGATGAAGCGTCAATTAATCGATCAAGGGTCTTTAGTCCCTACGAATGGACCATCGAATGGTGGAGAGAAAAAGTTTAACGAGTAAAATTATGAGAGTGAGAAAATAGAATGAATTTTTATCCTTAAATTATTTATGAAGAGTCACACCCTAAAGTTGTAATAAACTGTGATTTCCAAAGACAGCCAGACTTAGAAAGTGCAAATTGGCGAACATAATCTTAGCCTGAAAAGCAAATAATCAATAGAAATTGAAAAGAGAAGACGTTTCGCATTTCTGTTATTCACTTTGGACCTAACTAAGTGCTTAACCTTCCCAGTGTCTCCATGATTTTTCCGGGACAACGGGACGGGTGAAATGATGGACATCAACTTGCAACTTTCGACAGTATGAGTAGGTGGGTTGTGAGATAATTTACGATTGCCCCGTATACAACTTTAGTTGTAATGAATAAGTTAAACAATTGATTCATGGAATTAATACAGTCCCTTACCCGCATATTGCGTTAAACTCTTCGTCTACCAAACCCAAGTATGGCCAACATACAATTAATGTGGCATAAGTGGCACATTACCTGATTATACAAAAAGTGGTGCATTGAATTCAGAGGAAAATTGAGAATTAATTTCTTACTCAATGTACCTTTTAAAAATGGGGGGAGGGCGAAAATTCCTATTTTTAACTTATATCCACTGCCCTTTCAAAATATGAAACCATTCTATCTGAGTATACCGATAATTTCCATCAAACACTTACCTGGACTTCTTCAAGCCTCCCGAAGGAATCCCGCGGAAGATAATAGGAAACCTTCTTTGACCGCAGCCCAACGGTGCACTTTTTCCACCAGCGCAGCGGAAGGTGTAAACCTCGAATTTCCTCTCCCCCTAAATATTATGCACCACACACTACACTGATCGATTTTTATGGGACTGTGCTTACATGCTCACATGTATAACTTCTTGCATCAAATAATCTGACGTTGAAATCTACATAACATATTTATTGTAGTTAATCGATACGGTTTATGGCACAATACTGTATTTTGTGGCGCATCAAAATAGTTTGTAATGCGCCTCTCCAAATGAAATATGTGGTGCATAAAAGGTTGGCCGCCCTTGGCCTAACCGATGCCAACGTTGAATATTTCCACTTAAGCTCACCAGTTCGAGCCAAAGCTTTCCTCAATAGATTACGAGGAATATGAAATCTATGACCCGATTATGACACCTCCGAGAGGTGAGGAAGAAGCATAAATTAAAAACGTCTCGGGCGCGAAACACTCTCGAATGGTGAAAATCACTGGAGTGATGCCATAGCTTCTGAAAGGAGCGCATCCTCGTGAGCAAGAACTGCGTCCACTTCGTAGAAAAAAAGGAGAACGTAACGCTAGAGGTACATCTTAAAAGATGCTGAAATCATTGGAAGGAAGGAGCGAGTGAGAGTGTGGGTTGAATAGGAACATACAAGGAAGAGGGCGAAGGTAATGGTGAATGGGAAGAGCCGAGATGAGTGGGTGGAGACGATTTTGATGATATAAAAGAAAATGAAGGGTGATAGAGGCTGGAAGAGGCATGTATGGGAACATAAAAAATGAGATTTATAAATAGAACCTAAAATAAAAATCGAATGATCTTCTGATAATTGTATCTCGGGATTTAAAACAATATTTTTCGCAGGATTTTTCTCAATTCGTGTCTTATAAAATTTGTAATGGGATTTTTGGCTTCTAAAAATAACAATATAGCAACTACATCACATGCAATGACACAGCAAATAACAACATTGTACGTACGAAGATTGTTATTACAATCATGAAATTCTTGATTTATTGGAGATTAGGATGTAAAACGTTCTTTTTCTATATAGAATATCTTCAGCTGTATTGTGACTTTATTAATCTCTAAAACAGGCATGCACTACAAACAAGAAAGGCAGGGCCGCAAGGATATGAAAAGAATTATTGCGGCCCGCAGTCGAAGAGTTTTGTAAAAACGTAGTTTTTCTTCTTGTAATTTTATCGATGTGAAATCAGTTTCATAATTGTGACTTTAATTCCAAAATTTCAAATAAATAATTATTGCGATCCAATAAATTGTCTCCAAAAACCAGCTTCGTATATTTTGTAATTAAATTAGATTCTTTGAATGCTTCTTATAGAACATTTGTTCAGAGCGTTTCATTCTATACTTTAAATGCTTAAAATTTTTTGTATAATTTCCCAAACCCATCGAGGGCACAGGTAGAAACTTAGCGGGCCGCGTGTGTGGCCCGCTAAAAAACTTCATCGAATTTGTTCTGCTTGTTAACGAGTTTCTTTTGGTTCCCAGATAGCCAAGTTGGTTACGCTATCGACTTCGGTGAAATTTGACCTGGGTTTGATTCCCGGTTGGGGTCCAAGTGCGAAATGACCTCAGCTGTCGAAGTACTTTTAGCAATACAACAGCTACTACTACGAGTTTCTTATCGTATCTAATATTCTTGATTCTGTGATCCAGTAAAACGATTTACATTCCCTCCCATTTTAAGATGTTATTATAGTGTTACCGCAGCCTTTTAATCTCGACTAACAATCGTTTTGATCTCAGAATCATTCCTTGCAACCTTACTATTCCTTTCCCATTCTTAGGTCACCCATTTTATTTTCCGAATTTTCTGTATTCAAGTAAAATTTTTCAGAATCAGTATCGTCAATACTAACTATTCACAATATCAATAATATTATATTGTCTCTATTTATATCAACCGATTGATGAATTTGTTACTTACGTGAAAGTATGAGCTTAATATCCGCAATTGTATTTTAAAAGATCCACAGATAGGAATGTTGCTGATGATTATAAATTAGGTAATCTTTATCCTTAATCACTCCAAAAATGTTTATGGTATTTCCTGATTCGAAAGTGAGAAAGCAGATATCAATGAGAGACCGGGATATTTCCATATCAGCTCAACCTCTTTTGAAGTCCAATCCTTACACATTATAAATCACGCCATCAGATTACAAAACATTACAAAGCGGAGTATATCGCTCAAAATTTTGATTATAGCTTGTTCGCGTTAGGAAGGCACTCACTCAGTTGCCTACTGCGAGGGGGCTTCGTCCAAGTCAGAAAAAAGGGGGATTCAGTGCAGGAGAAAGCATTAGGCATAGTGGGAATTACCCCTCAAAACGCCCCCATCTCCTCCACATTTTTCCTCTCTCTCGGGACGCCGAGCGCCTTTCTAACCCAAACGGACTGTACCAAATCGCGCAGTAGCTCCAACTCAGCAATTTTCATTCCAGAAAATATATTCGTTCGAATCACAATACCATTTATGACGAGGATGAGTTAATCTTGTTCATTTTTTAATTACTTACGATGCAAACCATTTAAATCCTCAGAAGCTTCCTCCGACGAGTAGCAAGACCTCCACAATGTGATGCATACAATAGAGACTCCTAGATATTCCTCCAGAATTAAATTTTCTTCTCACTAAAATGCACATTGGAAGAAAAAGCGCATACGAGAAGCTTCTGCTTAGTGCAGCTTCAGCAAAAAATCCATTAAACGATTTCGCATTAAAAAGGAGAAAGAGAGACGCTTGGTAAAATGTTTTGTGATAACCGTAAAGAATGTTCTGAAAAATTGAAATGTGAAAGACGAGGCGGAAAACTTTTCGCTTGAAATTGAGATTCATGTCAAGTGATACCTGTTGGAATAAAATACAGCCACGGTTTCCCTAATGGGGAAGCTGAGAGTCTAGACTGCAGTTTATCGTTGAGGTTTCGTCGACGTATTAGAAAGTCACAATATGCGCTTTGGTTCTAGTTAAAGATAGTTTAGCGTAATAAGAGAAACACCCTTTTGGAATGAGTATTTTAAATATTTTCCTAATTGACTGCAAACTTTCAGAAATGCACACATGCAATTTATAATCCGGGGATAGAAGAGAAAGATTCTATGCGGTGAAGAATAACTGAGATGTGGAGATTGAAAAATAAAATTTAGGAACTGCGTAGAGACATCTCTAAATAAGCCAGCAATTTGCTTTGGTAGGGGCGTGTGACTGATTGATTGTTAAATGAAATGTGCAGCAGTGGAATGCAAGCAAAGCATTTAAAATACTTAATCCTCGCTAATGTCATAAGGTAGTTAAGAGTTTGGGTGATTGCAATACTAGTTGTAGCTGTGACATTTTTCTATGGAAATATATATCATTTGAAGATGAACGAGGGAAATATATCAAAAGTCTTTGCTTTATTCCATTGTTCATAGAATTATTAATCGCTTCAGAATTATATTTTTCTCGAAAGAACCGAGCCATAGCAAAGTTGAAAAACACAATAATACTAATTTTTCTGCTTGTGAAGTTTTATCGCTGTTTGTCGTAATAAGAAATGCGGGTTTAGCTAACGGATTATTTATTTTACGCTCGATTTACTTTTCCTCACCTTCATTTTTCGGTCTTATTTTTTTTGCTAATTTTTCTCTCTTTCCCTGTCGTTTTGGGAATTTATTTGTCTTTTAGCGTTGTCTTCCCCCTATTCAATTATTAAATTTTCTGGGTTCTTGGGTGATCTCACGATAGTTTCATTAGGCCACCCATTACACTGTACATTATGCAACTGACCTCTATCATGTATAAAAAATACAAGGAATGAATTCTGGAAAAAAAGTTTCCCAAAACAAACCAAATCCCAGATATGAATAAATTTGTGGAACCACAGATATAAGATAAAAGTAATCATGTTAGTGGTTTCATCCTTTTTCGCGGTTTACCAAAGTTATAAATTCCCCAAAGTTCTTTATTTCTTGATAAGTATTATTTGTGGGATTTATTTCACATTTTACACGTGAGTTCAAAAACCTATCGCATTTTTAGACCCGAATTAGACGTAAATTATTTTCAGTTAATTGCTTTAGTTAGTTAATATAGCTGCGTTATTTTTTTCTTTTTTTAAACAGTAATTCCATTGCAGCACTTTCAACTGTTTTTTTAATGCTTGAACATCCAGGTACTTTTGATCGATTAACCGAGTCTAACTTGAAAAATTGACACTAATATTCAAGTATATGGGCTCACGGATGGCCAAATAGACGATTTCGACTTCAGTGAAAGCGGTCCCGGGTTCGATTCCCGGTAGAGGCCCACGTGCGAAATGACCTAAGCTGTCGAAGCACTTTTAGCAATACTACTACTATTCAAGTTTATCACCACCTTCCAAGATATCTTAGTCTCATTTAAATTAATATAACTCCTAACGTAGGAAAATGTCACCTATGATACTAAAAGTATACATAAACTAGAATTGATTACGCCATGAAAAGCGCATGGTTCACATGCTTGATCTAAGATCAAGTAATTAAATTCTCTTTTGTAGTAGCTTAGTTGGTTTAGAGCAACCGCCCGTTAAGTAAGGGGCCCGGGATAGAGGTCCAGCTACGTCAGAGTTCTTTTTTTACTAATACATAGTTGGTTATCGATATAGTCACATGTATTTTATTTCAGAGACAACTAAGAAATATAGTATAAAAAATCCAAGCACAGTAAAATCATTCTTCGTTTAACAGTAAAATGACTGAATACTATGATGATGAAAACTAATTAATTGAGATTAGCTTTCTGTACCGATTATGGAAGTTATTATTATTACTTGTAGTTTTCTGGTAAGGATACCCTTAAATGCACCCGGATAACTGGGAAGTTCGGAGCATTGTGAATCGGGCCACCGTGTACAAAAAAATCAAGTTATCGTTTCGCGGATTCGTAATGGTGATTGTTTTACTAACATTATTTTGTCGGGCGTCTTCCATTTTTCACTTGCTGATTGCAGATGTTAATGTTTATGGGTAAGGTCTTTTGCTAAGAATTGTAGCCCTACACATCTGTCTCCACTGTTTAATCCCTTACTCTTAATACGGCTGCCGACGTTCTTGACTCACGCCTTAACGTCCCGACAAGTTCCCCCAACCCCCTTGCGGCCCACCTCGTTGCCCACTCTTTATCCCTTCAACCGCGCGAAAATCCAAGGCGTACTCCCGGCGAAATCTTGTCGTGATCCCGGGAGCGAAACTCAACAGCGGCTCACGCTTCTGCAAGCCGCAAGACACGAATCCACTCGTCAATAATGAGACCTTCGCTTATAAAAGAATCAAAAAGAAGAAGTTGGAAAGGGACCGCATCTCGTTCCCTCCAATTCAACCTTTCCTGCCTCGCATTCCTCAAAACCCCTCTTCTCGAACGTCTGCTTATTGCATGGAGGATAATTTTAATTACGATTTATTTTCGTTAACGATGGCAATAATCGAATTCCGATTACACAGAAATCCGTTAAGAATGGAGAGAAATTCTTCAAGCTATCTTTGGGTTTCAGCGGCTGAGATGCAGTGTGCATTTGGCGGAGCCCTAGGATGCATAATGAGTGTATAATTCATCATGCACAAGATGCTGCTGAGGAAGTGGAAAAATGGGAAGTCGTGGGTATCGAGAATCTCTCGTTCAATTAATACGAATGATGTCTTTAATCCGTGGGCGTATATGGGAGTTTTACGGTGGGAATATCTTGGGCAATTTTTATTCGCAAGAGTTGGTGGTGTTAAAAATTTACGACTTTAATAGTACTGATGCATTAACGTTATTATGCAAGACTAGCAGTTTCGTTTGCATTTTCTGCCTTTTTTAACTGCTTTCTGGGATGTTCGTAATGTGTGCTCATCGGCTTACATTTCCACTGTCGGAATCAATTGCAATAATTACACAAAACGATTATGGATAAATAATTATTGATTTTCTAGCAAATACTAAACTACTGGACCAGGTGAAACTAAAAGGATGCCTAAATTTTCGCAAAAAAGTTTAAGCTTACAGTGTAAATCATATAGAGCGTGACCAAGGTTACCCATCTAATACAGCTTTCCATCTATTTGACTCGAATGACGTTCTCAGCTTTACCCAGGATTCTGATGTGTACACGTGTTCATGTACTCTGCTAATAAACTGTGAAGGCTTGCGCGAAATGCATGCTCCGTTGGCCGATCCTTCTGTTATTATCAGAAAAGGATGCAGAAAAATTAAATTCTTGGTTGAAATGCTTGTGGCATATTTCCATCAATTTTCTAGTATACTTGTTGTGCCTTAATGGACGCAAAACGTCAACCACAGCTTTCCGATATTTTAAAATTCAGAGCCACGGAACGGAAGAAGAATTTCGTATTCCTAATAAGATTAAATTCGATAACCAATACTCCAACATCCTGCTTCTAGTTAGCCCAAATGTCCGGGAGCTCCGTTATTCTCTTCCTGATGATGAGGATTTCCTTTTTGTCTATTGACTGCGGCTGTTATACTTCCATACCATCTCCATTGTTCCAGTTTCCAAAATAAAGTATTTCATTCGTCTGAGAGCTACAAGAGAAAATTATGCTTATTTTAAGTTGTTATTGTGGATGATGGAAGCAAAATTCGTGAGATCAGTGTAAAAATCGAATTCAGAACGGAAAATGTCTTCTTCGAAATCCAGAAACCACTCTATGCCTGATAGCGTAACTAAGCCGCTAAACTGAAGTCAGATTTCTCCGTATCCTGTTCTGAGGTTTTCTGATTAAACCTTTTCCTTACTCCCTGGATGAATGGACGCGTGTTTCATAAAAGAAATTAGACCGGTACAGAAAAGTACGAGGCTGTCATAGTCAAACGCTTAAACATTCCGCAAAAGGACAAGCCTTATGAATGGTAATTAACCACTCTCCTTGATTGTAAACACTGGAGCGGAACGCTTGCATCTATTCTCCGGAAATCTAAGCCAGAAATGGAAGAAGAATTGAGGTGAACAATTTTGAAATAGAGGCATTCAAGCGATTTTACGTCGTAAGTCGCGTTCGTAATACAGGATCGACCTTAATATTTCATCTCTGAGACGTTTTTTCTAATGATAGCCATTCGCGATCATCCGCGCGAGCTTTTCATGTGACGAGTACTTTAGTTTGCGCGGGCTTACGGGCTTAATTCTCATTAAACAAAGACAATGCCTCAAACCCTTTCTGTCTGAGCGCTTTCTTCTTCACCCCCCCCATTCCGAGCGCAGCGCGTTCTCCAGCCACCCCTCACTCCAGCAGACGTCAATCTTAATGGATTCATCAGAAGATGGGACTTTTATGTCACATTTAAGCGTTAATAGGGGAGCGTAAGTAATCCGCATTTCCCACCCCTCGGCTCATCCTCTCCGTCCGTCGCCCAATCCCTTTCATATTTTTCTGGGGATTTCCAGGAGAGGGCCGCGCGTTTTAATTTCGTCTGCCCCAAGGCCCTCACTCCATCTACGTACGTTTTTCTTACCTTTTCCGCGTCTTTTCCTCTTGTCTTACGCCTCACGAGACAGACTTAAGTGTAATGCGGACGTGAACTTGGACAATCCACTCCGTGCAGTGTTGGCCTCTCATTGTGCACCTCACATCTGCGTTCGGCGACCGTTGGGTTGTGAGCGTTGAGATGTGGGAGTTAGAGGTAAATATATTTTTGCAGTTCTTTTGGGAAAAGGGAGGATTTTGTGCTCGTTAGAGGTTTATAGAAAGGGCTCGTTTTCACGCAAGTAACTTCGGATTTAAATTTGCCTGAAGAGTTGAATTTACACATTGTGGTAGTTGTAATATGTGTGTGGGAGTGAAATATTAAAATTGACAAAGTAAAAATATTTTAATAGATGTCTCGTTAGGTATAACACCCTGAGCATTACACTACTGTTATTCAATACATCACTACAGCATTTTACTGCCCTAGTGTATATAAGTAACACACATAACATTATTAAACTATACAATAATACTTTTAAATGTTATAGTCTCCCGGATAACTATGTGGACAACGCGTTCGACTTTGGTGAAAGCGGTCCCGGGTTCGATTCCCTGTGGGGGGCTACGTACTTAATGACCCAAGCTGCCGAAGCTTTTTTTTAACAACTCATTTAATAACTACTACAACTTTTAAAGGTTCTTTGACAGCTGAGGTTATTCATATTTCAGCCCCCACCGGGAATCGAACCCGGCTCCGCTATGAAAAAAGCGAACGTGCTACTGACTTGGCTACACAGGATCCATTTATACTTTACACACCAATACTATTTATTATTAATAACAATAATAAAATATTTAATGCAATAAAGTTAATTTAAATCAAAAAATACATTATAGAAAGTAAATTATATTATTTTCTTACTGGAAGTATAGTAATCTTCTGGCTGTAAAATATAGGATCCTATTCATCATTTCTCAACCGGTGGAACGCGTACCACCAAAGAGACTTGTTTATTTCTTAAAGTCCCTTCAAAAGTCCAGTTATAGGACATTAAGATACCCAACATTGGACGAACATTAACATCCATTCCTAAACCAGAAAACTCCGGTCAGTCGGGACTCGAACCCGGGAAATTGGTGTTGGAAGGTATTCTAGCCACTCCTTCACCGAAGTCGATACTCAGAAATCTTTACGGTAGCCCTGGAGCAGGTTGATGTCGTATCATTTTCCTCGTTTTAGCATGTAATTTTTAAATGTTTTTGCCTCAACGCAAATTGATCCTCCGCGATTTTCACTGCTGTTAGCAACCAAACGGAATATTCTCAATTATTAAATTGCATGAATTAGAAAAAACCTGATCAAGCGATAAAAATCCATGTTTCACATGCTCTTTTGTGGTAGCTTAGTTGGTTTAGAGCAACCGCCCGTTAAATGGGGGACCGGGATTGGAGCTCAAGCTACGGTAGAGTTCTTAACTTCAAATACAATTGTTTCAGTAGTTTACCTAGGGGAAAGTACAGGACAGCATTATAGTAACAGCAGCGTTTGCTTTAGCAGAAAGTGGTCCCGGGTTCAATTTTCGGTGGGAGCTATAAATGACCTCAGCTGTCAAAGCACTTTCTACAATATTACTACTTCTAACAGAAAGGAGTTTAAAATATCTTGGAAAAACATGCAGTTTAGTTGTCAAAGCTGAGGCCATTTCAAAGAAATGGGCTTCCACCGGAAATCGAACACAGGACCGCTTTCTGCGAAGGCAAACGTGGAAACCATTTCATTGCCCGGGAGTCCCAGCAAAAAAGTTGGAATTTGAAAGATGTCTCGTTATAACCAAACGAATTACTCTCAATCATAAAATTCCAAAAATTAGAAAAAAGAATTCTTTACAACGAGGAGGGGCTTAAATATAGTCAAAAGATGGAAAATGGCACTTGAGTCAATAAAGGTTGGGAAACCCTTATCTAGATTGCACTATAATAAATAAGAGCACATCAGTTACTTTTACTCGGATGTATACACAGATACAAACTCAGCTTAAGACTAACACACTCTTGAGTAAGATAAACATTCACTACGGGAAACATATAGAAAGAAGGCCGATCCAGAAATTCTAAGATTGAACGGTTACCTTTTTCAATCGATAATTTTTTCCATTCAAGTAAAAGCATCGGATAACTTTTATCAGCTAGTAATATAGATACAAACTTAGACATATAGTAAGATATACTTTCATTACGCTAACTAGATATTAAGAAGGTCGTTCCAGGGACTCTAAGACTGAATATTAACATAATTCAATCGATAGTTCAAGTAAAAGCAACTTAAAATTCATGTTGAATCTAACCTTGTATTGAAATAGTGTTTTTAATACTTCAATTCCTTTTTTAAGCAGCATTTGAATACATTTAACCTGTTCTTTGATAATAGACTGATTTTTTGTTAGTCCTGCCATAATGGTTGTGATTTTCGAGGGAATGTTTTATGAATTATAATGCCGTATGGTCCTCTTGAGCTGATTTGCATCATAGGGTTACATTATTTTAGGCTATTGGTTCACTCGGCAATATTGTTAAATATTGTGTTATTTGAATAAAACATAAGTTACAAAAAACAATTAACAAGAAACCATGATGTCATGCAATGGGGGGTACACAGTTGTCACCGTTCAACATAGACTATGTACGCACCTAGTTTTGTCTCGTAACATTCCGTTCACGGTTTGAACTGCTAATGAGAAATTGAGTATACATTGACCTCGGCTCCCTATTGTGACCTATGTCACTGTAGCCTCTATAACCTACCAATACACCACATTGTGAGCTTTGAAAAGAGTAGATCAAACTACGGCGCGGTTACAAGTTGGAAGAGAATCAAAGAAGATCAAACAGTAGCCTACGTTCCAAGTCAAAATGAAAACCAGTTGGTTTGGAGTTCGTACTAGGTTTCTGGCTCTTTTTCTGGTTCTTCTGTGGTCTGTCTCTCTTTCATCGTCATCCTGGGTTGCTCACGGTAGATATCAATTTGATCGAATGCAGATTTACCGAATTTATTCACGATAATGTAATACTAAGGTGGGGTACGTTTCGTAGATAATTTCGCTACTATTGGGAAAATGCAATTTTGGCGCACAATGCGTACCACAACATTTCTTTGAGAAAAGTAAGATAAGATAATAATCCCGCAGTGATGCAGGAGAAACTCGGAAGACGGGGTGAATTTAAGAAAGAATAAATATTATTTTCTTGAAGTATTTAAAGGAGAGAAAAATGGAGATCCGCCTATATTATCGCCTATATAATGAAATCATTATCAATCGGCTAAACTAGCCGATCGTGAGACATTTATAGATTCATTCTCCTGCCCTTCATTTACGTATACTGTTAAATTCATTATTTTAGTTGATTTTAGATACTGAACCGTCTTAAATAATGGTTACCTGTACATTTTTTTAAAATGAAACAAAGAGTTTTCTCTCTCAGAGATTTCTCAACACGTTCACTTCGGATTCGTCCATTTCCAACGTATTTATTATTCCAACGGCGGAGTTATCCGCAGTGAAGTGTTAAAACAAAAATATCCTCTAAAATTTGGTTTCTATATTTTGCAATTCATTTTATCCCGTTTCATTACAAAATCTACTCGTTTGATATTGATATTATACTTATTTTCAATGATATTTTAATATAATAGTGGAACTAAAATTCTCTTAATTGTAATAATTAACAGATTACACACAATGTAGCAACTTTGGCTCTTAATAACCATTCAACGATCTGTACCCATACAAATATATGGATGTCTATTTATATAGGTAAGAACAATGGTGACCCGCCATATATACCACTTATATAGAATAAATCATTATCAATCGGCCAAGCTAGCCAATCGCTTAATAGCCGATATACTTAAAGGGCTGGGGAGGAGTTCAGGGCATGCGGGGAAAAAACATTAGGCAATTAAGAGGGTAAAGAAAAAGGAGATACATCTCCACATAGAGATACATAACACATAGTTGGAAGAAAGCACTGATTGTGAGTGAAGCAGCGGGGAGTGAAAAGGGAAGAGAAGTTTGTCAGAGATTTCTTGAGACTAAATTGTCTTCAAGATTTAGTTTCTATTTTTTATAATTAAATTCATTCCATTACAAAATCTACTCGTTTCATACTGTTACCAAACTTATTTTCGATGATATTTTAATATAGTAGTGGTACTGAAATTCTTAATTGTAATGATTTACAGACTGTACACAATGTAGCAACATTGGCTCGTGATAATCATTCAACGATCTACATCTATACAAAGATATGAATGCCTTTTTGTATTTCAGGACAAATAAAGGCACCAAAAAACGCTTGGACCCGCATTTTTTGCTAATGATTAAGATGATGATGAAATAGAATATCCTGAGGTGCGTGGGCAAATACGGCATTGATTCTTTTAGAATTGGGGATTTATTTCTGAGACGGAAACGGCATCTTCAGCTACCCTTCCTCCTCGTTGGGTGGATACATAAAATTCCTTGTTTATGCTTTCCTCGCGGTTTACTCTCTCTTGTTGAATAAATAATAATAATTTTTCAGCAATTCAACTTTATTAAACTCGTTATAACCATCTGTCGAGTCTCTAAATTCTCTTTTTTTATAGTGCCACTCTGATGTAAAGGCGAAATATATTTTCGCGTCAGTAAGAATGCTCCCTTTGACGGAAACAGGCAGAAAATTTCGTTTAAATATATCTTAACAACTGTTATTATTTAAAAAAATCGCATAAAAATTCAATAAAAAGGAAAATACGACTTGCCGGAAGTCGAAAATGGGTCCTTGGGTTGGAACGCTTGCAAGCGAAGCACTTCACCACCGCGGCTTATAAAAATTCGCTGTAAATTAGGGAAGATTGTGAAATTATCAGAACAAGAATAACCTTCATCTATCTTCATAACTGAGATGATAACGCCAAAAAACTACAAATCTTCTTTCAATATTGGTACATTATGCTTAGCCTTTATGCTTTTTCGTTTTTACACTAGTTATTATACAATTAGAAACGTGATATATTCCTATTCGGATAAGAATTTGCTTTTTTGAAGAGTAAATTAAATGTATAAATCCTATTGATAACAATATTGTCCAGGGAAGACATTATCCTAATTAATTGGTGTCATTCAGCAAAATTCGTGATCTTAGTTTTCTTTTTTTTTAATGCATCGGTACTACAAGAGGGATAGATTTTGTCAAAGCTTCTTAGTATCTTTTATTTAATAATAATTGCTTTATAATGGAAAGGAGAAGAGCCCAACTACATCCATTTTAATAATTGTTATCATCGACGAACACGCAAGACCATTCCGTGACCAGAGAGATACGAGGATCTTAGCCTATACTTGAATACGAGACATTGGGGTTGGAGCTTAATCATACTAACCACATTGTCATCAAGGTGGTTAAATACCTTCATGTATTGAATATTATTCATATATCACAGATGATAAAGGAGGTAATAGAAAGTTATAATATAATTTACTAGAAAACATATTATTAATTTACTTTTTTTGTCTTGTTAATGGCTATGGTATTATAAAAGCTGCTGAGGTATGACTGATGCCTCATCGTGGTATTCTTATTGGTATCTTTATTTATGAACATGAAGTGTTCTTTGTAGGGTCACTACCCTACTATTACGTGTTCGTTTTTACTATTTTCGTTAGGATTCTGATACAGAGGAGAAAGCACTACATTACTCCTCACCTTACTTAGTGACCTCATCCTTCTCCGGCGTTTTATAGCCATCGGCGGAACGGTTGAGTATTTATCTAGCGTTTGGACGGATAACTGCACATATAGACATTCAAGTTAAGCATAAATTAGGATAATAACAATGGCCTTTCAAGATTCTCCTAAAATAACACACTTTTACATTAGAAAATACAGTACATATATCAAATACACAAAAATAAGCTACGGGATAGTAATAAAGGAAATTCAGAGCGTTGAAGTTTTAATGACATCTCCAAAAGAACTGAGGAACATTATGTTGAGCATCATATTTATTTAAATGCATAGACTTGAAATAGGGAAGAGGTTTAATTTCTTTGTAACTAAGAATGGAATTTACCCACATACATAAGGTAACGGTATAATCATCGCAGAGAATTTCAGCTGTAAAAGCAATTATAAATCTACTAATGGATTTAAGTGGAAAATAATGAAAGTGGATGCATAGTTTTTAGGTACGTGTGTAAGTAGAATAGGCTCATGCACGCTTTTTCCAACGCTGTGCAAGCAAGTTCCAAGCAATTTTACTTCCTTTCGAACGGTTTATCTCTTTGGTGAGAACATTTTTACGCTGGATAGTAAGACTTTTGGGCACAAAGGAAGCGATACGGATGATAGATGGAAGAAGTTAAGGGGAAAAGTCCCGGAGAGAGTCTATTTATAACGAGATCTCCCTCCTAAAATATTGTATTATGCACTTTACGAAAAGGTAGAGATTCACAAAAGCTGAAGTGGAGAATATCCGCATTGAATAGGAAGTAAGTCCATAGGAGTTTTAGAGGGGTATAGTGGACTTCTTGTGCTTCAAGTATCCGATACGCCTTTGCGTGGGAGACCCGCCGAGCGGAGAGGGCAAAAATGCGTGGGATCCTACGGAGCTGGGAAAGATTTCAATGGCTTTTGGAGTAGATGCTATCGAAGTTTGCAAAGCTGAGGTTGAAGCTAGAGATTTAATGAATCTTTAAGGGTGTCAGGAAATGTCAAAAGTCAAAGGGTAAATTGAAAGCATCACATGTAAACGGTAAACGATGAAAAGGCCGTCTCCAGATACATTAGAGAGAAATATTAAGTGTTGCCGAAAGATTTTTCGACACCGTTTATCGGTGTTTTCGGGAACACCAACTGTTAGATTAAAAACTTGTATATACATATTTGATAGGAAGTCAACTTTGGCTCTTAATAACCATTCAACGATCTGTACCCATACAAATATATGGATGTCTATTTATATAGGTAAGAACAATGGTGACCCGCCATATATACCACTTATATAGAATAAATCATTATCAATCGGCCAAGCTAGCCAATCGCTTAATAGCCGATATACTTAAAGGGCTGGGGAGGAGTTCAGGGCATGCGGGGAAAAAACATTAGGCNTATTATTTATAACAATGGCGCCGATAAATTTTCTCCTCAAGAATATCTCTTTATCTAATATCCGTGCAAGCTGAATTCGGGAAGATAAACAAACCGAATTTGTTCCGAAAGTTATGAAGAATATGATGGACTTAAGATTGAAATACCGTCGATTGAGACGGGCTGAAGGATATTGCTGATAAAACAGGAGGTAGATGAAAAGGTTTCCATTTAACTAATATTGGGACTATATGGCGTAGACATAAATTCAGTGAAATACTATTGCTGTTGTTATGATTCTCATTGTAGAATGCTATCTCTCTCTTTCATTTATCCGTTCTTTCAGTTATTGAAGGTTTCCATTCATTCCTTTTCATTCCTTTTTCACACCCCTTCTCTTTGTGGGTGTTTTTGCAGTGGAAATATTTTTTTCTGAGATTAAAAATATCGCAGTTTTTGTCCTCCACAAAACTATTCTACATTTTGTAATTTCTTTCCTTTTCTATATACTCACCTGCTAAAAAGAATGAAAAGGATTTATCAACTGCTTGGGCCATTAATTTGTGGTAGGACTCCATGACGGAGCAACGAATGTCCAAATTTTACAAATATTGTGGTTTGTAAAAGTTTGACTTTTCCTCGTTCCTTCGTGAATGTTTTATTTTATATCCTTGTTTAAAATCTGAGTCAATTTTCCTTAGCTTGTGTTACGGTCTTCAAATAAAAAATGAGAATTCCTAGTACCAATTTCTCCGAACGAAGATGTTTTTATTGTGTTGTGTTTGCAAAATAAGAAAATTTGAGGAAATTGTTTAATCTTCTTAAGCAGCAATGAGGAAACTACAAAAGGAAGTGGTCGTATCATAGTTCACTAAATGAAAATCGTTATTAAAATAGAGGTAATTTAGAACTTTTTTGCGTATGTTAATTTAAGTATCATTTATCTTTAGTTAAAGAGAATCTAAGATAAATTTAGTTTGAAAAGAATAATTTCAAAAGAGGTAAATGTTAACAGTATGACAGGTTCGCAGATGAAAATTTCTGAAGAAGCAGGAGACAAATTAAAAAAGATATTGTTATGGAAGGTATTTCCAATTTTGTGAACACCTAAATATGTTCTTTGTAAAATCTGGTCATGTTGTAGAGAAATCTTAACAGTACCATGGAAAATATTTTTTACCTGAAATATTAGCATTACGCTTAGAGAGTAATCATCATGTAAGTTAAAATTTTTCTACCGATGTGGACCTAAAGATTGTCGAACACGCCAATACCGATCCAAAATTTGGTCAAAAAGAGTGTTTTCCGGCGCATTACCACTTGTTTCGAACAAAGTTATCATTCCGCCTTGGCATGCAATTCCAAAAAGCATATTGCGTACTAAGTGATCTTAATTTCCACACGAGCTCCTGAAAATGATAAGAAGACGCTGTTTTTATATTTCTGTAATTGATTCTCGTCATAAAGCTCTTTTAAATATGTAACTAACCTCTGATATATTTTCTATAATAAGTCTCCCTTTTTCATAAGAGCTTTATTTTTCCTCTCTTCATGCGTTGCATGGCTCTACCAGATTCTTATCAATCTCGTTTTTATTTCATGTCAAATTAAGTTATTTGAGTTCCATTAGACGGCATTGAAACAGCCTCTCCTTCCACATATTCTAAAGCTTTGTGAAATGTTAGTAAAACAAGTTGAATTAAAATAAGAATTATTGAATAAAGTTAGTGATGTTGAATAAAGGTATCAAGTTATAAAGTAAGAATTAGTAATAAATCGGTCCTATCGATTCGACGAATGATATATATCGATTCCTACACGCAGACGGTGAACGTGTACGTCATGCTACTTCACTTCATCGTTGCAAACGTGAGAGGACGATTCTCTCGGGACTCCTAATCACTTTATTAATGCATCGAACTTCCTGGAAAGGCATTCCTGGAAGTTTCCTTTTGTATTCAGACAAACTGTTCCTCTACCAGTTATTACTGCCCATATTTAACAAGTGAAGACAGAGAACTATTTTTTGTTCAGATGCCTATGAATATAACTTAGGAATTAAAGTAAAAACCGCAGAAACACACACACCAGAGGGAGCATAAAAAATCTTCTTAGCTAACCAATAGAAGTGGAAGCACAAGGACAGGTCGTGGCTTTGGACGATCCTGCTTTTTCAGATGAATCACTTGCTCTTGCCCTCAATGTCTCACAAACGGATTGTCCAATTGTTCTGATAACTCCATTGGCTATAGCAGTCACCCAAAAAGTAAATATCCAGGTTTGAGTCCCGATCCTGTCGGGAATTTTTAATGTCCGTTTCCATTGGGAATATTCCTATATGTATAACATATACTAATGATTATGAAAAAATCATGTAAACTGCTGCGATATTTTACGTTATATGGCTTTCTCAAATATGATATCATAAAATGTAACGTGAGATGTGCTACTCGGAGATACAGCTCACCAGCTGCGAAATTCATCAGAAAATGTAAAGAAAGTTAAGGTACTTGCTAATAATGGGAACCTCGGAGCTTCTTCGAATGATATTTTGGAAATTTTCGTTACAAAAAGAGAAACTTATTTTCAAGTGCGGTTTTATGAGAGCATTGCAAATGCATGATTAGTCCTTTTTTCATAACCTTCTCTCGAAACTCAATGTAGTAATTTACGTGGCGGAATCAGGAACGCGGGAATGATAACAGAGGAAATGAATACTTAGCGGAGAATGCTCCAGCGACGAGAGGGATTTCATTTCGGGGGATTTTATTGCTAAATATTTTGAGTGAAAAGGAGTGGCAATGAAAATCTTTATCATATTTTTATTCCAAATTCGTATTCCTCCTACCATTACTCATTTTTATTTAATTTTTCCATTTCCTCCCTACTCTTAGCCGTCCTTTCCCTCTTTCCTGTTTATCTTCTCCGATTTTTTTCCCGTATAATTCCGGCGTATCCTCTTCAAAATACCTCTTCTTACTCCTCCATTTCTGCCTGAGGAATTAAGATAATAATTTCTCCCAAATGTTAAGCTACATCGTGGACCTCGTCATGGGCGATTCAACCCAGGAATCCCGTTAAAGGCATTCCATTTCGTTTACGGTTTGGTACGAAGCGTGCAAATCATTTCCTATTGCTGTTAAGCGATATATATCATCGTAATTATCAGCCATTTTAAACGCGACGTCGGATGTAGCCCCCCCCCCAAGCGCTTTACAATTCTCTCAACTCTGGGCTTCTAATTACATCTAGGTACTTGATGATATCTCTGTTCCATCGGTTCTTTGGTCTTCTTCTTGGTCTCCTCCCATCTCGTGGTGTCTAGTTGATAACTGCCGATGTCCATCGGTTGTCGTTTCTCCTCGCAACATGGACTGCTCACATCCATTTCAGTGATCTTGCCTTATCTATGATGGTCGCTCCTGTCATCTTCCTTACTCAGGTGTCGCCTCTCAAGGATTTCTGAATCTAGAAAACCTAATTCATGTCTTAGGAAAAAATATCAAGTGCAAGAAAACACTCAGGAAAAAGGGGGAGTGCAAACATACTGTTAATACAAACTAAAAGATGCGAGGGAAATTGTCTATAAGGAAAACACGTGAGCAGTACTGTAACAAAATTAAACAAAATGTATCCGCTTGAGCAATAAAATTCATAAATAAATTAGCAATTAAACAAAAATATCCATAAATTAAAATCGTTTTAAATTTATTAATGTATGTAGTTTTTTAATATTTGAATACTTATATAAATATATAACTATTTT
>KZ308769.1:35591-65891 GCA_000376725.2 Ladona fulva | reverse complement strand
GGATGATTTTTTGGTGAATACATGTATGTATAATGAAATTGTATAGAATTTGTACATAGATAATTACTTATAATGATTTAAACATTTATTTTAGTTGATAATTTTATGTATTCATGTATGAGTAAATATTTTAAATTAGAAATTAATCCTGCAAGGTAGTAGTGCAGTATTAGGTTATCATTTAAAACATTCCCAAATAACCCCAATAAAGTGCGTTAGAACTATTGAAATTTATGTTAAGAACTGTATATTCCGTTTTATGAAGAAACACCTTTCGTACTTCCGCATTAGAGACTAGACCTGAGGACAATAAAACGTGAATAATTATGATTTGTTAAATTTTTCATCAATATTTGGGAAAGAGAACATAAAAGAGCACAATAATTTCAGCTGTTGTCTAAGTATATCAAATATGAAGGTGAACTGTTATGGTATTTTAAGTTTAGTGAACAGATTGTACTAAAAACGGCTAAGGAACATCGACTAATCAAAGGGAAAATCAGGGGGTGCTATGCAACCATGCATTGCACCACCAAGTTGCTTGCTGGTGACTGAGGACGACGATCATCGTCCATATGAAACTAATAGAAATTGAACTTAAAAATATTTTTTTCTATTTTTCTTTGATCAATTCATGATTAGGAATACAAAGATAATCTATAACCGTAAAAATAAATTTCAGTCATCGGCAAAAATTCAAAATTTACCCTCAGCGTTGAAAGTGTTAACCGAGGTACCACTGCACACGAATATCATCGTTGTGCTTCACATATTAAAACGCAAGAAGTAAACTCAATAAAAAACTTTCATCTGTCTGGAGTCTAAACACAAATTATAAGAATGTGTTCAGTTTATAAAAAGTGAGGAATGGCGCAATCAACAATACTCCCATGAAGACAAAACAGTTCTTCGAGTCTAAATATCTTGGCGAAAGGTGAATGGTCCCTAACTTAGTGTAGTTCAGCGCAGTTTTGCGGATTTTCTTGGTAAAAAATGAGAATATCTGGAAATCTACTATTGGGGAGACGTAAGAAGGATATCTCGGGAGGATAAAGGGAAGAATGGGAGATTCTCGAAAAGAGAAAGATTAAAGCTATTGTAAAACAAAGGAGGGGAGTGTGGGCTAGACATATTTTTAGGCACAACAGGTTCATCGTCGATTTAGCGGAGGAAAAAACGGAAAGGAAGCGGAGGAATACCAAGATGATAGCAAAAAAAGCAGATTATGAAGGATCTCAAACCTGAAAGAAATCGGGCAAAAGTCATCACGCTCGTAAAATTGATGAAATGGAATGATTTCCACGAAAGAATATTCAAGCGAGTCAACATATAATTGGATTATGTTAATAAGTATCCATGACCATTTAATTATGGAAATTGTTTATTTTATATTTTTCTTAATTAGTAAATAAGTTAAATAGTAGTAAAATTATCTAATTCATGTTCAGATAATGCAGCATTGTTGACTTGAAAATAATAGTAATGATTACTTCTTTAGTAGGATATGATATTATTCAGGCAGGATAAAAGTGTAATTGGCTTATAATCTAAGCAGGGAAAGAAGAAAACATTGTAAAGATGGTGAAGAATTGAGGTATTGTTATTTGTGTATCGAATATGACATTTAAGTTGCCAGAGATTACATTGTTTTCCAGAAACAAGCAAGTTTCCCAACAGAAACAACCAAGTATCCTGTAACCATCATATACCAACGACTCTTCTAACGGAATCCAACGTAAACCAACAGGACTCAGTGTACATTAATGGAAATCGATATAAAAACCCACAGGTTCCAATGGATATTTTCATGATAATCAAAATCCAACGATGCTACCAATACAAACCAATATAAACCAACTTAAACCAACATAAACCAACGGAAACCAATATAAAAACCAACAGGTTCCAATGAATATTTTCAACAGGGAGCCTTAATCCTACTTGCGGAAGGGATCTCCATAAAAGGTTCCGCTGTGACGCAAGACATTCTTACTGGCAAAAGGAAGAACCATAGCTCAAGACTTAAAATTTGTCTCGGTCTCTGCGATAGACCAAAATGTGAGATAGAATGATTTGCCAGGAAGAAGCCGCTTTCCTTTGCCGGAGGGAAAGCTTTGATTCTCGGAGGAATGGGGTGAGGTGAATGAAAAGGATTGGAGGAAAGGGATTCAGCTGTTGAAAGGTGTATGGGGGGTTTTGAAATGAAGAAGAGGAAACCAATATTCAAGGGTACGACGTTATTAGAGACGATATTGGAACTTAAAAGTCCAATCGTATGTTTAACTCTAGAAAGAGAAGTGATCAAATTAGGTGGAGAGAGATTTGTAAAGGAGGGGGAGAGAGGTGGTAAACATGGCGGTGACTTTCTTCTGGTGTGAGGGAGAAGATGCTAGAAAAAGGTGAAAGAAAGTGAAGCGTTGTTGTAAACCTTTCAAACCAGTGAATGGTCGTTAAAATGTTAAACGACTCATTCTGTACAAATGTCGTCAGACAAATTTCCTGGGCTCCCGGATTGCCAAGTGGGCAACGCGTTCGATTTCGGTGAATGCGGTGCCAGGTTCGATTCCCAGTGGGGGCCCACGTGCGAAATGAACAAAGCTGTAGAACCACACTTAACAATACTACTACTATTTAAATGTCCTAAAGGTGAGAGTAACCACGATAAAAAACATAGTTTATGATACTTACAGGTCAGATATTGGGAGGAGTGGGATTGCTAAAAATTGTAATTGAGGGTACAATACAAGGGAAAAAGCAGAGAGGAAGACAAAGACAGAAGTTGATAGATAACATAAAGGGTTAGGTAACATACGAGGTAAACATAAAGTAAAGGGGAAGGTTACCAGGAAGCGAAAGAAATGGTTTGAAGAAAAAGAGACTTGATACTTTTTCCACAGGATAATCAGGCGTATGATGGCGATCATTCGCTGAAAGCTAGTTGTGTCTACAATAAAGTCCTGTTAAAACATTCCCAAATAACCCCGATAAAGTGCGTTAGAACTATTGAAATTTAAGTTAAGAATTGTATCTTCAGTTTTATGAAGAAACACCTTCCGTACTTCCGCATTAGAGACTGGGCCTGAGGACATTAAAAGGTGACTAATTATGTTTTGTTAAATTTTTCATCAATATTTGGGAAAGAGAACATAAAAGTGCACATTAATTTCATCTGTTGTCTAAGAAGAAGAAGTTGTATAAGTATATCAAATATGAAGGTGGACTCTTATGGTATTTTGTATTTGGTGAACAGTTTGCGCTATAAACGACTAAGGAACATCGAAAAATTCCATTCAAGGGAAAATCAGGGGGTGTTATGCACCCGCTCATTGCACCACCAAGTTGCTCTCCTGTGACTGCGGACGACGATCGTTGTCCAAATTAAAATATTAAAAATTGAAGTAAAAAATATTTTTTTNATCATCATCATCATCAGCCATTTTCAATCCGACGTCGGATGTAGGCCTCTCCAAGCGCTTTCCAATTCTCTCTATTCTGAGCTTCTCGTTGCCATGTTACCCCTAAATACTGAATGATGTGTCTGTTCCATCGGTCCCAAGGAGGCTGATGGGGCGGTAGTTCTTCAAATCTTCCTTGCTTCCTTTCTTGTGCAAAAGGACAATCTTTGCATGGTTCCATTCCTTTGGAATTCTCCCTTGTCTAAGGCAATTAGTGAATAACTGCGCAAGGACAGGAGATATTTCTGTAACACCAAGTTTCAGATATTCTGCTAATACTCCATCACCTCCTTCTGCCTTTCCATTCTTCATCTTCTTGATGGCCTCTGTTACTTCTTCTGGGAGAATAGAGGGGAGATTTTCTGAGTTTCGTGTTTCTTCTTGGTTTTCCTATTCAACATTTTCTGTCTTCTTGTATAAGTTGGTGAAGTATTCTGTTACTGTCCTCAGTACTGCTTATCTATTGGAATTTTTGTGCTAGTACCAAAAGAAGATAAATTAAATACAGTTTCTTAAAGTGGTCCTTGAATATCGTTTTTGTTCCGAAGTTCCGAGAATTTAGATAAAGTATACGAATATTTTGTGAACTTTTGAGGTTGTAAACAACCCGTCCCCCCGACGACCAATGCGATGGCTGATTCAGAGCTTATGCTTTTTTCCATTAGAATATTTTGTGTATTTAGGCCCATTTAGAAGCAAAATGCAAGAATTGACGATATGAAGAAGAATGAATATTATCAAAGATTTCAATTATTACTGTCACGAACAATTTATAGTGATGAATAGCAGGGGTGACAAATATACGTTGCCCCGTGATGAATTAATGGAAATGAATGAGTAACTCTTTGTCTATCAATTCGGACTCTTGACATGTTTTATGATTAATTTGAAGGAAATTACACGAAGATTCATTCTTATGACATTCCTATTCTTGATTGTAGATTTATGCTTCGAAGTACGAAAATCTTGATTAGATAGAAAATTTTTAGCATTAATCACGTAAGCCAAGTGAAATTCAGGAATTATATCAATGTTTTGTCGTTGAAACATTTCTGCTACGGACAGGATGTCATCCATTGTGGAAATATCACTACTGGCTAAATAATTTGTAATATTAATTTGTTGCTTTATATAATGCGTTCTTTTAAATCTATCGGTATCTACATGTAACAATACATTAGATACTGTAGTACGAGTATCTAACGTATATTTGAATAAATGTTGACGAGAAAGGTAAAGAATGTCTGGAAGGTAAAAAGATGAAATTTAATAGTGGAAAAATAAGTTTTGTGAAAAAACCGGGATGAATATTTCTCAAAATGGAAGATTTCGCTATATGTATGGCAATGCACTTATGTTGCGCGGTTGCCTAACTTTGATTTTCAGTTGCAAATTTTGCAAAAACAAAGGTGCATTGAGTTGAACTGCCGGGCATCTGTCTGTTATTTTTGTGCAAGGAATGTCTCCAGAAGGTTTCGTGCGTGTGGCACATACCAGACGTGTTCCTTGTAGGATGCGAGATGTTATATTCTCCAATGTGTAAATAAGCATACTATATTTAATCCGACTTCTGTTTTCCCCGTTGAGAATCAACGGGCACTTCGGCTCGTAATTCATATAATTACAGTTCCTGAAATTGTGCTCAAAAACATTTCCATCCCCTTGCTTACACGAGAGGGATTTACTCAACAGAAATTCCAACGCGTATCTCGCTCCTCCATCAACTTAATCTGCCCGAGGAAAATAAACAAGTCCAACTCTTTCGGATAATCAGACGCATTTAATCAACCAAATATGCCTCGAAGGGGAATAACAATATCATTCGCAAGATATATTTTACTTTAACCTCCGATTCCTGGTAAAAATAATTCAGAATTAGTTCTCTCGACGGAATCCAGAGCGTGATTCCAGTATTGAGTTTTTCAATAATTGAATGTTTCGGTATAACTTTCTCAGCCAATTAAAGAGACTTCCACTCAGTTGATTATTGATTTATCTATGTAAATATTATAGTTCTGTAGAAATGTGACGCTATAAAGGATTTGCTTGTGATTTTACGCATCGCATGACGCAAAAATATTGCTATAGTATGTATATATTGCTAATAAAGTCGAACTCGTTGCCCACTTGGCTACCCGGGAGCCCAAGAATATTGCTCTTACCCTATTGAAGTGAAGAGTTTTTTCGCTTTGAGCGGAGGAACTTTATAACTACCTGATTCCAACTGGCTTTTAATTCTGATATACCGAAGCATAGAATGATATGGCATTGAATTTTGCTGCTGAACGCATCGGAACTTGAATGAAACATTTTTGAGTTTAACAAGAGGTAGACTTATCATACGTCCTATTTTGATCCGTATTGTCCCTGTTTTAACACATGATCTCAATCAATTTTTCTGTTGTCCCGGTTTGAGAGAAATACTCGGAAAAATAATGAAATATAACCTATGGAGATTTAAATTACATAAATTATTTTATGCATAGTGTGGTGAATCTCCAAAGACTTTGGAGTGCCTTACAAGCACTAGAAATTAACTCAGATCAAGTTTTAAGGCAGCGCACCGGTTTTAACCACGTAAGAATTTGATATGTCTAGCATTTTTACCGTCAGAATGTAGCCTAACAAGAGGAATCTTTAAAGCAAACAAAAAAATTGTTTAAAAGGTGCAGGTAGTCTTCAAGAAACGAGATTATGTTTCGAACTCTTGACTTTCACACACAACCAAGCATATAAAAAGATAAGCATATTATTGCACGAAAAATAGAGCGGCTTGGAATATTCCGAAGAGAAACGGGCATTTAAAATGTCTAAGAAGACCGGGAGTCGAACCCGGATCTTTCGTTTTAGGAAGACTGCTCTAGCCATTGAGCTATCTTGCCAGAACCCATCTCGATCGAGGCTGAGAAGACCTAGTAGATTCTAGGGAGTCGCCCAAACACTAGCTTACAAAGCCTCCTACGTTCCCTTGTCTATAAAGTCACCCATACTGGACGAGTAAATTTTTTGTCAAGTTAGCTCAAAGACTAGAGTTATTGCTCGAAAAGCGAAAGACCCGGGTTCCAGTCCGCGTTCTATCAGGTTTATTCATGTCCGTTTCTCCGCGGGACTATTGAATGATCACATACTTGACTTAAATATTAAGGAGAATGTTTTTGTCTATCTTTCATTATAGCATATAGACACATATCTGATTATATTCGTCTGGCATTGTTTCCGCGATTCGATAATTTTTTTATTTTCAAACGGTGAGTGGCCGAAATAGATCGCTCGGAAGAAAACAGTGGAATAAATAAAGGTATTAAATTTCTGTCAATCCTGAAATATGTCGCATAGTGGTTCTAGCTATATTCGTGATATTTATTCATTTAATTTGGTGTATTTTTAATGTTAATTGTAAAATCCATTTCAATACATCACTTAAAACGTTACTGGGGATCACCCCACCGCTTGAGTGATAAAAGCATTGGATTGTAGGTATTTGCAGTGAACGTCTTAATTTTGAAACGAAAGAAAACCAAACCTGCAGTGTTTGTATCTTGCCATTGTATTTGTTTTTATCTTTTGTAGTTGTTATTTTCTTTGTATGATACTTTTTACTGACTTTCCTGTTGTTATGATTTTACCTACATGTAGTATCTAATATGATCTATGTTTTGTTTACATTTCACAATATTGTAGCATATTATTGGTGTTATAGTGATGATTTATAGGTAGTTTATCTCTGATAATTGTATGTATATTTTCTTAATTTGTAATATTTTATGTAATTTGTTTGTGGATTTTTCTTTGCTTATACTATTCTATTATTTATACTGTATATAATTCCTATTTTGTCTTTGTAGTAAAATTTAGCACCTCCTGACGAATCCACCCAGACTCAGGAGGACTAGAAGGTTTCTATTGTTGTAATAGGTTTTCTTTAATTATGTTAAATAAATTTGTTAAATAATATAAAAAATACACCCAAGTTTGGCTCAGAGATACGATTGTTAAATATGAAAATGCACTCGTTATAAAAAGATGCGACCCTGACTTTGCTCTTCAGTATCTTTTGGTGAGATGGAGAGTCGTTAAACATTTCGTTTCCCTCTGCCGCACCCCCAAAGGCGGCTTGAAGGGCAGTTACGTAGATGTAGAAGAAGCACAAGAAATCACTCAATTCGGATCAAAAGCTCACGTCATAGATTCATCTGGAGCATTGAGCAAGTTTTTCTTATTCCCAAGTCTCTCCGGATCGCAATCCTTTCCATTTGCGCCAAGTAAGCTAATGCGCATTCGTCGACGCTTCACTCCATTTCTTTCCAGTCGAAGAAAAACACTCCGTCCCTCAAAATGAGAGATTACAACTCCCAATTTTCAGAAATATTGTCGCCGCGGAGGTGGATGCGATATCTCTAGTCTTCATGGACCCAACCTCGCATCATTTAACCACGAGAGAGCGGAGCACCCAATCCCTTCCCCGACCCAAGCAATCCTTATTCTCTACCCCTTTGTCATTCTAACTTCTCAATTCATTCTCCCCCAAGTCTACCTTTCTCTCTTTGCCTGTTCGCATCCATCGCTCGCGTCGCGCCGACCTCCTCCCGGCCCATCACTCCACGTCTCACTCTTATTACTTCTTTCCTTCCAAAACTCGCCTTATCCTCCTTCCATCTTCCTCGCGGATTGTGAATGAATCAAAAGGGAGGGGTAGACCGAGCATTTTGTAGTTTTTAGGGTATTTGTGCAGGTTAATTTTGTGCAATGAATTAAATTGATGATTAGAAGAGTAAAATGAATTCCCAAAGGATTTCAAACAGCACATTCAGCCCTTGAGATGAATATTAAAAATTGTGAATGGATCAAAGGAGAGAGGTAGACCGATCATTTTGCCATTATTAAGGGTATTTCAGTAGGTTATTATGTAATGAATTAAATTAAATCTATGCAATACATTCCAGAGGTAACTGAATCAATTTGAATGCACGTTATCGATTAAGATTGTAACTATGGATCAAAAGGGATATAGATCGAACATTTTGCCATTTTTAAGAGTATTGCAGCAAGTTAAACTTATGCAACCGATCGCGGTTTCTCTCATTCCTCGCCATCCACCCACATATATCCTTCCTAAAAATCTTCCCAGAAGTATCATCCAGGCTCCCACTCTCCGTTTTGCATTCCTTTCCTTTCTTCCCATTTGCGCGCCGCCACTCACCTCCTTTCTCCAATCCTATTTCCGTTCTAACGCAGCTCTCCTCAATCCCTCTCTCTTTCAATGCTTTTACCCAACATCTCTGCTCGAGGAGTCTTCCTTTTCCAGATATATCATTGTTCCGTCCTTTTGAACCATTTTTGTCCTCTACATTTGTCTTCCGTCCTCTTTTCCTCTCTTCCTAACCTCCCCTTTCCTCTACTTCCATCTCCTTCGTTCTTCTCTCTCTTTCGCTTCTTTCCTTCAGACCACCGCTGAGCCGTTTCCTTCCCTCACCCAATTTCCAGCTGCCAATTCTTTTTCTGCTATCGTAACTTTTCTTCTCCTCATCGCTTTCGCCAGCTCCACCCACGCCACGGCTCTCAATACCACTTCCTTCTCCTCTCTCTTCGTCTCGCAAACTATCAAATCAGAATACAGGTGCCTCGTTATGGACCATTCTTTCATCTATTCTTCAAAAATTCCGATTGCCTCTTGGTTGAAATCACGATTTCTTTTCGGCTCCGTCTTTTGCGTGTTCCGTTCCGTCCATCGCTTTTTTTCAGCTTTTTTCTTCCTTTCATTTGCTGTTCTTCCCGTCCTACGGCAGTTCTCTCCGCCGTCTCGCCCCCTCGCATTCGACTCCCCGGGTTCATTTGACTCCTGCTCATTTCCCGCTCTCACATCAATCCTCCCGTCTCCCTCCGCCATATTTCTTACGGCTTCCTATTATTCTTCTATCCCATTATGTTCTCCGGCCTTATCATGCATTTATCTATTTTATTCCAATAAAAGGCCATTGAGCTGTTTTTAAGTTCGCTTGTTATTTCACCCTCACGAGGTATGGGATCGGGACCACTCGTTCAAGAGACATTTTATTCTTTGCCTCTTCAGTTATCGGTACGCAGACCGTTATTCTTTTATTTTTAATGTGCGGTCCTTCTCCTCAAAGCGCCGTTTTCATGGATTATTCATTTCACTATTACGTCATTAAATTTGAGGGAATGATTTCTGAGTGTTTTTCCCTGGCTCGAAGGATTGGAGAGACACGCAAATTCAGAGATCCTTTTTTATTCTAATATTTTTGGATCTCCAGCATAATTTTAAGTTAACACACACGAAGCTTATTCTTCTCCCAGATTTTAATGGGTATGGAATTTCAAGGATTGTTTCAGGGAACAAGAAATGGTAATTATCCCTAAGGGAAATAACATTATTTCAAATATATACTCGTTAAAAGGTTGCTTAACTCTTAAGAACTATCTTTCATGTTCTAACTCATTGTGCTTTGTTTTTATGAACTCATTTTGCTTTTAAGCTTTTTTACATCAAGAAAATTTGTTCGCCGTAGGTATGGGTAACGTAAGCGATTATCCACGTATCTTGTCATTAGCCTGCTTTGTAATTGATGGACACGCTTGCCCTATCAGCTCTATCTTTGTGACGGGAAAACAATGAAACCAGTAAAAGCGCAGTAAATGCTGATCCCTCGATTTGGCTAACAACGATGTGCTTTTACACAGCCATGCTCTTTATTTCAGGTTCAAAGCTGTGGCCTTCATATAGCTTTTTGCGAACAAATGTTTTGTGGATTTTTGAGGGGATGAATGGTACCCTTATTGAAATAAAACAAGCTTCGCATGCTCAGCGGACGCTTACCATACACAATGCTTGATTAACCTTTCTATCGATACAACAAATAAAAAAATACTTTTCAATAATAGCCCAATAATATAGCATAGATCACAGATAAGAAAATAAGAACTCAACGAAATATTGAAAAACTTGCATTGGTGACTATGTACTCATCACAACAGGTCGAAAAAGTCGTATCATAAAAAAACTTTTAAAGACAAAGTCAAAGAAATCACTTGTACACTACAGCGCACACACATTTGTACTAATTCCACAGCACCAAAAGAGGGGTTTACTGTTTTCGGCGACCAAGACCCAGAATCTGATAATGGTCGCCGAAACCGGTAAACCCGTCTTTTGGTGCTGTGGAATTGTACAAGTGTTCTTTGACTTTGTCATTATAAGTTTTTTAATATGAAATTCCACCAGGTAATGCTAGAAAATATTTCTTTAAAGCCGTATCATGTATGTACATATAATGACAAGCTTGAATTCATATTTCATTTTCTGTCATCAATTAAAATTTTAGAATTCACGTACTAATGTATATATGACCTTTTAATACAATTTACGTAATTACTAGTGGTTTATGTTCCATTGTAATTATCTCATTTAGTGGTTAAGTAAAGCTGTCATTATGAATTTTACGTCTCCCTCAAAGTTAAGCCTGAACTCATTAGTTGGTGTATTTTCCGTTCTAATTAGCAGTTCTTCGCTGATTGCAATATTTTACTCTTTCTGTATTGAATATAAAATGTAAGAACTTTTGCAGCTTGTCATCGATTTGAGTTACGGTAATCATGATCTAAATTTCCGTGTGACGAAACTACCTTCCAATCTGTATTTCATAAAAATCTCTCTTTTGTTCATGCACCACTTCATATCGATGAAAAGCCCATCCGGAGAGAGAGAATGGAATTGAATTTGCCTCCCATGAAAGGTTTTCAAGACTGCTTTAGCTTATATTACTGTTGAGGTTTCTGCTCCTTCTTACCTTAATGAAGACGCTGATGCAATTCATTGAAATTGAACGCACTTGCGACTATACTCGAATCTGTTGAAATTACTTTTAGGGCCATGAACGGTTTCGTATCTTTGAACGTATTTAAAAGAAAACATTTCCGAGCTTCCTCCAAAATCAGGCACATATTGATGAACAATGGTCTCTGCTGAAGTAAAATAAGTTCTTGTGAAGAAGTAATTAACCATAGAGTGGAATATTACAATGCGGATGTGATTATAATTCTTCCCTTGATATTCGTTTCATGAATACGAAGCTCTCTTTTCTTATGTCGTTCGAAGAATAAAGTCAAGCATTCGTTCAAATAATAATAATAAAACGTCTTTATTTAGGGGTGAGATTGAGAATACTTAGTTTCTTCTTACATCTAACCCTTAGTCATTATAGATAGTAAGAAAGAGGAACTGGGATTTGAACTAAAAAATAAAGCAACCAAAGAAGGAACTATTATGTGGGTTTTTGAAAAAAACCTAAATCTGCACTTAGGAAAATAGTAAAACCCTGCAAAAAATACCCACGTGAAGGGGGGCGTGAAAAACCTGCGAAGCCTACTGACAATGGCAACTAAAATTTAAATGATCGATCAGTAAGAATAAAATTTAAAAGAAAAGATTCAAATCTGTCCTCTAATATTATTTTCGCATTACAATTGTTTACGAGAAGTTTTATCGCTGTTTAAATTGGAATTTTACCGTATTATCCACTAATGTAAAATATTACTCACCAATGTAATGTAAAATAACAAAGTTATTTTTACCCTTACCTCTACGGTACGGGCCGTTGTGTAAGGGTACGGTGGTGCGGGTAAATATTTTATAATTTCATTGTTTTACACTATGGATGCCTACCACAAAGTTATTCCAGAAGGAATTGAATTCTCTACTCATCGTTCTTTTTGAGTTGGTGGTACTGTGTATGTATGCACACGTACCGTTCGGAATGTATTTCGCTTTCCATTGAAAAGCCATCTATCCATGCGAATAAACGCCTGTATCATTCAGCGCTCTGGTGCTGTGGTAGCTGTATAATATGCTTTTGTGCCCCATATCACGAAGTTTAGCTCGCGGGACATTAGAAACTTTCCAAGGGAAACGATTTTTTGGGGCTGAAAGGCTTCCGAGAAAGAGACAGGTCGGTTGCCGTAGAGGATTTACGTTAGAGCTGTCATAAAAGCTGTAAGGGAAGCAAACACGAGGATGGACGGAGATTTCTCGGAATGCGAGGAACCAGGAAATCGGCAATGGAAAAGAACTTGAAGGGGCCGTCCGGTCTCCACGTGTTCAAGTGCGTGAAAAAAGCGTTTACTTCTATAGGGGCCCGTTTCCAAGGGTGGTGATTATTTCCCCAAAGGATTATGTTTTGAAAAGATTTTCGCGGAATCCGATTAGTTGTATCATGCTTCATCGTGGTTGAGGTTTTCTAAATAGGCGGCTCAAGATACGAGACCTGCAGAGCTAGAAGAAAGCTTTATGATTCGCGAATTTTGTGAGAATATATGTGTTACGTTATGGGGAACACACTCAGCATTCATGGCGTTTGCACAGAGAGGGAGATCGTTAGAACATACTGAATTCATCTCTTCAGACCGTATAAATTATTGTAAATGAAATGTACAATATTTATTTAAAATAAATAAAGCCCTGGAAAGCAAAAAAGGAAACTATAAAACTATCTACTGCACCTTCTTCTGATTGTTATAAAATACATGAAGCAGAAAGAAATGCAACATGAAAGAAAGGTAGAAAAAACCAACTGGTGAAAGTTGTTAACATGATTGTAAATCATGGCGTCGCATAGGGTTAGAAAGGAGACCTGAGGTGGTACGACATGATGGATGATAGAGTTCACGCCAGAGCGAGGTCTAGTTTACTTTTAGGCAGGTAGATAGATAGACCCTTTATTGGCGAGGTTAAGCTCATGTGGGCCTCTCTTTCACCTAACCTCGTATGTCGTCAGTACATACACAATGATTGATTAAAACAACCAGAAAGACTAGAGTGAAAAAGTCTTCGCTAATTAATGTTGACAAAGAATAAACCATCGTTGCGGGAAAACACCCTCATAGAAAGGGGGTGAAAAGCCGCGGCAGAAAAAAATATTAGAAGCAATGAAAAAAAAATGTTTATACTTCTTAAATGTAGAAAAATTATGTACATTAAATATAAATAAAATTCAATTTTTTCATTGAGAAAACACTTAAAATATATTTTTAAATAATAAACAGAAAATTACGGACAAAATTAAATTTCACACCTTGATATTACGAAAATTCCTCTACACAATTAAATCACAATTGCACATTAAAAAANGTACTGTTGATGACAATAGATGAAAATTCCAGCCAGAGGCTCTCGTTGAGTAATCAATATCATTAGCGGTAATATTCTTCAATATATTATATCACTATTCATTGTAATTAATTATTATGATTTAATTCATTATTATACTAATTAATTATTGCTATTTTAATAATTATACTTTGTATAATGCTATCGATTTCTTTTTAGTAGCAGTAACCTGAAATTAGAGAAAGAAAGGTAATTAACTAGAATCTCTCTCCTTAGTGAATGAAATTAGATTCTGGATAATCATCTTATGAGGCGGAAATTACTCGAGATTGCGGTCAATTAATTGGAAGCAGTTAAGGCGAAATATATAATCCCACTATACAAACACTTAACCGCTCGGCCGTGAAAGCAGCAGTCTCCCATTTTTAAGAAAGTTTCTTCGTTAATTTTAATTTTCACGTAAGAGGGCGATAATAATTTTCTTACATCTGTATCATCATCTAAATCTTCGCTAAATATTTTTTCGGGTTAAAATTTCTAATCGGCAATCCCTTGGTTTCGATTTTTTTAAATCCTGGTCAACTTTGAAACTCTCTTTGATACATACTCTGAACTAAAAACCTTCAAAATTCCACTGGGCATACAGGATCAAACACGGTACGACGAGGAACGAATCCGCCGACATCTGCCTACACCGCAATGAGCAAACGCTTCGATAACCTCCGCTGTTATCATCATATTCAAATTATCGACAGCATATTTGAAATATTTTGAAATTAAGTTTTCGCGGACTTTTTTGCCCCCTTCTTTTGCTATCGCTTCTCTCATTTCAGGTTTATCTCTGCACTACTGAGGTGGTTTCCCATAACCAATCTTTCTGTGGTTGTTTTAATGTTTAAAAAATGTCTTCCTGTTGATTGTATTCCGTTGACCCCGTTTTAAGTTAGGTACCACAACGTAACAACTTCAGTGGCTTGGCGTAAAAAAGGGCTACTGGGCCTAACCTAACCGAAAGGGAATGCAGCGATACCTCGGCTAACGATAATTCGTTCCGGAATAACATTCGTTTGCCGAAATCTTCGTTATCCTAAACGTGATATTATCAGGCTTCCGTCTCGCTGACTTGAAGATGAACAACCAATATAGGTCTCCCCTATGTGACGTAGCCAGCTCATTTCTTTGCCACCCGCACAGACGGAAAAGGGAAGATACTGGAATCGCCCGACCGTTCCTGTTTGCTCATTTAGTATGTCAGCACGAGCATCCACTAAAACATTCGTTAGCCGAATCAATACTCATTAGCCGAGTCTGAAAAACGGCGGTAAAAGTCTCCATAAGCCGAAAAATTCGTTAGCAGGGCCACTCGTCAGCAAATGTGCCACCGTAATAATAATTTATTGGAGGGTAGAGAGCGTAGAGAGTAGAGTACCTCATGAAAGGATTTACGCTGAATTTAGAGCTATATTTCAACATATTTCCTATTATGAAATTTTTCTTCGATGACAATTCCTGCAGCTTTTGAAGGAACAAATTACAAGCAGTAGACGCGGTGAAATATTTTGTTACCTCCAATTGAGATTTTCTTCAAGAGGATATGAACATGGAGTACACACAACCGGACGGGACGGGAGCTTAAAAATGCGGGAAATGCGGACGGGAGCTAAAAAATTCGGTTTCGTGAAGCTTAGTGTCGGTAAAGAGACGAAAATTTCCGAAAAACTGCTACATCTACATCTACATAAATACCCTGCAAGCCACCTTTCGGCGTGTGACAGGGGGTGTCAACACCAAGAGTAGAATTACCTCTTCAATTTATTATTATCGCGTATCGTTCGCGAAAAAACAGTCCCTAAAACGACTTGTCCTTGCGTCTATTTCTCTTATTTTACGCTCACTGTCGGATCGGCCAAAGTAGCTAATTTGGGTTGGTTAATTCCATCTTGAGTATGTGTCTAGTATATGGGACCCTGTAACCAAGCGCTGTTTGCGTGAATTAGACGCCCAACGTAAGACCTTGCGTTACATTAAAAGTTACTACAGTAAATCTATGAGCGCTACCGAGATACCTCTGGAATTCCAATGGGAATCTTCCGAAGAAAGTCTATCAAAATAGTGAAAGTAGTAACGACAGATTCTTTAATGGAAACAGGAAGCAAATCCCAATTACATCAATTTTTTAATTATTATAGACGATCACAAACCACGAATCCCTAACCAGAAAATCTGATTAGCCAGGACTCGATCCCGGGGACTTGAGGTTGAATTGCTGAAAGCATATCGACCATTCCACCACTGGGGCTGGTAACCAGTAGAATGAGTTTGCATAATAAATTTAGAGCAAAAACTATCTCGGCGGACGTAATAAATATTGAGCGACACCCCTGCTACGTAGATCGTTCAGATACCGCACTCAAAATCAGGGGACTTGATACTGGTCGGTGTACTAGCCGATATAAAAATTCATTTCTTCCAGCGAACGAAATGAGGTAATAGCAATTGAGGAACTTAGGAAGATCGGTGCATGCAGCTCCTGGCCGTCAGATGGTTATTAATGGTATACAGAGAAGGATTGATAATTAGGCACTGGCTGAGGGCCTCGAACGTTTGGAGGCCTCAATATTACTGTGATGATTAATTCTGAACGACAAATTTCACTGATTTTTCGCTTCAAGAAAGAATTTAATATTCGTTGAACAAGTCTACATAATATATTTTTGGAATATTTTACACTGTTTATGTCACTGTGCAATGTAAAAAAGTTTACCAAAGATTAATTTTTAAGTGTTTTAACACTAAGGTCCCGGGTTCGATTCCCGGCTAATCGGATTTTTTTTCCGAATGCGGAATGGTTGTGTGTGTGTTTGTGAATAGTAATAGCTATTAAAATGGATGTAATTGGGTTTAACCCGTTTCCATTAAAGAAGTTATTATTATTATTGTGTATTTAATTAAATAATGCGATTCTCTACCTATAATTCCTAGAGAGAGCTCCAATCAGATATTTACTCCTCCTGAGCCTAAGCCTCTGGCTTCTGATAGCTTAAATCTACCCGTTTGTAAAGATATGGATACAAATGCAAATATCTATCTAGATTAATACGAGCATTAAATTGAATTTAGAGTTGTCTATTTTTACACCATAAGTTTTCAGTTCTGCGTTGGGTCTATCATCACTAACCTAATCTGTCTTTCCAGTTCTCGAGAAAGCCGGGCTCGTGACACCAGACTTGGAAGCCTCAGCTTTCGAGACAAAATAGGGACTTATGCAAGAGGTATTAAGGCTCTTTTAAGAACAGGAGTATAAAAATCGATTTAAAAATTAAGTGAGAACCTTTACTTGCTTTAAGTGCAAAATTACGGTTGCGGAGTAATTAGATGGGTAAAGAGTACCTGTAGAAGACGTACGCCAGTGATTCGATAAGTGGCCCCTGGTTACCATAATTATCTTCCGCGCTACTTATATTAGATATGCTTAAAATCTCCTCTCATGTGCTCGTTCTATCGGAAAAACTCCCTCTCCTTATTTACCTCCATTATACATTATAATAGCCGTGGTAAAGGCACTCAAAACAAGTCGGTAGCTTGGATAACGGTTAAGGAGTTTCCAGTGCTTTCCTTAGCGCTGAAATAACTATGAAATTTCTCTCGCATTTAACCCATAATCACAGAAATAAAGTTGTTTATGTAGTGTTAAAATTCGATCAGGGGAAAACCTCTTTAGTCTTGAGGGTCCATTAAGAATAGCTAATTTATACTAATTTACTTGGAGTAGTAAAGAGCTGTGAGATTTATTCTTTCTCCTATCCTCTCTTCATGAATGGAATGTTGTTTTTTTTTTATTTTAGTAGAAGATGAAGTAAAATATGCCTTAGTTAATTTTAGTATTGTTTTTGACTTTGATAGTTCGAAAGCTAATAAGTTATGAATAATACTGAGAAATGGCAGTCATTCATTTTAGTCTCACCTTCTTGAATGCCCTGAAAAGGTTTCCTTATTGTGCCATTGTGCTGAAATGACGTGGAATATTTCCGCTAATAGAACTCACGCTAAGCGAGAATAGTAAGGGTTTACTGCCCATCACTCCTTGTAAGGCCCTCCTTCTCCAAAACGATGTTGGCGATGGAGATCCAACCAGACTCCGAGCTGAATATTGTTCGGAGTTTCATTCATGAAGCTGCTTTATTCGTAGCAAAATTGCTTTATTGAGATGCATAGGCGAATCCAGAGGGCGTAGGGGACTATCCCTCCATTGTCTTTCGTAGTGCTAGTAATTTGCCTAGGATCTGACGAGGAGCTAGAACTAAAATCAAGTTTTGAAGTTTTTCCATGATCACTATACATCGACTATGTTTCATAATACACTACGTTTCTTCCTCTATTTTGATGAAAAATGGCATTTCAAAAGTCTATCGGAGATGAATTTGCTAGGAAATTAATAATAATGTAAAATTTTGTAATGGAAATGGGAAGATAAACCCAATTACATTAATTTCAATAATTATCATTATTTACGAGCATATTCAACTCCTTCCTGACACGAAAAGTCCGATTTTCCGGGACTCGAACTCCGGGCCTCGAACTCCAGAACTCCGGAACCGTAGAACTCCAACCACTTCCCCAAAGTGGTCAGTAATGTTTGTTTTTAATTTTTAAAATGGTCTTAATCCTTCCCTCTGGCAATTTTCTAATTCCGCGCCAGTTACGATGGTCATACAGTCAAATTGGCAGAAAAGAAAGAAAAATCCCATTATGTGTTTAAAATACGAGTAAATCAAAGAACTGAGCTGAATTATTGTCATTGAATTTCGAAATGAGTATTGTATTGCGATATTATGAAATAATGTCATTGTGTTTATTAGTGGAATGAAGTGCGCATTTCCCGTAGCGAGTAGAAGCGTTCGAGAAGTCACGAAATAATGATGTCCAGTGATGTCTATGTCTATGTGTATACCCTGCTAGCCACCTTTCGGCGTGTGGCAGGGGGTGCATGCACCAAGACTCTATTTACCTAGTCCATTACTTTCGCGTATCGTTCGCGGAAAAAAAACGAATTCTTGAATCGGTTCGTTTTCGCATCTATTTCTCTTATTTTCCTCGCTGTATCGGAGCGGCCTATATAGCAGGGAGGGCGCATTATGTCCGCGACGTCTTCCGAGAACGTGGTTTCTCTGAACTTATTTAATAAATTTATCCTTAGTGTTAATCTTCTTTTTTCTAATGATTCCCATCCCGCGTTCTTGAGCATCTCAGTAACGCTTACTGATTTATCATAGCAATTCTTCACGAAACGTATCGCTTTTCGTTGCACCTTTTCTATTTCTCGAATACAGCACTTGTCGGCTGGGTCCCATACACTACATGCATACTCAAGGTGAGGCCTGACTAACGCGAAGTAACAACGCTCGCGGACTTTTTCTTCGCTTCTTCCGACTATTCTCTTAACAAAACCGAGTTTCTTAAAAGCCTTTCCACATATGTTATGGATGTGGGCACTCCATGATAAGTTATTAGTAAGGGTCACTCCTAGATATTTCACCGATTCTTCCGTTATTAAGTTTTTCCCTTGGAGGCTATACGAGTAATCTTTAGTTATCGATTTTCTTTCAAAGAAGTTAATTACTGAACATTTATCTACATTTAGCTCCAATTGCCAATCATCTCACCATTTCGCAATTTTATTTAAGTAATTCGAAAGGATCAATCTATCCTCTTCTCTCTCAATCTCCCTGTAAACTACCGTATCGTCCGCAAATATCCTAACTTTACTATCGATTATTTTGCTAAGATCGTTGATATATATTAAAAACAGTATCGGATGATGAGTGATGAGCTTAGTCAAATCATGCTCAGGAAAAATACATATAATGAAGGGAAATTTTAATGCGGGTCGTTTTGACATATTTATTAATGAAATACGTTATCAGTAAAATAACAAACAGTACGTAACAGCTCGGGAATTCAAGGAAGTAGTGGAAAGTGTAGTTCCTTTCCTAAAAGTAGTATTTAAAAAGTCTATAACCAATGATAAGGTTACGAAAGATTTGAAAATTGCGAGTAGCACTCCAGTATTTAAAAGCGACTTAAAGGAGGATCCAGAAAACTACAGGATAGATTATCTTTTTAAAGTCATTGAATGGCAAAATAATACAGCATATCATTGCCACTTCTTTAATGGGTTTTCCCGACACGTCCACATTCATAGTGAGTAGTCAACATGGCTTTTCATAATGCACGATTTTGCTAGTCTCTGCTGGCGTTGTTAGTTTCGATGTATTGAAATCTGCCGAAATTAAAAGACAAGTCCACGCGATAATTTTAGATTTTCGAAAAACATTTGATACTGTCTCATATAATAATTTTTTTTAATTTTAAATTGCTAGTATCAATGGAGAAGTGACAAACTGAATTAAGCACTTAACCTCCGACAAAGAACAACGAGTAGTATTGGACTACTACTAGTATGTACTAGTATGAGTTCCATCCTGATTAAAGTGACCTCAGGGGTGCCCCAGGGTAGTCTAATACGACCGCTATTACTTTTAGTATACAACAACGAACTTAGTAATAACACAGAGAATTGATTAAACACGTATAATATTTTAAATAAGATAGAGAGTGCGATGGTTGGCAATTGGAGCTCAATGTAGACAGATATTTAGTAATTAACTTTTGAAAAATCTATTACAAATGGTTATTCGTTCATCCTTTGTGGTAAAGCCTTATTAACTGTAGATTCGGTGAAATATCATGCATTAACCCTACCGAATAACTTAACATGGGGTACTCACATCCGTAATATATGTGAACGAGCGCGTATGGTACTCGGATTCGTCAAGAAAATAGTCTGTAAGAGCAAAGAAAACGTCCGTGGGTGATGTTACTATGAATTAGATAGGCCTCACCTTGAGTATGCATGTAAAGTATGGGATCCTTCTGAAAAGTGTCGCAATTGAGAATTAGAAAAAGTACACCAATACGTTTCGTAAAAAAACTGTAACGGTAAATCAGTGTGGCAGTCGTCTGAGAGTTATTCAGATGCATGAGAGGAAACTCAGAGGATTTGATGCTAGAACTAGTCGTTTCAAAAATTCATTTTTTCCGCGAGCGATACGCGACAGTAATCAATTAGGGAAATAGAGCCATGCGTCACCTTCCGCACGCCGAAAGGGGGGTTGCAGGGAGTGGGAAGTGGTTCCCACCACATTGACATGTGGTGGGAACCCACATGTCAATGTGGGTTCGCCACATTGACATGCAGACACATGTCAATGTGGCGAACAATAGCACTTAGTGAAGGTGTTTCCTGCTTCTCTTATTGCCTGTGTATTTTTATTAGTGTAGACAATTGAACTTAATCATGCTTCTAGACCCGTTATGACAATATATACCATATTATATGGCATATATACTATATATGGTATATATTGTATACGGTATATATAATATATGGTATATATCGTATGGTTATATACCTTTTCCCCAATCCAGTAGCGTACTCATAAATATAATTAGAAAACTTTAAATAGATTGTAAAATGTATGCCCTAAAAATATATTTTCGTGATTTTGCGACTTGTGTGAATAGTAAGATATAATAACAATGATATGGTTAGGAATTGTAATCAATGCATATATGTTTGTAATTGTAATTGTATGTGAAACTACTTTCAGGAGGTTTTAGAGGGGTTTTCCTCCCGACTAGGGTGAATACTAGGCAGAATGCTTACTCCCCACACATAAGTTGACTCTATGTTTAATAACTGTATAAGTATTTTCATAACTGTATTAGTATTTTCATAACTGTATTAGTATTGCATATAATGTGATATTTTGAGGTATATATTGTAGTTATTTTGGGGTATATATTGTGCCCTATGTAGTATGTATGTATTTGGGGTATATATTATGATGTAGGAACGACGTTAAATATGTATATGGTTGCCACCATGGAATAGGTTCCACACCGCAGCCTTTGATTGATAATAATATATAATAATATAATCTTACGTTTTCGCTGAAATAGCAATTACGGTCATATGACCTCAGATGCCACATAGCAGGCTATTTTTGGTATTCAATTTCCTTCCCAAATCAGATGAGATTTCATCCTTTCCCAAAAAAAGGTAACACATATAATTGGATGAAAATGTCTCGCTGGCTAGAATCATTTATTCACTCACTCAAATCGCTGACGATCTCGAGAGAAAGTCAAATATTCAACGGAAGCTTCAGCAAGATACATCCCCTTTCACTATAAACGTTGGTTTAATATTGATCCCTTCTTCATCATACCATACTACGTTACCTGATTACTTAGAACGAGACGGGTAAATGAGTAGTATACGAGGTTGGTGTTGATGAAAGGGTATGTCCGCGTACTATTACAAGCGTGAATTTAGGTTCCATATACACAGAACATTTTCTGCTTTTACATACCTGGTTGTAGATCAGCATAAAGTCGAGTTGAAGTGAATATACATGAGTTAAATTGCTGGAGACCGCAGTCTAGAGGATGATTCTGTACAAAGACTATTCGTGAGGGTTTTGTCTCATCCTCCAAAAGCTATATAACCATTTCTGGTGTTCGTAATATCGTAATGACGGATGAAATATGAAATGCCTTTCTGAATTAGATTGAACACGTTTAAAAATTTGCGCCAATAGGATAGTTATATATTGATGCAGGTAGGTTTATCAACCGAGATAAACTCTACCCTACTTAGAGGAAATATTTTTATTTTTAAGATAAAACAAGTAATCAGATACACTTCGCTTTATCGCTTTACTTGTAAATTACCTTTGAAAAAGTAAACTGGAAGTGAAAGAAATACCGTTGAGTAAGAAATATTAAAGCACATGAGCCTATCAAAATATGGAACACTTATGTATTTATCCATTCACTCGTTTTATTTGAAAATATTCTTTCCTAATTAACGGTAATATAATCGTATGTTAAATCCATCAAGTGAAGCCTGAATCTATAAATCTGATTTTCCCTAGTTTTCCAACCTTCTTCTCAACCCGTAGTCATTTTCCTCCATCTACCTTCTGAAAATATCAAACCCCAATTTTCCAATTTCCCAATTTTATATTTGTGAATATAAAATTGGGAAATTGTAAACCATTTCCCACAAATGAAGCTTCAGTAATAAGAATTTTAGGAAAACGAATGAAAATTAAAGAAAGATATTACACGAAGAAAAAAGCGAAATTAGGCTGCTTCATTGCATCCTGATAAGCGTTTCTCCTTTGGTATTCCGTCCCACCAAACGCCTAAAAGGGGGGAGTAATTACAGCTCTTCTCCTCAGACCATTCAGGTATGCATTTCCGGCTTCAGGCATGCTAAGCTAACGCGGGAATGGTTCTAGCAATGCTGCGGTCCAATATTTACCAGCAAACTTCGAGATATCAAGTCGCCCACGACCCCATTTTGTCCCAGCGCTAGTCCAACTCATAGTTAAATGCGCGCATTGAGAGTATGTCTCCTTCCACTACGTTTGAGAAACGCAGGAATGCGGGAACCTTAACCTCGCCACAGAAGGTCTGGTGATAAAAGTTCGGCGATTCCCTTCCCTTGAATTTCTTGGACAGCGTCATACGGTGAACGTATGAACAAGACGAGGTTGCGATGAGCTCCCTTATTTCTGCTTTCAGCTAGAACGCGTTGGCTTTAGAAAGTCATTGTGCAATAGACATTGTGTAATAGACAAACTGTGTTCAGTAAATATTTTTGTAAGAGAAGTTCAGTGGAAATGTTGAAAGACAAATTGTGTCTGGAGGAATTAGAATAAGTAAACCATCCGAAATATTTTGGAGAACTTAGCCAACAGTTCTATATTCAATTTATCATTACTTCCTTAAGAAACTGCTCGATGTTTCCTTGGGGATTCGCAATTGAATCGAAATGGTTAATTGACTTCTTTGACAGATATTTAGCCTTTATGTATTTATTTCATAAGTTTACATATTCAAGTTCATGTATCCATAAAAAAAGACTTAAAGGTTTGCGTTTACTTCAATTAATTTATCAAAAGACTTTCAAAATGTTTCAGAAACTTGTCTTGTCATCCTTAATGCAATCATAAACAGCTGCCGTTGGATTTGTATCGTTCCTTATGTTAAAATCTTTTAGTTTTCTTCGAGTAAAAGATCAGTTTGACTACAAGAAATTTAGGCTTACCATTTTTCCAAATCTTTTCTCAATTATTTTTACAGCAGTGAAGTTTCCCTCTGATATTAAGGCTAGTATTCCTTTGACTACGGTTCATACTTGCAGCGCCATATAATTACAATTTTTAATTGCGTACTAAATTACTTTTGGTTGCGTTTATGGCAGGAAATCTCAGAAAATTTTAACAAAAATTAATGATAGGGCAAATAGTAAAAAGTAATCATGCAATATCGACTCACAAAAACCACTGTTCCGTAGCAGAGTGGTTACATTTATTGACAATGGAGGCGGTGGTGTCTCAGCCGCAGTAAAATAACCTTCTGAAAATGAAATTCGAAGGCAAAGCAATTACGAATGGAAAATCTTAAACACTTAAAGTATCAAAATTTCTAAAATTGTTTGCCCTATGATTTTGGAATTTCGAAAGCTTAGAACTTTCTTGTAGATTAAATGTATGATAATATTCTCATCCTAAGATATTTTTACAGCCGAACCTGGATTTGCGAGTAAACTGTGAGTGAGCCTCATTGCGGTTTCTCGTCATTTTTCCCCAGAAACCTCTAAAAGTGAGAAATTCTAAGCCTCGATAAGAGAGCAATTGTTATTGCGTCTGGACCTCTATAAGTGATATTTCCTCGCCTGACCCCTCTATAAACGAGTGTCGTGTAGGAAATGCAACTCATATGTGCGTATTTTGACAGGTCAAGCGCACGTTATTTTGTCTGTCCGAAAGGGGCTAGATTTACACGAGTACACAAAAACTAATAACAAAATAACATATAACAGAGAGAGGTGCGATTTTTTCTCAGTGTCTAGACAAAAAATTAAGATATTTTCGTTGAATAGTAGTAATATCGAGTTCTAGAATGGATTAAACAAACCCTAGATAGAAATATTCCCATATATGAACCATTGTAGTAACAGAAATCTCATATATTAGCCACAAAACTGGGTATGCAGATATCTTTAGGTAGCAATAGCATGTTTGAGGGTTTTGAAAAGCGGCATGTCATTAAGTTTTTGATAATAACCTCGAGAGTTATTATAACTCGATTCCCCGCGCAATATAAATCCCATTTCCTTGTTTTTCATTATCTTTCTTAAGGAAAGAAAAAGTTGGTAGACCTGTATTAATGAAAATTTGTATAAGTGAGTGAAGTCAATTCCGAACCTCTTTGGGAAACTGGATAAGTGAGAAACCTCTATGAGCGAAAAAAAATCCGGTTCCTTGTATACTCCCTCATCTATTCTCTGATTGTTCTTCGAGATCGTATGTACAGTAAGATCTTATTATTAGGGTCTTCATTAAGGCGATATTGAGACAAAAAAGTCTCTTCTTCCATTTAACCTGTCGTCAGTATTATTATTAAAACATGAATAAATTTGTAAATAAAAATAGAGAGAAAAACTTTAAAAAGAATTTGTGGATGTAAAAAAACCCAAGTAGTGAATTATAAAAAGAATCTCCACAGCAGGGAATCACGTACAGGGAAGGGGGTGTGAAAAACTTACTGATAGTACAAGCTAAAAGATGTGTAGGAAACTGTATATACAAAAATCACATGAGCAGTACTGTAACAATCATTCACTAAAACTAATTCACTAGAGCAGTAAAATGCATAAAAATGGCATGTCAAACAAAATATCCAAACATTAAATTCTTTCAAAAATTTAAGTAATAATGTTCAATAGTGAAGAAGTATTAAGGAAATTAAATGCACTACATAAGACATACATAAAACAGAACAGTACTCCGTTTAGATAATACGTCGTACAAAATTTGTGGTAAGAGATGCATTGATAAGTCTTCTTATATAGAATGTCTGAATATGTCACGATGATCACCATTCTCTACCAGAACTTATTCTATACTTTTCCGAGAACGTTGACTCAGGTTTTTATGACAATCATGTTAGCAAGACTTGTGCACTTTCATTTTCCTGAAGGAAATGAAAAGATCAATTCGAAATCTCACTTCTTCAGTTATTGACGATTTTTGCTGCAAAAACTTGAGTGAAATTTCTCCTTTTTCTCGCAATCTTACAAAGTTAGCTTTAAAAAATTGCCTTTTCGGAGGTGTTTCTAGGGATTTTAAAGGAAGAATTCTGCTTTGAGTCGGAAATTGAATGGAAGAAACGACCAAATACCACAATGCGAGCATTTTCGCTATTAGCAATCATGAAAGTGGATGAGAAAATAAGGGTAAGAGCTGATTGATAATGGAATCGCTTGTGTTTACTGTAGACGGGAGAGGAAAGGACCGCTGGACTACGACAACAAAAGAACTTGTGCCGTAAAAGCATCAGGGTAGTAACGCAATTCTGGAAATGCATTACCGGTACCTGATTCTTTTCGGATTTTTTTCTGCGTTCGACCTTTATACCGTTACACTTAGCCAAAGTGAGCAGAGGAATCTTTTAAGAGAGTTAACAAGGCGAGAGTTTCGGTTCAATTTTTAATTATCGGCCCAGCGGATAATGTTAAGAGCGAGTCTGGATTATTCGCTCATGATACTCTAATTTACGGAGAGGTTGTGTCACAAGGTGATACCGGTTACAAAACGAGTTACGAGTTATTTAAATATTGTTATTGGAATTTGACTGACAGCTCGATTCGAATATATAGAAGGTATGACTTTTAAGAGTTCCACTAATCTTAAAGAAAGAACACTTCATTATATTCACAGTAGAATTTTATTGACTAGTTTCTTCAACGAGTTGAATCTGAAGATGAAGAACGTGAGAGTACCTAAAGATGTCAACTGGTAGAGGTAACTATTCAACAAAATTCTGCTGTGAAAATTATTATTTCTTTTAAAAGTTGTGTAAAATTCCAAGAAGTCACGCTTGACCATTTTAATTTCGCTCCACTAATGTTACCCATGTACCATATGGAAATTTTTTATATCCTTTTTAGTTGGTGAGTCATAACAAATACCTTGGAGTTATATACATATATAGTTGCAATTTCTTCCTTCAAAAAGCATTTTAGAAAATTAAAGGAAACATGGCTGCGATGCATCGATTAGCCAGAAGAACTCCTAAGGGATTTTCATCGAGATAAAAAATAACTTACAGCAAACTTTTCTTCATTCAACCACTCCTTAAATATAGCTATTCCTAATAACAACGATTCAATAAGTATATTATGCATTAACGAAGAATACCACTTATGACCCTGGTTATAAAGAGGGCCCCTGGCTGTAATTATCATTTACATTATTTAGTTATTCTAGATATGCTGTGGTTATTTAAATGTGGTATTGTAATTTAATGGTGTATGATATTTTTGTTACTTAAAGAAGTTTGACTAGTTTAGTAATTTTTGGTGTTTCTTCAAGGTGTATTTTGGATTTTCATATATTTTATATTTTTGAAACTTTTCTATGCTTTTGGAAGTGTTAGGGATAACCTTTTAATGGTTGCCTAGAGAGCACAAGCCTCCCACAGAGGTGAGAGTCGCATACAGTTCAGTAAGTATCAGTATACAGAGAGAGAGAACCACATACAGAGAGCTCTACATACAGAATGGACTCGTCCTTGTCTCCCACGTTCTCCACTAGAGAAAAAACAAACGAATGTCATAATACACTTCGCCACCTAGTGGCAATAGGATATAACGCTCATTTTGAGTACTTTACAACTCCAACATGAAATACAAAAATGTTCATCGTAAATTACGTTTTATGTTTTTTTCTTCTGCGATATCGCGGGATTTTTTCACGCCCCTTCTCTGTGGGTGTTTTCCCACAACGATGGTTTCCAATCTCTCAAGCATAAGTTGAAAAGTTATTTTCCCTTTCTGTTTGTTTTAATTAAATGATTATAATATAAGAAATACGTACGAGGTTAGATAGAAAAGAGGCCCTAACCTCGCCAACAAAGGGCCTATGTATCTCAGCTCTTTTAGACGCGAACTCGAGAAAGTGCAGCGTAAGGCGATACGTTTTGTTAAAAAGTGCTACGATAGAGAAGCAAGTGTAACGCAAATGCTCACAGACGCAGGTTGGGAATCCTTGAAAGAAAGGAGATTAGAAGCTAGGCTGCGATTGTTAGATAAATTCAGAGGAAATACATTTTCGGATGACGTAATTGATATTATGCGACCCCCCTGCTACTTTGCCCGATCCGACAGTGAGCGTAAAATAAGAGAAATAGACGCGAGGACAAGTCGTTTTAGAGACTCTTTTTTTCCGCGAACGATACGCGATAATAATAAATTAAAAAAGTAATTCTACTCTTGGTGTTTACACCCCCTGCCACACGCCGGAAGGCGGCTTGCAGGGTACTTATGTAGATGTAGATGTAGATGTAGAATCATAGATAAATTAGGAGCATCGAATGGCGTGTTAAATTCGAATATTATAAAAGCAGACGAAGGAAAAACGAAACATAATTGGAGAGGAAGCAATTAATGGGAAATTGAGATGAACACGTTAAAATAAATACAAAATCCTTTCTTGTATATACCGATTACCTATAATAAATTTAGCCTGACTCAATTTAACTCGTTAATACTTGGATTTTGCATTTGTTTGAATAAATGTACGATTTAGAGATTTGTATTTCCATAAAATTTTCATCAGGAAGGCGTACTGAGAAACTCTCTAATAGGAATGAGATAATTTTGATTATTTTTATCTGATTAATTACTGAATTTCTAGCTTCCAATCCTTAAAATTAATCACAACTGAGATACAAAGATTTTCCTTATAAATTTTTCCTGGAATGGATTACTTAGAAAATCCATTAATCGGATCAGTCTTTTTCTTTAGCTTTATTAGGTTTTAAAATTTCAATCCTTCAAATATTCACTTTACTTATATTTATTTTACACACACTTTAATATCTTTCTATATACCTAAAGGATTGCTGTGCGATTTGGAAACCTTACTAGTTCTTAAGCAATATAATTCTAAGACATTGAAACTTAATTTTTTCTACAATTAGTCTCCGATTTAGAGCGTATTTCGTTTCAACGTAGAGCAGCTAGGTTTTTTAAAGGAGATATCAGTTTCGACGGCAGTATTCCGCATATGATAAAGTACCTCATGGTAAGCTTATGGAAAGAAGAGTTGATTGCCGACATATTCTGTTTGAAAAATTTGTCATTAAAGTTCTCGGTTCACTTCTCAACATGATTAGATTGTTATTCCAGTTAACGATATGTGCGAGCTCCGAGAGAAAACGAAAAAGCGTTAAAAGGAAATAATCGCCAGGGCGGATAGCTTCTTCCCTTCGTTTACCCACTGAGCAATAGAGAAACTAATAGAAATTAAACTAAGATAGGGACGCCGATATTTGTACACCGCTACCTCGTACCATTGGCGGCTTGTCCATATATAAATGTAAATTTGTCTTTCACAAAAGTGAGAGCGAACATCGTAAGGAAGGACCATCTACAAGATTCGGTTTGCGATATGGAAAATAAGAGGGAATTGAAAAAAGGGAAATAACTGAGTTATATACATCAAGCGACGCTGAAAGCTCTTTTCTGCTCGCTATGCCATTCTCTTTGACCTCACAATTTCTCATTTGAAAGAATTTCTACGTTTACTACCCCGATGGAGTAAGACACGGGCAAGGAGAAAAAGGTTTGCGAATACTAGTGACAAAGGACGCTCCCATAATGGATGTTTATGGAGGGAAAAATCAGCAATTTATCCATCTATAGGCATTTTTCAATTTGAAAGTGGAAATTTTCCCGTTACCGCGAAGGATCGCAAATTACTACGAGGTTGAGATTAATATGAGTGGAAGACCAATCGATGAAAATCCTGGAAAGAGAATTCGCAATTTTTAATTTCTGTGTACTTTGCAAATGTTCCTCTGAGACGGAGATAAAGCAAAGTGAACTCACTGACGTGATTGGCCTTGTGGACCTGGGTTGGACAACCTCTTCTCGCTGCAATGCCGTACGTGTTTGTGGTTAGGATAGCGAGAATGCCCTTGTGCATGCACTCGAACAGTCCAGCATCGACATTTCTTCTTTCTCTTCCTCCTCACACTTTCTCCTGCGTCTACACCTTCAGTGCATTCTCATCTCCTTACTGTGTATTTTATACGGTCTGTATACGATACACATTTTACTCCATCTTGAAGCTTGTCTATAGAAGAATATGAGGAAATAAAATGATGAGAAAACAATTTTTGAAATGAATATTCATGATATAGCGAACGTCTCTGGCAGGAATAATCATTTACAATTAAATAATCTGAATATATTTGAGTCGGTTATGTAATATGGATCATATCTATGCAAATATTATTAATTTAAGGTATGTTATGTGATGCAGTTTGCGATTTACTCTCTTTCCAAACCCATATTTTTCTTGTGATATTTCCCATGTTTTCTCTGCGGCTGTTTTGAATTTCCTTTTTCGATTTATTTGATTTTTAAATATTTTTATAGTATTACTACATATTATTGTTTAATTGCTTTTGTAATTTTTTTCTACACAGTATTTTGTCCACCTGTATAATACCAATAATGTCCACCAATAATTTTCTTTGAATTTTTAATTTAAAATGTAGTTATCATTATCTGTAGGTTTG
>KZ308769.1:0-20467 GCA_000376725.2 Ladona fulva | reverse complement strand
AACCAGTCGCACCTTTCACGACCGGTTAAATTAACAAATAACGAAGATTAGTTAGTAAGACTTAGCTTGAAAAGCGATGAGACACGCATGGTACACATGCTTTGAATTTAGAAGAAGAAATTGAAAGAGAAAAAGTCTGCCGCAGCCGGGAATCGAACCCGGGTCTCCCACTTTCCGGGCGGGTGCTCTGTCCTCTAAGCTACCACGAGGTTCTGTCGTGGTAGCTAAGAGGACAGAGCACCTGCCCGGAAAGTGGGAGACCCGGGTTCGATTCCCGGCTGCGGCAGCCTTTTTCTCTTTCAATTTCTTCTTCTAAATTCAAAGAATGTGTACCATGCGTGTCTCATCGCTTTTCCAATTACTTTTGGTTTGATATTTGTTATATATGCACCCCCCAACAGAGTACATACCATACTGTAGCCGAGAATTAACTCGTATATAATAAACTTTCCTTAATACAGAGAGTGGGAATATGTACCTTAACAAATAAAATGTCCTGGTCGTTGAAATGATCACAGAGTATAATTTATTAATATGCTGTTTCCCATTACAATTCTCATCAAATAGATTCCTAAATATCTGATGTTACTGACCTGTTCCGCTTGAATACAATCTGTACAGTAAATTACATTATCATTAAAACATTCTGTACATCTTTAATATAAGTAGTTTTGTCCAAAGATCCCATATATATATTTACTATGGAGAATCATTGCACTCAGCGATATCGAAAAGACTTCCAAAAATAGGGCAGTATTCTGTATATATTTTTAAGATACAGCCTATTTTAGTGATAGAGAGACCCTTTATTGGCGAGATCCGGCCTATGTCTGCCTCACTTCCAACTAACCTCACATGTTGTTATTATATCTACAGATATTTATTAAAAACAAAAAGAAATAGCGGAGTGCTAGAAAAAATCTTTGCAACTTAAGGTTGACGACGGAAAACTCCACGTTGCGGGAAAACAACCAAAGAGAAGGGGAAATTACTGCAAAAATACGGTGGAAAAAAATAAAGCAATTTATAATAAAATGTTCGCACTTATAAAAGCATACAAAAATGAAAAAAATAACAAATTGAAACTGAAAATGCATGTTGAAAGAGTACTAAAAACCACTAAAATTAGCACACATAATTAAATTACAAACTATCATCATACCTTTAAATTACAATCTTCTTCTTTAACTAAAGGCTCGGCCTTGTCGTTGCTACCAAATGGTTCTGTTTTCTGCTACTGCCTTGAACTGCAGGTAATTTTCAGTTCCTATAAGGTTTTTTGCTCTGTTCAAATAACTATTCCCCTACCTTTCTTCTCCCGCACCTCTCCCTCCATCACATTCACAAAACAACTATCGTGTCTGAACAAGGTATCCTAAAATCTTTTTGTATTGCAATGGAAGCTTCTAAATTACAATAGCACCTTAAAGTNTGTGAATTTGAATCTCTTCCCCCAATGCATTTAGGAAATATCGCTCTCGCTTATTGTTTTCTAAAACATTTAAATAGTGTATAGTAAAAATTTCAACTGTTTAGGATAACATTTGTAGGAGATCAATTTTTAATTCAGACGCTTGTCAATGATCAATAAATCACGGTCGAATCTCAGAAACGCGGATTTTGCTTCACGACTATATACCACATTTCTGCTAAAAGTTTGATTTTTCTGACTCCTGGTCATTGTTCCACAAAGGTGTGAAGATGACCGAGTTATGGATTTGCCCGAATTTACCGTGTTTTAATTTGGTTTACGTCGACTCACATAAAGCAGGAGATCGATATTGACTTTTAGTTTAAATTTTATTCGTCGCACTAAGCTATCGATAGAATTTAATCATTTTAAAGGCAAATAAATGCTCTTTTGAACGATGTATAAAATGTTCCAATATAATGGGAAATCGTCAATGGGTAACGCGTCAAAGTCCAGGTCTATATTGTTTTAAATCCGACATACGGATCAGATAAATGAAATATTAGACCCTTCACTTCGGTGCATTCGTCATATATTGCATGAGGAATGATCAAGCTAAGGGGTTCATTCAAGTCAAAGTGTGTTTGAATAGGGATTCGAATAGTTGTTTTGGGATGTGCGTGGTGCGACAGAACTGACGTGCATGGATTAAATTGAAGACGGCCTTAGGAAAGGTAGGGATGATGCTAGAGATGGGCGTAGATCATACGGAGGTATAATTTCAGATGGATTGATGTGGTTGGAGTCGTGCAGAGGAAAATCTCGGGAGGGCCGCGTGAGGAGGAGAAAGGTGTTTGTAGGGATTGGGTAGGGCGCAACCATGCGGAGCAAGGCGTCTGGTGTGTAGGGCGCCCTGGGAGTCGGCTTCCAATGATTGTGCAATCCCCAAGCGCCGATGTCTGCCGTCCTTTTGAGGAGACCGCGGAAGCGACGGCGTCGCCGGAATGCGTCGCGGCGCTGCTCCTCTCTAATCCTCGGAATTATCCTTGTGGGATTTATGGGAAGAGACTTCATCAATGCGCTCTCGAAGAATGGAACGGATGGAAAAATGCGCTGAAGTGCAATGGGGATTCACTGGAGGAAAGTTTATTGTTACGGCTCAACGAGACAGTTTAAGGAATGGCTTTTTTGTGAGAACACTTCCGAGAATTTGCGAAACTTTAAATGCCTAATGAATAGATCTATTGAGATCTGCATATTTCATCAAATCAGGGTGCAATTTCATGAAAAATTGTCAAATGGAGACTATGATATTTTTATATCTGGCATTTTCTTAACGTATTCTTCTTGCAAATCGGTTACATACAATTTTCATGAATGTAATGTACAATAGTTATTTACGATTGAAAAAACTTTTGCAAAATTGAGAAGTCTCCTCTTATATCCAACCCAGGGATCAGAGTTATAAGCCCCAAAAAAAATAAATAAAAAATAGACCAACAATAAATTTAGATAATAACAATAATAATATTTATTAATGTGTCCTAACATGAATCATCGATCAAATCCCTGACGTAAACTGGACTCACAGTTAAATGAGCGGGCCCTAGATGATTCTTAAGCTACCAGGATTATTACCATCGCGGGTCGTTCGTAGAAAGAATGAGTTTTTAAAAAAATAATTTTCATTTTTATCTCCCTAGTTTACGCTTAGTAATTGATGTGTAGATGTAGCAGGAAGGTTGCGTTATTATTAAAACAAATAATTTAGAGGTACTTTCTCGGAATTTAGCAATCGCAGCCTTACTTTTCACATCCTTTCCCTTAGCCCTGTTCACCTCATAGAGCAATTTAACGCACTCTGTTTCCTCGAAGTGGTTTTTGGCATCGTTCCTTTACCTTCTCATCGTATCCATGGANAAATATTAATAACAAACAAGCAACTGAAAATCGGAGTTAGTAAACCACGCCATACACGCGCATCACCATGAAGGTCGCGAAACTTTAATAGTAGAAAAATAATTTCTCCCAATTTTTACTAATAACTTACTTTTTTAAGAATGGGGATTGACCAAATTCCTAAAAGGCTAACCGTGGGAAAAGTAGATAGCACCAGGAGCCGTGGACGACCTAAGAAAAGGCGGCTGGATAGTGTGAACACCGATATGAATGCCACTGAAGTGAGGAATTGGAGAGGCGTTGCAATAACAAGAGAGGAATGGTGAAAACCTCTATAGAAGGCCAAGACCCACACTGGGTTGTAGTTCCATAGAAGAAGAAGAACTTACTTTTTCGCAATTAAATTTTTTCTCCCTACCCTCCAAACATTCTTTACCTTATCCGGCAATATTTATTCAAATATATGTTAGGTCGGATCTATTGGAAATTCTGAGATTGAACGTTGAATTCTGGCTTGAATGGATTGAACTTATAAATGGCTTGAACTTAGAATGGATATCTCACCATTCCTGGGGTTTCCCGTTGAGGCTCGCACGACATAAAGGGGCCAAGTCAGTGACACTTGTGCTTTAGGCTAAGAATTCTGATCTTATATACAGCAATATAATGCATGCTGTAGATCCGACCTGTTATGATGTTACTTTCATTTAGATATTTCATTGTTTCTGGTGCCAACAAAAAAAAGAAAAATTTTCTACGACGAAAACCTTCAGTGAATATTCTGAAGCTAACAGACAAGATGTAAATGGAAAAACTATTCATTACTAATTATACATATTGCTAATTATTCATCGTTTTTCGCCTGGTGAAGTTGATTCTTGCGACAAATAGAACGCTTCCAAGTGATAAAAATATAAACCAATCGTATTTGTAACAGTTGTATATATTTTGTATGAATTTTTCTCGTGATGCCTTATTCAGCCTGAACGTTTGTGAAATATTTCGTGGATATTAAGATTTATCATGTTCTTGATGGAGGTGAATAAGAAATCAGACCAATCATCTGAATCTAGTGATTCCTCTATTTGTTGAAAAAAAGAATACTTAGTAATTTCCGCAGAATGTTTTTTCTTGACTAGATTCGTCAATGCGTTGACATCTTCTGGTATCTATAAGGAAAAGGAACACGGCTGAGGTAAGACATTGCATTTCGAGAGAAGCTCCTAATAGCCGTTGTAATAATAATAATTTTCAGGGGATAACATAACTAGAAGCTTTTCTCATAGTCTAGTAACTTCTGGTAATTATCTACATAGGTGCGGGGTTTAAATATGCCTTAATCACCTGAAATTCTTAACTCGCTGACGAAACTAGTCGAATGAAAAGCTGCAGGGGAAATTATTAAGTAGTCTTTCTTTCAAAAGGTGTGTTGAGTTCCACAAAGTTACTCTTGGACCGATCAGTTTGATTCCTCAGTACATTGCTTCGTGAGAAACATGACCGGTTTTGTAGCGAAGTAACATCATTAAGTGATGAAATAAACGAAACTTGAGTCGTGTTTCTAACAGTTTTAACACATTACTGATTAAATTTACGACAAATTTTATTTAAATCTCTAGGCATTTTTGTAAAAATTAATAAAATCAAAAGAGAGAATGCTTTGCAATTTCCACAGTAGATATTTCTTCCGAAATAATATCTGCTTGGGGAATGACTAAGTATTCTTTTTTTCAATATGTGTGTTCCACGAACTCACGCTTGGACATAATAACCTTATTCAAAACTTTTATCGAAAAATGTCTCTATTCAATATCGTAATCGTTCGTTGTGTACTATCTACAGAGTGTGGAAATAGAATTTCCCTCTTCTGCGATCACGGATTCATGGTGTTCTTTTTTCATTTTCCAGGAGTGTAGTAATCTTCAGGGAGGACATCACGTGATGAGCAGCAACTGAAAAAGGGGTAGGTAAGTGATTGAATGTAATATCCGCAGACTTTAGTGGGAAGTAGACAGCCAACGTCCTCTTACCGGATGAGGAAAGGCAAAAAAGGAGAAAAAGATTAGATTTATGAGAGTTTGTCAGGATGTTTCGGAGACAATTTCCTTCGTTAAACATAAAATATTGGTAAGAATGAAATTTTACGAACGCGACGTTCGAAAATTACACTCGTCCACTGTGTTAAGCGGTGAGGAAGCGAGAGAAACGTGGTCGATGATTTTCGTTTTTCAAAAAGAGACATTCTGGAAGAAAATCCAAGAGCAGTGCGGAAAGAAGATGCTTCTCTCATCTCACGCCCAGCCATCGACAGATTCGCCTCCCCAGATCGAAACTTCAAGCCATCTTTCCACCGGTAATTTACGCCGACAAAATTCAAAGCGAAAATGTTTCGATGAAAAGCGTTCACTCTTCTGGCATCTTGGATTATGATAAAACTCTCTCCTCTCCGAACTCAATTATTGAAAAAGGAAGCCCTCTTTGGCAAGGTAGGTTTGTTAGAAGTGAGGTTATTCAAACCCCATCCATTACCCACCCGCAAATTCCCCCTTCTCATCCTACGCAAAACATACTTTCCGTCGCACCCTCTGTCTCTCCAGTCAGAAAGCATATAACCAAGGCACTATTCCTATGGGACCTACCCCGCCACTCCTCAAATGCTTAAAAGGGGAAATCTGTCTTTTCTTTCCATTGCAAGTCTGAGGCGTTTCCCATCAAGCGAAAGAGACCCTAAAACCCTCCCCCGCAACCATTCTAAACCTTTCATCCTCCATCTCTTTCACCCCCGAAGTCCCTCCCCTTTAGATTACCCTTCTCACACCGCGGTCTCACGTTATCCCTCCCCACAAGCACGGAGAAAGAGTTGAGAAGTGGTTGACAGTGCGTCGGATGTCGCTGGTAACTGGAGTGATGTTTTCGGATCGCTCAACTGTGCGCCGTTTTTACTTTTACTTGTCAGAATGCGCTTCGGGGTCTTCCTCTTCCCAATATTTTGTCTTACTTGCCAGCTCTTTTATTCATCCTCTTTGCGGTTTTGCTCTCGCCCACGGGTAGGCGCCCTCTTTTATTTGCGAGGCCTCGGCGATTGCCTCATGTAAACTCGTGGGGCGAACATTAGGTTGCACTCGTCGTGTCTCGCGCCCAGCCGAAAATCCAACAAGGAGAGTAATGTCTATTGGGTCTTTATTAAGGCGAGATTGAGGCCAATACGTCTCTTCTTCTATCCAACCTGTCGCCATAAATAAAAACAAATACATTTGTTAATATAAATGTAGAAGAAAACTTATAATAATTTGTAGATATAAAAAATCTAATTGATGCCCTAGGAAAAATCCACAGCAGGAAAACACCCGTTAAGAAGGAGGGCTGAAACACCTGCACAAACAGTATGCATTGTTAAAATTGTTGCGGCTTAAGTGTGGGTTAAATGTGGCGTCGAAAGGACCCATACGCGATTGCTATACTCTTACTTCGCATTTAAGGGGGTACGAATATCTCTTTTCGAGAAATAATCTTTAAGAGATGCTAACTTTTCAAGATAGGAACGGCTCCAGGTACGAAACTTGACCCTTGTTAACCTCGGGCAGCCTCTCAGGCAGATCATCGAACCGGAACCTAACCGAAAGTCAAAAAACCGATACCGAAAACCCGTTATCTTTTAAGAGTGAAAACCGAACCCAAACCGAGAAAATCAAATTCTGGAACCCAAACAAAAAACCGATAAATATTCCTACCTGAATTTGCTTTCTTACAGTGCTCATTTTACTTTAGTGTAATTAAAGGAAGATTTCTAAACATGAGTAGGAACAATTAACTATTACTAAGTTTTATATTGGAATTTAATGTAATATTTTCTTCATAGAAAAAGCAGAAAATAAATAAACTAACTTTTACAAGGATATAATATTGCAATAGTCGAAACAAAGAAAACTATTCGAAACGGTTCGGCGTTGCCAGAAAGAGTGAAACCGAAAATCAACCAATTATTTTTCATTGCACCGGAAATAAAACAGAACGAAAAGTAGTATGGTTCGATTCCCTGACTTTAGACAACAAAATAGGTAAAAGTTGCGTATTTTGGTATTTCTCGCACTTAGTTCTTTCAAAGGCTGTTTGAACAAACATTCAGCGGATGATTTGGTGGCATTAGGTTAGAGTTTTCTGTTTATTTCACTGGAAAGACTTGGAAAAGTGAATAAGATACAAAAAAAAGTTACGTTGAACGCAATATGGAAAATCGGAATGAATCATAAAGTAGATACATTAAAACGGGGAAGGGTAAATTTTTCTTAGTCGTCGATCTTTAGGTTACCAATCCATCAATCCTCAAGGTCAAAAGTAAACATAATTCGTGTGAATACATCTAAATTTATCTGTCTGTATTACATTTAAAAGGAAAACGTTGAAAGGTAACTTTGCATATGGTGTGCGCCAAGGAATTTCCCCAAGGAGAAACGGACGAGAAAAGAGTAAAGTAGAACCAGGACACGAACCCGAATCTTCCACTTCCCGGGTGACTACTTTAGCCAACAAAGTTGTTCTCACCCACAGTCTTCCGAACGGTAATTCTCCTGGCATGATAGCTCAATTGGCTAGAGTAGTCACCCTTGGAAATTGAAGACTCTGGTTCAAGTCCCGCTCCTCTCAGACTTTTTTCATGTCCTCTTGAATTACACTTATTTATGTTTTTCGATAAAATACAAAAGCAGAATTTTATCGTTTAATTTAGTTTTGTTCGATTTATATATTTATATATTCTCCGCCTTTAAATATTGTCTTCACATTTTAAATCATAAGTCTCTCTGCTCTGTATTTTACGAGGAGTGCTGTTTTATTCATCTACTCTTTGCATGCATCTCCACAGGGTGTCTGGCTCTTACGCTTTGCCTCTCATATCTAAAAACGAACGCGCGAACATATTTTGGAGGAACAAAAGTGGAAAACAAATAAATTCTCAATACTCGCGTTCGTGGCTATCACCAACGGAGGCCTCGGTTCATTGATTAAGCTTACGTTGATCGCTATTGGAAACTCGGAGAGATGATATCCTTCCCGCAGATGTCTCCGTGGATATCTTAAATAACAAATTCATCACTTTCCCAACACCCATTGGCAAGGTTATTGGAAGATTGAAAATCAATAGTTTTTCTCTTCGTGCGAAGTTATTCCTCCTCGCGTTTTCCTCGATTTCTCTCTGTAGCTAAACTTCAGGACCCGCACCCTCGTGGAAATAATAAAAGCTGGAGAGTCGACAGCGCCTCTCTCTTTCTCTATGGAGCTTCCTGTTGAAATACGTATTTCTCATCCTGCCATACATTTTAATTCCTTCCTCTCGGAAAAAAATGAGTCGAATCACGCCACCACGAAAGAACGTATGTATCGGAATTTCCAACCATTTTGGCAACTCGAGCTTTTTTTACCAGACACATTTCAATCTACCAGTATACTGGGAAATCATATTCACAATGCCATTTCTATGTATGTAAANCGAGCGAAATTGCTGACGTCTATAGATACTCAGTGATATGTATCTCAGATATAACGCCTTTACGATATTATCACGTTGACTTGGAGAAATAATTCACCGGTTTATCCACATATGGAACACCGGTTGAGCTAATTGAATGCGAATTTAGTTTATTTATCATTTACTATATTTACCAGTGTCCTCACGAACATCCGTTCTTCGGACAATTACAGGAGAAGCGTGAGCAGTAATAATAAATAAAACAAATAAAATAAAAACGTCTTTATTGGGCGAAATTGGGACCAAAGAGTCCCATCTTCCATTTAACCCTTAATAATAGACGAACACATACTATCATGCCAATAGTTTTAGTCGATTTTGATACAGTACTGCTCAAATGATTTCCATATTGTACACAGTTTCCTTCACATCTTTTAATTTGTACTACAAGTAGGTCTGTACAGGTTTTTCACGTCCCCTTCTTTGTGGATGTTTTCCTGCTGTGTATAGTTTTTTCTAGGATATAGGTTAGGATTTTTACATCCAGAAATCCTTCTTAAATGTTCCTCTCTATTTCTACTTACAAAATTATTTATGCTTTCATTAATATCTCCAACGACTGGTTATATGAAAAAGAGATTTTTAGTCTCAATCTCGCCTTAACGAATACATTAAAGACCTTAAATATATAAATTACCAACCTCATATTGGATATCTGAATGCCTAAGTACAAAAATTAGAATATCTTTGAGCTAATATCTAGTATCGTAAACTATTTTTACGTCTTTTTTACGTCATGTGCAATTAGTGGTTGTAAAAGTTTGGCAAGTCGATTCTCATTACTGCAATATCTTTCCAATATGCCTCCTATTGAAGAGGTACGTAATATTTCATCTTAATGTTTCAATGTAACTATGGTCGTAATTAACTATTCTTTCTTATTTATGCCTGTGGCAATTGAATCATTTTCCAAAGGATTCGACAGTAAACCTCCCGCGGTTCAGGCCACAATTACCTGAAATATTATCCTGGAAACCAAAACATGGAAAATATGCTGCAAGGAAAGGAAATAGTAACACGACTGTTAATGAATTAGAGGTTTAAAAACCTTCCGTGAGCCGTTCGCTGGCAGAGGAAAAATTTAGAGACAAACTGGAAGCTTGCATTACCAATGTCCGAAGGGTTATTCCTAGAATTCGGTAATTTGGAACTTCCATACGTCTCCAAAAGCAAGTTCCAACATCCAAAATACAACATTCAAAGTTTTTTTAAGCCTCCGAATAAAAAATCGCTATAATAATGTGTTAGTATGCAAAATTAAGTTATAGGGACATTAAATATTGGCGGAATATTGTTGCCTTGTAATACAAGGATTCGGCTCAATACAAGGATTCAACTGACATTAAATATGTGTGTTAGGTTGGTTTCTGACCTTAAAATAGATGAGCATATATCCCCTTTCCTTACCAGCCTTGTATGGCTGAAGGTCAAATCTAGAAGGAAATTGATACTTGGATCATATTTGTATAGTATTTTTAAAAATGAAGAACCTGGGTGTTTAAGGCAGTACTTCTCCATTAAGGAGAAAAAGTCCCATGTAAAAACCTGATTATCCCCTGAATACCTAATTACACCCCAGCACCGAACAACTATTTATCAAAAATCCTTCCGTGTTGCTGGAGTAAAGCTTTGGAATGGAATACCGAAGGATATAAAAAATTCTAGCGCCTTGTTTATTTAAAAAAAGATATCTTCTCTATCTTTTTGCCTTAGATAAATTTTGTTAAGAATGTATCCGCTCTTTAACCTTATATTTACTCAATTTCTATAAATGAGGTGTTGTTTACTGTATTTTGTATGTTCTTAGTGGACAGTTATAGTCCAAGAACAATAAATATTTCCTTCCTTATTATTTTTCAGATTCCCTGCGACTGGCTATGCAATAAGTTACAATACAAGCAAATACTACAAATTCCCAATACATTACAAACTCATCGGATACCCTTCCCGTAACATCCGATACCCATGCCGGCTATATGTACCCCGTTTCCGCCTCTACAACACTCAAAGATGCCTTTTTTGCCGCATCCCACAAACTTTTATTTATCTGTTATCTTTTGACCCATCCCTTATTTATTGACATGTATCTCTGATATTTGAACAACCAATCAATTGTGAACATTTAGGTTATCTTAGTGGACATGAGAAGTATCATTACATTATTCTTATATCCCATATACTTTACATTGTTGTTTCTCTTTTTAGGAAAATGAATAGTAAAATGAGTAGTTAGCGGCTAGAAAGCTCCCACGCACAGAGCCTGGGTACGAGTTCCTTTCGTAGCTTTTTTTACTCTCACTCCCTTCAATTACATTCAGCTATTCATATCGGTGCATCAAATCACTCACAAATCGATTGCATTCTATTATTAATGTATTCCATTCAATTAATATAAATTCGTTTTTTTATTCAATTGCGACCGGTTTCGTAAAGTAACTTACATCTTCTGGTGTTCACTTTCATTTGCATCATGGCTTTCCACGAAGTCACGCCTAACAATATTGAATTCATAAATTCGTTTTTTAGTTTTACTTTTTTTGTGTTGGTGTACTGTTTTTTTATAGTTTTGATCTTTCCTTTGAGGTATTGTTTGCTGTGAGAACACAACACGTCAAGATGTTACTTCGTCGAAGGCCATAATATGGGAGGGTTTTACTTCCATTGTTTGTTACATTACTATTTTCTATATAATTTAGTTTAGTAGTTTATCCTAGCTGTTTTTGAATCGCGCTAAATACAAAAAAAAACTTAAATAAACAGCTATATACCTAACTGAGAGGAAACCTGGAAGTCTCTTCTTAAATCGACTGTCCTGTTTAAATTTTAAACTCAAAGAGGTGAGTGTTACAGAAGTACACTAATACCTCCGGTTCAATCGGAACATGGAAACAGCATTCTTCCACTTGTCACTTCCAGCATCTTCAAATCTAATTTTTAAATATTTTTTATCCCTCGATCTTCCAACCACCCCCAACCTCACTTAATCTGCTTTTAGCAAAGTACCCCTCCTATAAAAGACCCTGATTACGTCAGAAAGAGACAGGGGGAAATCGGCAGCGATCCTTTTGGTTCCTGACAAATCTTTGGCTTCAGCCAGCGGAAAAATATGAAAATCCGTTTTCTGGAATCCGTTCTTCTATATGGGAGTAGCCTCCGAAGGTCCACCACCATTCATCATCCAAATGGCTTAAAGTTGAGAGAGATTGCCTCAAAGGTCCGCATATGGTGTTTCTTATTCTCCATTTATATAAGTGACATCTCTAGGGCAATATCCTGCAGCAGTTGCCGACGCTATTTCGGTCAACTTCCATCCATTCAATCCCATTATACTCATTCTCGTCTGTAGTTGCGTTAGGTTATTACCTAACCGTGGGTTTAGTTTCTCCAATCACTTGAGCGGAATAAAAGCCAGCTATAAGACAACCAAAATCAATATTGTTATTGCAAGAGGAAGGTAAGGTGCCGCTACCTCCTTATCCCTTTAGCTGATACGTTTTCTTGTAACCGTGTCACAAAAAGTTACTTTAAGAACTTCATGTAACAATGTTACAATTTTAATATGCATGCATGCATTATCAGAATGTTACATAGTAATACAAATCCTGGGCGTAGTCTGGATTTGTCTATGGAGGGGTTTAAAGCCTTGGAGTAAACACTGCATTGCCCACAATCCAAGGGCAGGAATACTTACCTACTCCCAATTCTAATTCAAATATAAACAGATTTATATCAACATGTATACGCGAATATCCAGTGGTGCTAATATGACACAATTGCGAGAGTCATCTTCTCGCATGCTTTCGTTTATTCTTGATTCTCTTCTCATGGGGGGGGGGGGGGTTGAACTATCCCATTTTCTACACCTCTGCATAAAGGCCTTGATTCTGTTTAGCAATCATCTCCTAACGTGTGCGCGAAAATTTTCAAATATACTAACATTCGTCTATAGAGAAACATTTTGGGAAGAAATTATTTCAGAAATTTTCACCCCCACCGGAGTCAATTTTCTCTCCGTGAAAAAACCAAATACGATTCAATACTTTCAGGGCATCAAAACGGAACTGAAAAGAAACCGAACCAAAAAAATCGACTTTTCGAATCAAGAACCGATCCAAAAGCGAAAAGCAAAAGTTCCTTATCTTGAATCAGCTGTGTTGTAATATTGTATTGTTATAACCAGGAAATATTTTAAAGTAATAATGTATTTTTGTTAGTTGAAAATGCCTGTACTGTAATAGTGATTTGTGTAGCTGAATAATAGATTTCCTGTAGTAAGCAAAAACGTTGCATTACTGTTATTAGCATTTTATATTTTACTGTATGATTGTATAGCGTAATAACAGAATAATAGTAAAATAGCAATAGGTTACCGCCGGAATATCCCACGTTTTTTTTTTAATGATTGAAATAATTCATAGCAAATCATTACAGATCAGTAGCATTTCCTTACATAGATATATTCATTGTAAACTGTGTTCTTCTTACATTAACGTTGCAATTCTTTTAAAAACTGACATAACGTGCAGCGTTTCAATTTTTATATAAAAATAAAACCTAGATTGCTCTAAATGTTTAAGAAATAATATATTTTGGTCCTCCGAAGCAAAATCCTTGCAATCAGGTTCCTTGCAGGTATTCTGCTGGATATTCTAAAAGATAACATTAAGATTTTTAATTTGACAAAGGTACAACACCAACGTAGCAATAATAACAATGGCAATGTTTACTATTTATGTATAATAACATAATGTGTATAATGTGTATAACATTGACTAACAAATCACTAATTAACATTTACATTTGAATAACTGAATTCTTGCTTTACTTATTTCTTCAACGTCATGAGTTATATTCTGATAGGTATTCAAACGTAACGTAATAAAAGTTAACAAACGATAAAAACTTTTCAGACGGAATGCATTATGAATGCTCGGAGCGAAAAATACGCTTTGAACCGGTTCGATGTTGTCTGTTGAGCGAAATCTGGATTTTTTCAAAATTTGTCGTTTTCATCGAACCTGAGCGGAAATCTAAACGAAAATATAGACGGTTCGATGCCCTTATTCTAACTTACGTTCATAAATATTCATAATTTTCATTGGATCTATTCGAAATCGAGGAAAACCGATGGCTCGGTCGAGGTTTGGTTGTTTTATTGCCACCCTCTCTGGAGTATCCACCTTAATTCTCTTTCGATAAACTACGGATACGAACGAAATATATTGGATAAAAATGTATCAACGATATCCAGGATCGGATATGTCCGGAATATGTGAGAGCCATAGCCGAAACCATTTCTTCTATTCTATTTTTGTATTGAACGCATGAAAGCAATATGCATTTTAATCAAATCATCACTGAAACAAATCTCCTACAGAAGCACTCCCTTTCATGGAAACGAGAGAATGTGAAGATTTGAGCGATGGTTTAATTTGCAGCTGCGGTAATATAGGAATACTAAGAAACTCCCGTTACGTTTTAAGAATTATTTAAGAGTGATTACGTTCAGGGGTGGTGTGTTCCACGCCTATCTATTTATCAGTTTTAATAGTTTTCCCATGAGGTTTTTCATAAGGCATCGAAAAATGATTGCAATCGTAGAGAAATTAATAACAAGTTGCATTAATTAAACTGAATTTGTAATATACCAAAAAGTTTCTTGAAATATTTCATAGAAAAAATTCTGATGTTGTGATCCAACATTTTAATCTAATCTCAAGAGTTTCGAGCAAGTACATGTAAAATCATGTATTGCATTGACAGGTTCAAGTGGTTTCTTATCAAGAAAGGTATTCAAAATGATAAACCCACAATCTCTGTCAACAGACTTGATATGGTGGAACAAGACGAATTCGAGACTTCTTACACCGTAAGAAGTACGCCTTATGCGTATTACGACGGGCATCATCAGAAATTATCTGAATCTCGTCTGGTTGTTTAATACTACCCTTGGAATCGAACCCGGGACTGCTTTCTTCAATGCCGGACACGTTACCCACTTGTATCCAAGGCCTTATACTAATAATTTCTGAAAATAGTACATTATATAACCAATAAAAAACGCATGGTTCATATGCTTGAATTTAGAGGCAGAAATGAAAGATAAAAGTCTGCCGGGAATCGAACCCGGGTCCCCCATTTTCTGGGCAGCTGCTCTGACCTCTAAGCTACCACGACAGAACCATCTCTCCTTTAATTGGCTACGATGAGACACTTTGTGCTATGGAGGATCCATCAAAGATGGCAGAAAAAGTCTGCAGTAGCCGGGAATCGAACCCGGGCCTCCCATTTTCCAGCCCGGTGTTATTTCCTCTAAGCTACCGCAACAGAACGACCCTTTCTTCAATTTATTGGGCTATAATGGGACACTGTGTGTTACAGAGGATCCATCAAAGATCGAGAAAAGCTAGCAAGGAGACCAAAAATTTTTTTTAAAGTGATGGACTTGAAACTTTGCATAGTTGCTCGGAAGAGACTGAGTTTTGTGATTCCGTGTTTAATTTTTCGTTAATTGCACGCGATAAAGATATACAGGGTGTCAGACTTGGCTAATTTTCACAGAAAAGGGTAATCTCGGATTTTTCGGAGAAACTTTCAAGTTTTCTGCGATGTAGACGTTATTAATTAAACTACCACTCAGAACTCTTTCGTTTTATTAATCACAATTTCGAGCGTATAAAGAAAAGCGAGTGCGAACTGACTCTTTTTATTAGCCCAGCTAAGAAAAATATGAATGAAGATACCAGTTAGGTCCCGCTGTAAATTTTTTTTTCCTTCTTCTCGAAGCAGCAAGCTCTCAGTTCATCCTTGACCTCTTATCATTCATCTATTTAGTTCCACTCAAATTTTCATTCCTCTCCTCAAATCTTAGAATCTGATCCCTGACTGATTACTCTAACTCTGGGTCATCTCGAGTCTTTACTCTAAAATTCCTAATGTGTCCCTTTCCAAGGCAACAGAAGGACCATTCGCAACAACTGAAAGCATTATACAGCTATGTTCCACTGAGAGAGATAAATAAGCCCGATAAACGACGCCTTTTACGAATTATCTGGAATTAATCTCGCGTAAACGCATACTGCACAGAGGACTGCGGATAACCTTGGCATTCGTGAATTAATAAAGGTTCAGAATACGACTGTGAGTTTTGCACAGTCGTCAGGGTAAATCGGCAAGCGCTATCAAGATGCTTCTTGACACGGGAAGAGAATGTTTGGGATAAAGATCAAAACTCGAGTTTAATTTACCTTTCCTTTACGATAATATTCAGCATTCAGAAGCCGGGAGAGAATCCGAGAAATACTTGTTGAAGTTGAGTTGCAACCATACTATTTTGGTTGAAATAAACGAGAATCAGATAACGCTTAATTTAAATTAATAATTGAGTCAAATGATAAACAATGATTAACGTAAAGTTAGTTATAGGAGAATAAATGAACCACACATTTATGATTGCGTCTTTTAATGAAAATTTAAAGAATGAAAATGTGCAAATATTCGATACAAACTCAGGGCTAACCTTGTGGTAATTATTAATATTAAACATACTAAAACGCTCCATAACAGTGATATATAGGTAGGTATAGTAAAAAGTTCACTGTTATGGAGCGTTTTAATATGTGCAAATATTCAGTAACAAAGGAATATTTGAATTGCCGAATAACAACTTTTTCTGTTTATTTAAGAATAACTTTTAGGCGATTGCAGTGCCCTTTCGCCATTACATCCATTTAATGGCAAGGAATAACTTCAATGTGCAAAGTTAACACCTTTACCTCAATCCTTGTGATCCCTTTAATGATTAATCAAAAGCCAAAAGATTGTTCCGAGAAATGAAAAGAAAATTCATAAACATAGGGCTAAAGGTATCATTATATGAATGACGTTCTTCATTCTCATGGCAAAGCAATTCAGCAGAAGTACGATTCATCGTTAACTTTTTGACGACCACGGGATATATTTTCCCATAAATTTCCCATGGTTAGTTTATCTTCTACCATATCGTAATAAACTTTTTTCAGATTGAGATAATAATATATATTACCTACATATATTTTATTGTAATAACAATATATTTTATTCCTTTTGAAATATGAAATAGCGAAAAAAATTTTAAAATGGGCTGTTTTCGATGTCCTGAATTTTGGATTTTTTTCCAGGAAATGTGAACCGTAGAATATTGAATGTTTTGTGTTTAGATAAGGAACACCAATTGGGACTTTACGGAACTTGTTGGGTTATTCGGAATGTTCATTATCTCAGTTTTATTGAAATTTTAAAATTTTGGGACAAATATGTCCCTTTGGGCAGGGGGCTGCATTATCCTTCATCACCGACATTTTACTTTGCTTTTAACTCGCATGAAAGAATCTATAAATTTACTTAGACATTGCGGAAAACCTATTTTAACGATTTTACGATTCTCTGAATCTCAAACTCTGCCATCTTTCGGAAAAAGAACACAAAAAAGAGGATTTTGAGACTTTTGTATTTCCAGTCAGCTTTGGTTGAAATTAAGTTAAATTTACAAATGAAAAGAAGACAAATCTGTTTGAGGGTTGACATGAGCGAGGAAAAAAGTCGGAATCTTCGGATCCGAATCACATGGTTAATGGATTGAGGGTTGTAGCCAAATGCCCCTTTTCAAGCATTGAAAGAGAAGGCCTTATAGATATACAAAACTTCTACTTCGATAATTATCCTGTGTATAGGCAAGAAACATTTTTCCAAGAGACTCAAAATATTGGTATCAAAATCAAGAATGATTAGACTCAAATACATATAATTTATGATTTTTATGGAAAATAAGCGAGACACTATTTAACTTTCAGTTCGAATGATTCTCCTTGGTCAAATTACGGAGAAAATACTCAAACAAATTACTCATGCCGTCTCTTAAGATATGCTCTTGTATCCGAGAATACCGTACTAGTTCCTGCGGCTCCTAAAACCTCTTACACGAGGGATCGACGTCAGTGATAGACAAGGAAAATAGGCAGAAAGCAATGTGGTTTCTCTCCCACTCGCATAAAGGTGGCTAGAAGCAGGGCTGTGGAGTCGGGTCCCTTAAACCCTGACAACTCTGTTTTCCAACAGTCGACTCCGACTACTTTCTACTTTTTTTTACTTTTACTAATTCTACAAAATAGATTTATTTCGGTAATCAATCTTAATAGAGCTCAAATACATACAAAATACTGGAAAACGGGTAAGGGTGATTTTGCGCAAGATGGTGCGCACCCAGGAAATATCCCAAGGAGGACTTGAAAAAAAAATCATCGACCGGAATTTTTAGAGTTGATGAGCATGGTTTCTGTAGTGGCCTTAGGTTATTCTTTAAATTACAGCTGCTTAAGTTGTAAATTAGCGTAGTTTGCAAACTATTGTAGTAAATGGAGTTGAGAGTGAAATACTATGATCTGTTTTATATATGTAGAACTTTGTAAATTAGTTTTTTTAAGTACATTGTAGTGTAAGTTAGCGTCGCATCTAAATTCAATAAACAATAACCAACCAAGAAAATGTTTTCCTCGACTCTCTAATGGGAAGTGAATTTATCGTTTCAATGAAATGCCTCCTTTTTCTTTTTGTATTAATACTCTCAGCTAATAAATCACTGCTGGCAGAATCAGCAAAAAATTGCTTGTAAGATATTATTTCGTTTAAAGACAATGAACGAAAAATATATTGAGAATATCTGTAATAGAATTTGGAAAGCGCTACTAAATTGGCATGACCTCTTATCATTCATCTATTTAGTTCCACTCAAATTTTCATTCCTCTCCTCAAATCTTAGAATCTGATCCCTGACTGATTACTCTAACTCTGGGTCATCTCGAGTCTTTACTCTAAAATTCCTAATGTGTCCCTTTCCAAGGCAACAGAAGGACCATTCGCAACAACTGAAAGCATTATACAGCTATGTTCCACTGAGAGAGATAAATAAGCCCGATAAACGACGCCTTTTACGAATTATCTGGAATTAATCTCGCGTAAACGCATACTGCACAGAGGACTGCGGATAACCTTGGCATTCGTGAATTAATAAAGGTTCAGAATACGACTGTGAGTTTTGCACAGTCGTCAGGGTAAATCGGCAAGCGCTATCAAGATGCTTCTTGACACGGGAAGAGAATGTTTGGGATAAAGATCAAAACTCGAGTTTAATTTACCTTTCCTTTACGATAATATTCAGCATTCAGAAGCCGGGAGAGAATCCGAGAAATACTTGTTGAAGTTGAGTTGCAACCATACTATTTTGGTTGAAATAAACGAGAATCAGATAACGCTTAATTTAAATTAATAATTGAGTCAAATGATAAACAATGATTAACGTAAAGTTAGTTATAGGAGAATAAATGAACCACACATTTATGATTGCGTCTTTTAATGAAAATTTAAAGAATGAAAATGTGCAAATATTCGATACAAACTCAGGGCTAACCTTGTGGTAATTATTAATATTAAACATACTAAAACGCTCCATAACAGTGATATATAGGTAGGTATAGTAAAAAGTTCACTGTTATGGAGCGTTTTAATATGTGCAAATATTCAGTAACAAAGGAATATTTGAATTGCCGAATAACAACTTTTTCTGTTTATTTAAGAATAACTTTTAGGCGATTGCAGTGCCCTTTCGCCATTACATCCATTTAATGGCAAGGAATAACTTCAATGTGCAAAGTTAACACCTTTACCTCAATCCTTGTGATCCCTTTAATGATTAATCAAAAGCCAAAAGATTGTTCCGAGAAATGAAAAGAAAATTCATAAANTAATAATTATTACGAGGCCGCCGAAGAATTCTGTCGGCGTAATGTCAAATGTAATATTATAAAATAGAGTATATACAATTTGTCGACTCCGACTCCATAAAAATTAAACTCGACTTCACAGCCAGGCGTGAAGGGCAGATTTAGATATGACTTGGATTTCAGAAAAAGTCCTCTCATTTAACTTCCATATCTTTCAGATATTCCCGTTAAAATTAATGGAATAAACTAAATGTTCCGTGTCCCCACGGTCCATTATGTCACCTACGAGCTATAAACTTAATGCAATGTGAATGTGTACCCTGTCACAACCCGCTTCTCTCAGCGTTGAACTCGCAAAAAAGTGTCAGGAGAAGAGAGCCTTTTATGCGAGGAGTGAATCTATGAACGTGAATTGGAAAGCGGAGTGAAAAGGCACCGCTATCTGCATTTGCGATCTCTCAGAGGCAGCACCCGTTGCAAAGTGGAATTTATTTCTCACTATTCGGAAGCTTCGTTGAAATCTTCCGGATCGAACCGCCGAGGGCTCCTTATTGCCGATGGCGCTCGCTCATTCCTTTATACATTAGCTAATATCAACTACCTCTTGTGAAAAAACTAGGATAGCGCTCGCTTCAACTCGTTAAAAGGAAATCGTGCCTGATGAAGCTCATGTCGTCTGTTGAACGCTCGGGTAGTTTCTATGTAAGGTGATGATGCCGTATGTTTCATTTAATAGGTGCTCTCAGTAGTAATTAGTTTCTTGAGCCATAAATTTGTGGAAAGGCGTAATATGTGATGGAATACCACACAACTGTCCGCAGAAATTTATTGCATGACTTTCTTCAATTAAGAATTGGTATGAAAAATGCCACCAAT
>KZ308768.1:299939-504379 GCA_000376725.2 Ladona fulva | reverse complement strand
AAGTGAAATAAATGTATAATCATAAGTACTCTTACAAATTTGTGCAATAATTTGTTATGATACTGATATTAATTTATGTACTTACCCTCCTAGCAAGTGATCATCTGCAGCACAGAGGGCATCTAATAACCTAGGATGATAAGAAAAATGTTTTTATTACTGCAATATTTCTATTTAAATTTACTGTTAAAATTATGTTGCTTGCATTTTTAATTCTAAGTTTGATTTCCCAAATTGCTCACATTTCGTTTAATACAAGAACTACTTTGTGTTGAGCAGCTGCAAAGTGGATTTTTGCCCTCACATTGAACATTTCATAAATGCTGTATGCCTCTTTTTCTTTGAACACTAGGACTTCTTTATTTTCTTCTTCAGGGATTGGCATGATCTTGATGAAATTCATCATTCTTGTATAATCAAAAGAGAACTTCAAATTTAAATGCAGTCCATCACGTAGATAGTAGTCCCATTTGTCTACATCTATGTCATTGATTTTATTGTTTACCACCTGAAAGTGGAAAATATGGCTTATAATTAGTAAGATATTTCTGGAAAATGTGATCTAAAGGGTTATTTGCTGCATTCAAAATTTCCTGTGTGCACAAATAGTATATGAAATGAAATTTAAAGAGATTATAGGAACATTAAATGCGGGTTTGATGCATCAGGTTTTGAGCATTGGTTTTTATTTTTATATGATACATACTATGGTGAGTTTCATGTAATTTTCCTTCAAGATTTAATTATAATTATGCTAGCATTTAGTTCCTTAAATCAATCCTTTATGCACAGATTGTAATGCATAGTTGGGAAAGAGCCAAAAGAAACAATTTTTCAACCCTAGAATAAAAAATTCAAGTCTGAAGTCATCCTATAAGTTCCTTTCCAAAATGAAATCATACCAAAAATATACACAAGATTTAAATATACATTAATTCTGTAAAATCAGTCACTACTTTGGCAGACTGAATATTAAGAATAATAAATTTGTATGGGAGACAAAATTATTTAGGAACCTATACAGAAATATGACACCAACATGTTTAATCAATTTTGTTAAGCAGATTCTGTAATGTACATTGCCCAGTATTGTGCTGTTTCCCTCTAAATAATAAAGTTACCTAATATACCATGGCAATAAATGATTCAATTAGGTAATGTTTTCACAAAACTCAAATACCTTCTGTTTGCATACTAGTGTGTTATGCATAGCTAAACATGCAATAAAATTCTATCACTTTGATCCAAGCCACTGATACAATTTTGACGTGTTACCTGGAACAAATATTGCTTTTTAGGATCCAATGGTTCACCATCTCCAAGAATTAGGTCCTTGATAAACCTTATTTCTCTCTCGTGAAGTTTGAAGCTGTTGAAGTCATCAATCAGGTCATTCTTTTCCAATAAATGGTCGAACATTTTTATCGACTGGTCTTCATGCTGAAATGATTTTTCTCTTTTGATTGGTAACTATTTGAAAATTATTTAAAGTATTTGGATGTACAGCTTTATATCATCAGTAGGAAGACATTCATCAATTTGTCCATTATTGCCATCACAATATTACTCTATATACTATTTAGTACTCTCTGAATGTATAAAATGGTGGGTCAAAGAAATGCACCAACAAGGTAATGAAGAGGTCAGGCACCAATAAAACAAATCCAGTATAATAAATGTCAGGCAGGCTTTGAAAGTGGAAAAAACAGGTTTAGGTATTTATTGCATATTTAGGTATTTTGAACCAATTAAGGATTCTTAAGAGGACGAAGCTGAGGTATAATAGTGCACTTCTCTGAGTTTTACTTTTAGAAAGAATGATGGATATACATTGTTAGATGTAGGTCATCCGAAACAAAAGCACTAACTCAATATCAAACATTAAAAAAATGATAATCTTCAGTGAAATGATCATTTTTGCAATTTTTATAAGACATTACACAAATTTTTTGGAAGGACTGATGATATATTGTAGAATGTGGTTCATTAAAGAGTTGATGATCAGAAGAAAGCTTATGTATGAAAGATTATTTCTTACCCTCCAAACCTTTTCTCTTTTTCTCAAGAAATCCTCCCAGAGATGTGAAAAGGGTCCATGTCCTAAGTCATGACATAAACCAGCTATTTGTACACACAGCTTTTCCTCATCAGTTATATTAATTGATGGATTATTCTTCTTCAGTACGTCTATCATCAAGCCTGCCAAATGGCACACACTGAAAAGGGCAATTGCAATTGTAAGCATAAAAAGATGAAAAGACAACACATAGCAGGTACAACTCACCCTAAGGAATGCTCGAAACGGCTATGGGCAGCACTCGGATAAACTAAGTGTGTGAGGCCTAATTGCCTGATGTTTCGCAGACGTTGAAATTCAGGGGTGTCAATGACCTTGATACACAGTGGATGAAACTCCATGTGACCATGAACGCAGTCCTTTATTACTTTAAATCCTATGTGGAGTTGAAGAAGATGAATCAGTGATTTGTAAGAATTCATAATTTTCTTACCCTTATATGCTTACCATCCATGATTTGTTTGTTCTAATAAAGCTCTTAATCGTTAAAAGAGCTTGTAGACTCTTCCAAGAAAGACTGTTGGTTAAAAAATATGTGATAAGTGCTATGAGGAGCTGTGTAATGCTTTTAGATTTGTATAATGAACTCTCATCAACCATCACTGATACTTAAAGATAATGTAGATCAATGGGTAAAATTTGACTTTTACTGGATGATAAGTATTAAGTCATGAGATAATTATAAATGGATTTTTAGATTAGGAATATCTTTTAATTGAGGTATTTGATGATAAGGTCTAACTTTCTCTATCACCACTTATCAAAGTCCTCTTTAATGAATTATTATCTTAATATTTAAGAATGACCTGTCATTACCAGAAAACTTAATCTCATCTTTCCTAATGTTTAGTCTCCCTTTTACTTATCAAAATGGGACATATTTGATTGCACATGATAGACTTTATTTCTTTGGCATTGATCTTGTGTTATCAATATGCTTACTCATCAAAAGAATTTGTATCATATTATTGTATTAGTATTACTTTTTTTAAGGCTATTTTTGCCCACTCCTTTGACAATTATATATTCTACGGTTCCTGCTTGATCTTTAAACACTGTTTTGATAACATCTGAATATTCATTCAACTACCACTTGTTGTTATAATCCCAAGGTCATTTCATATTTAACCTCATCTTCTGCATTCAAATATAATGGAATGTTAATCAGAACTTGAAAGTTTTGTATAGAGTTTCAGAAGAAAGAATTGTGTGTTCTAAGGTTGGCTTAAGAGAACGCTACCCTTGGTTTCTTGTCATCTATGAAAGAAGCATTTTACTAGGTAAGTTATTACAGTTTCTTTTACCAGTTTTTGCAAACCTTCCTCATTCCTTTAATCTACTGAAAAAAAGTAAGTGAATGTTTATGAAGAAATTCCAGGCTAAGGATCCTAATAGTATGAATTTTGCATAGACTCCTAGTATTTCACATTTTTTAAGTAATATAAATTTGTCTGTTTTGTCTGGATATGTGTCATTCTTCAATTCCTAAACCTTGAAATCTAGAGACCATAATTGTTCCTTGACATGTAGTCCTTAGCGTTTCTTTGTTCCCCCTCAGTTACGTAAAACATTGTTTCATTCTGGTTATTGCCTTAATTTGGTTAGATTTACTCCGAACACCAATGGAAGGTGAAAGAAGATAGCCACTTTTAAATTCCATGTCTTAATCATCTGTGGCGAGTATTTCTGTAGGCCTGGATATCTAATATAAAACAAATTCTCTAGGTTTATCGAGGTTAAAGGATTTATTTTTTTTACAACTAAGAATTGCCATTGATATTTCATGTAATGAGATAATTTTAGTAGAAAGTTTTGATAAGGTATATCTTTGACTTCAGATAAGGATTAAGTTTTTTCATCATCCAGTGGATGCATAGGGGAGTGGAGGCACTGAACATTGGCACCTGGCCTAGAGCATGTATTTGGAGTGAAAAGTAAAATAAAGATTTTGTAATTGCATATATGATAAATTTATTTTTGGAGGGTCACACCATTACAGTGTGGTGAGCTGATCAGGATTAGCAAAAAAAGTCCAATTCTCGAGGTACTGAGGAAATAATTGCCAAGTCTTACAACCTTGACCATGAATCCTTGCCACAGAACCCTTAGCATAAAACATAAGGGAAACTTTATTATTCCCTCGACTTGTAGTTGTTGGTCCTGTGTATCCCTTTTCTTGAGATAGTAGTGTAAGACAAGCCCTGAATTTCTTTTCCAGATGTAGAAAACAATGTCCATTTCCCTTTATATTCAAAGTTAAGGGTTGATGCTTTCTTAGCAGAAATAAGCTTGGTTGAAAGAATAATTTTTGGATTTTGTGTGTGTGACAATGATGTTAGTAAGTGGCAGTGACAAAAAGACTTTTAGAAGAGATCTTTCTCTGAAAGTCTTTTCACTAATTTTACACATTACCTCATTAGAAATAGGTCTTTCTGAATTTAACTGTTGTACTTTTTGTTAAGTTATCATCGAAATGATACTTAATCTGAACTTTAGCCAATTCAGTGTGTTTGTTAGACTCACCATTCATGTTGATATAGTACAGTACAGTATGTTGATATAGTATAGTAACTGAAGTATTTCTAATAAGTCTACACATAGACAACAATGTAGATTCACGACTGAAAATATTACCCAATTCAACAAATTTTTGCCAGATTTTGATGTTATCAGTCTTCCTGCATCTTAAGTAAATTTTATGCAATTCGTCAAATTTCTTTCTTTGTAACTTTAGTAACATAATTAACTCAGAGTTGGCAGTGGTGGCAAGTAGAAGGGTAGAGAGTAACATAGGGAGGGGGTGTTGATGTTGGGATAAATTTCATTCTAGCATAAATCTGTCAAACCTTTATAGCTTTTCTTCCCTGTTTTCATCAGGAATAACTGTGTAGAAAGAGAAATGTTTGAAGAGGAAGTTATATTTCGTGAATTAAAGGTTCTGTCTTGGTTTAGATTTAATGTCTTAATCATGAAAACAATTAACTTAAACAAAATTGCAGGTGTTTATTCCTTGGACCATTTCCTTTAACTTGATCAGTATTGTTAAAAAAAAGCAGATATTGATGCCTCAAGTTTTACATAATAGCATACAAACTAAAAATATTATTTTTTTAAGACCAATTGGAGTTGATTTAATAAAATATGTACCATCTTTTGTAGCGAGGAGGGTTTCCTGCCTCCAAGGATTTGGCTCAGGGCATCATCAGGACTCGTCTCTCCTTCTTTTAGTAGTCCCTCGCAGTGGAAAATTATCTCAATATTTAAGAGGTGTATCATTTCCAATAACTCATTACACCTGGTCACCATACCACCAGGCTAATGTTTGGGTTATTTCTTTCATAAAAATTTACAAAATACAAGTTTAACAACATCACATACAGGAAATTAATTCTTTTCTTAAGATAACTGATATAATATAGAAGATGATGAACGTATATGATGCAAGTTCAAGATGTAATGTATCAACAGGCTTTCACAACTTTAAATTCAACCTGTCAAAGTCATATGTTCTGAAATTAATTCTTACAGTCAGTTTGGATTCTCAGACTCGTCATTGGTTACAAAAAGATGCATTGAAAAATTGACAATTTCAGACGTAATTAGCGTTGCGTTTGATCCTACTTGCATGTCCTTAGACTATCTGGTTGATGAAGTGTTTCGAAAGAAGTCGCCCGACCTTCGATTGGAATTACATAACTTCTTTAAGTTGTTACAATCATGAAACACAGCATGGTTTTCATGAGATGAAAATAGTCCTTAAAATACTATTACGTCACTATTGTTTTGTCCAAAAGTCGGGCAATAATAGACAATTTCTACTAAAAATCTTAGAAAAACATTATTTTGTGAACTCTGTTTAACATTTACCGATTACAACACCATATTGCTTAACAACAACATATTCTTCAACGAGAGAAAGTGAACGAGCTATTTTAAATCCACGAGATGTCCATTAATGTCCACTAAATTCATCGCAAGAGTTGATGAACTCAAAGCAGCAAGGATTTATGTTTCCATCCCGTTTCAATGCAACTATGACCCCTCTTATCAACATTGCACATAGGTCAGTAGAGCTCACGTCATTACGAACATTCCCGTACAGATCAATAGGATTGATCTGCTCTGAGTTGCGGTATATTGCAAGGACCTGTTGGAAAGTTAGGAAGACATTGACGTGGGATCAACATATTTTAGCGTGAATTTAATTCACCTGCACTCGAATCGAATAGAGGAATAACGATAATCAAAACCACGCGATAATGTATTATTTTGAAAGACAGCTTCTCAGTAGCTTTTAACTGACATTGCATTCTCATCAATTGAAAGGTATATTCTGGCCGTATCGTCTCACAATTCATTTCTTAGATTCCACACTGACCTTTGGCTGGTGCCAAGAAGGTCATATACGGTCTCGTTGAGCGGTGTTCAATTCATTCTTGCCGATACAAGTAGTATCACCTACGCGGTCACTTGGGTGGTTGTAATCCTAGATATTGCGAAAAATTTCCTTGCAATTTTAGAGGTTACGATTTATTAAGAATTGCCGGGAATACAGTTCTCAACTGAGAGGTACTTAGCATTCACTCTTCGAGAAATGAAGGAAAACATCCTCGTAATTGGAAGTGGTGGTAGAGAACATGCTATTTGCTGGAAACTAGCTCAGTCTAAGGAGGTACTTCGTGTTTTTTATGTATCGAGATCAATTAAATTACATTATGCATATTCTAGTCATGCATTACATTGTAAAGCATGTTTTAAAATTTTCTTTCAGGTTCAAAATATTTACATTTCACCAGGAAATACAGGAATTACTGCGTTACCGAAAGTGAAAAAGGTTGATCTAGATCTTAAAAATTTCGGCGTAAGTGAAAGATGACTCGCGATGGCTAAGTAGATGTGATTATATTCTGTTTCATTTCATCCGATGTTTGGCTTTACTTCATACTTTATGATATAGCTTGCAGAAATATACCTTTTTGTAATGTATGGAGTTGCAGTATCGTTGACGTACCTACATGTATTAATGGAGTGAATTTACAATATTTTTGTTATGCCTGATTGATGATGAATTTTACAACTCCTGTTTCTACAGACTGTCGGTGTATGGTGCCAAAAGAATGATATTGGGTTGGTGGTCGTTGGTCCTGAAGATCCACTAGCAAATGGTATGGTTGATGCCTTGTCTAATTATGGTCTAAACTGTTTTGGACCCAATAAGGCCGGAGCGCAAATCGAAGCGAATAAAGAATGGTCCAAAGCTTTCATGGATCGGCATGGGATACCAACAGCAAGATGGAAATCTTTCAAATCTGCTGAAGAAGCCAAGAAATTTATTTTGAGGTTTTACTCTGATTTAGAACAATTATATTACAAATTGAGACAAGTTATCAATTTACCGTTTCATAATTCGAATTGTTTTGTGAACGTTTTTAAAGTGCACCTTATGCAGCGTTGGTGGTGAAAGCAAGTGGTTTGGCTGCTGGTAAGGGAGTTGTTGTTGCAAGTTGTGCAGAAGAAGCATGTGAAGCGGTAGAGAGTATAGCAACAGATAGAAAGTACGGAACAGCTGGAGAAGTAGTTGTGGTGGAAGAACTACTTGATGGAGAGGAAGTTTCGGTAAGACTTTATGAATGTCGAGTTACAGCATGATGGATGAGGGAAGCATATTTTTTTTTAAATATAAAGGAATATAAATGGGCTACAAATAAAAGCAGTAGTAGTACATAAATTTGAATATTTGGGAAAAAAGAGTTGTTATTAAAAGTCGGTAGATAGAAATGAAAAGTCCTTAAAAGAAATTGTTTCCTAATGATTAATATTGCTTGTTTCAAATCATATTGGGATTGTGCATTTTTTGTTGTGGTTGAATAGATTCTATTTAATGTGGAAAAATCATATAATAATAATAATAATTTATTTACGGGCAGAGCCCTATTGTATGATAGAAATACAAGATGATAATAAATTACAAAGTAAATAAGTATACATAGGTTAAAATAATTCGCAATTACAATTTTCAATTAAAATAAAATCAATAGTAAAATAGGTAAGGAAATAAAATTATAAAATAAAGACATATGACATATAAATATATAGAAATTTCTGGAGATAAAATCATACATAGATTTAAAAGATAACATAAGGACTTGAGTACAATTAGAAATTCTGAGCTTTAGGAAATTAAATCGAGAGAATACAATAAATTATCAAACAATTAACCAACACAATCACAGATATAAATTCCCTAAGATATAAAGATATGTAATAAAATTACAATAGAATATGTAAATAAAGGGTAAAGCACATACAATAGAGAGTAAACAAGAACTTCAGGTCACTTATACAGAATGGTTATAATTATAATAAAGCTACACAATATTATACTTAACAAATTTTTTGAACATATTATTTGAAGTATTGAAATAATCTGTACCATTACAGAACTTGTTAGCCTCTCTCAAGATACGGTAGAAAGGTATATGGTATATCAAAAAGATCGGATTTTCTAGTTATAACTAATGGACAATCAAAATTTATGAGAGAGAGCAGCTCAAAACATTTAATATTGCCATTTAAAGTGTTATGTAAAAATATTAAACCTAATTGCTTTCTCCTAGAGGAGAGAAGAGGTAATTGTAAGCAGCTCATGAGACTCATATTCACCACTTTCTCTTTCTAAGTTAAATTTAAAGGCAATTATCCTGAGGAATTTCCTTTGTATCTTCTCAAGTTGGAGTTCATATTTTGTATAATAAGGATTCCAAACTACTCACCCATATTCTAAGATAGATCTAACAAGTGAAATATATAACAACTTAAAACAGTTAATGTTTTTAGTCTTTAGTCTCTATGCATTTATATGCCTTTGTGGCTACAGTCTGGATATGTAGTTGAAACCCTAATTTTATATCAAAAGTAACCCCTAGATCAGAAACAAATTGTACTCTATTCAGTCTGTTATTACAAGGAAAATAATTATAATGCACAGAAATTTTCTTTTTCTGAAAGGTTATAATGCTACATTTATTAAGATTCAGATGCATAGAGTTCAAATTACACCAGTAGACAAGCCTATTTAAGTAATCTTGTAATTCAATACTATTATTATGGTTGTCAATAGGGTGGAATATCTTTAAATCATCTGCATACAACAAGTAATTAATAGGACTTAGCTGTTCACCAATATCATTAATAAAGACTAGAAACAAAAGGGGACCTAAATGAGACCCCTGAGGAACACCAGAAGTAGCAGTGAAAGTATAGGAAGTGGAGTCAATCAATTTAACTAATAATTTTCTATTAGTTAGGTTACTCTTAATGAGGTTCAGAACATTCCCATATATACCATAGGCCTCTAACTTAAACAAAAGTATTTGGCGATTGACTTTGTCAAGTAGTCGGTATAGAGAAGTCAGTATAAACTGTATCTACCTGAGTATGGTGGTCAAGGGCTTGAGATATAAAATTATGAAATAACTGAAGATTAGTAGTAGTGGACTTTCCACTAGAAATACCATGTTGCTCATTGATCAAAATTCTGTCAGTTATCAGTTCAGATCAGCTTATCAAGAAGAATGCTCTCAAAAACTTTAGCCAGAACCTTGGGCCAATTGTTACCCAACCCAAGGTTGGGTAACAATTGGCCTATGATTACATAAGTCATGTCTATCACCACTCTTAAAAACAGGTATAGCATATGCAGTCTGGAAAGACAGCAAGGGATTTGTTAAACAGTATGAACAAAAGGTACAATAGTGCTTCATGACATTTCCAACCAAATAAAGGAGATTTATTATATGGCCCTGGGCTTTTGTGTATATCAAGAGAATTTAGTTTTGTCATAATCTCCTTTGTAGAAATTCTCATATTGTTAATATCAATAGAAGACTTAAAATTATACTGAGGAATATACAATGTAGCATGGAGTTCTGCCCTTACATACTATTGAATAAATGATGAAGAAAAGGCTGAAGAATGTTTAGAGGGTAGGGAGATATAACTAAATGGTGAAAAAATATTTAATTAAAAAAGATGGGAGAAAACATTTTCCAACTTAGAAAGTTTTTTGATCTTCATGGTGATTCGCGTGCATGGCATGGTTCCCTAATTCTGATTTCCCATTGCTAATTTTGTGTTAAAAAATGCGTAGCTGTGTCAACGGTCAGATGCATATCTATTATTTTTGAGCAAGGAACATACCCTGAAAGTGTCACACGAATCTGGTTCCCACAGAGGTGGTACTCCCCTTGTTAGTATTTAACTTCTTTATTGTTCTAATTTGCTAAGGTCTTATTTTTAGAGATGGGACAATCGAATAATTATATAATTAGTATGAATANCGATTAGAAAAAAATGCGGAAAAATAACGTAGCTCAAGACATTTAAGATATAATTTAGATCTTATTTAAGTATGAAATGAATTTACTTCTCCGAAATTTCAGGTTAACCTAAAAATTAAATCTATCGTATCGTTACAAGTTCTATATTTTTTCATCGTTATCGTAAAAAAATAAATTATATGAAATTTTCGAAATTCAAATTAGTTTCATTGAATCAGAAAATAGCCGGAGTTTGCTAAAACTATTTTTATGACTAGGTTTGAGAAGAAAAGAAGTGATAAAATATCTTCCGGAAAATGAGAATTTTGAAAAACATTTCCACACATGAAGCAGACGCCAATTATAGTTTATCAGTCCTTTCAGATTTAATTTGGAATAGTGGAACTGAAAATATTAATTCACAAGTATTGAACATTCCAGAAACCTACAGTAGTTAGGGAAGTAGTAGAGAGGTTCACATTTAAGAGAGGAAATTCGATTGAAAAAAAATGATGGAATTATTGTCGAATATTTTGACGACTATTTGATCGTCTCAGACGATTACTACTTTGGCATTTTATCGAATTCTCATCGTGTCTTTTACGTTATCTTGAGAATTCAATTGAATTAATTTTCAGAACCTCTGAATAAGTGATTTGTCACCTTATTTTTGCAATTTCAAGAATTGTTGGCACTGCTATGAGAGTACAAATTTAAATATATTTTAAATATACCAATGAAAATTCTGTTAGAAAAATTGAATTAACAGGAAAATTACTTTAGGTATCTATTTAAATTCAACTATCCACTAATTACCTAATATTCTTCATTCCATAATACATTTGAAGATAATTCCAATATAACATTGCAAGAATTTCAGATTAACCAAGCAATGGATTCCTTTTTTTTTTGTCTTGATACTATTTGCTTTTCATCGTAACGACAAGGGTGTAATAAAATATATAACCTATTGCAACACCTAATTAGTTTTATTCAGTCAAAACAAAACGAATTATTGTACATATTTTATTCCATAGTTAGGTTTTAGAAAGCAATAATAAGGATAAAACACAAAAATTATTATGAACTAATACGTTTCTTTAGATAAACAAAAAAATCCAATTTTCACCTCTATTCCATTGAATAAATATTTGAGTTTATCGATAGAAGTTTGTCAAAATTTGTCGATTTGATTTGACTTCGCAAATCACTGCAAATCTGACCAGCTTTAGAAAAAAGTCTTATCTGAAGGAACAGATGTTGCCGGAATGCATAGATAGTTTTTGGCCATTTCAGAAACGAGGCATATTAGCCTCATATTTATACCAACAGTTCAGAGGATCCTGCTCCCTATTACACAAAGGCATTTGTACATACAGTCTTAAATCTTCCTGAGAAAAACTGGATGAACTCACTGTGCCTTTATCTGCAGTTTTTTTCTCAAAAAAGGACCACAGAGAGAGGACTCCTTACTTGTAGATGTATGTATTTCCTCTTCGGACATACTCGCACCTACATTTTCCCTTAAATGGAGTACGTCCGCTTCATCCTGTATATGATTGTATGCTTCGGAGGCATTTTCTTCTAGACCAAAAGCCATCTTCTTAAATCGTGGATCTAGGATTGTAGCAGTAGAAGGAATGATTTGCTTCTCGTAAGGGCTCAATCTTTTGGAAAAATTCTCCAGCAAGACCTCCTTCAAACGTTCGCCGACAGTGGTTGCAGGTTTCGAAATTATAACAAGATGTTGCGCACCCATTATTAATGGGATTATCATGCTAGAGGTCATGTACTTGTCGCCTGAAAGCTCTTCCAAAGGATTTAATAAAGGGATACAATCTTCCAGAATTTCCCACTGCCTATTTGTAAGGGCAGGAGGTGATCTTGGTGGGCAAGTTAATTCTAGAGTTAGTGAGGTTTTCACTTCCAGCAAGTGTCTTAGCATTATTTAGGTTGAATTCCACCTTGTTGCAACTTCCTGTTTCAACTTAAAAAGAGGCCTATTAAGCTCCTGTGATTTTACAAGCTTTGCTGTGGCTAATGTACCCTATTTAAAATGGCCCACTATTAAACGGCAAGCCCTTCTGAGGTCTTCAGACTCCGAAAGTAAGGGAGAGGAAAGGGAATCCTGAACAAGCAGGTTCAATGTATGAGCTATGCAACACAAGTGAAGAACCCCCATCCTCCTGACGGCCACTTCCATATTAGCAGCATTATCAGTGACTACTGCCACAATTTTGTCCCGAACAGCCCAATCACTGGAAATTTCACTCAGTACCCTGCATATTTCTTCACCAGTGTGTCTATTATCCACTTTTCTTGTCGCTAAGATAACTGAAAAAAGCTTTCCCTGAACAATAAAGTGAGCAGTTGCGGAGAGGTATCCTTCAAGAGCTACTGATGTCCACAGATCGGCTGTAAGAGCAACATAAGCTGCTTTGGAAATAAGTTCTTGAGCTCTCTCCCTCAGTATCTCATACCTTTCTGGCAAGAGCCTACAAGTTAAAGTTCTCCTGCTTGGTAACTTGTTCCTTGGTTCTAGTTCTTTTATAAATTTTTGAAACCCATCATTGTCCACAACTGAAAGATGCATGAAATCCTTAGCTATCATATCCACAAGAGATGCATTAAGAGATTTGATTTGTGCGCCAGATAACTCTTGCACTTTCATCGTTCCTAAAATTGTAAGCTGGCTTGATTTTTTTGCACCTTGTGACTTGGATGAATCTCCTTTTGTTTCCCTTTCTTGAAATTATGTGCTGGGAAGCTGTTGAGGGTTATCAACGAATCCTTCCTGAATAGTGCTCCGCGACTGGATAACACTCTCCTGTTCTTTACCAACACTTTCCATCAGGGTAACAGTGGAATGCCTACATTTAATATGATCCATTAAGTTGGAAGTGGTACCGTATTTATTTCATGATGGCAGAGGTGACAAACAACTACCTTTTTATCCTTCTTACTGAAGTAATTCCACACACATGATTTATTCCTACACTACAGTCATATTTTCAAGCTTTATAATTACTGGACTTCTGCTTCGCATTACCTGGGGAGTTGGCACTTATGGAAATCTTCTCCATCAACATTTGGGGCTATCAGGGACTTCCCTCGAAGTAGATGATGCAACCTCAAGAGCCCTCGCTCCTCTCCTCTTGACCGCGTGGAGAATAAACAAGCAGAAAACCGAATGCATTCATTCTGATACTCCCTTGTTGAAGAGAAGCGAAACAAAAATCGAATAGAACAATCAAATGAAGTTATTCGGAGAGAATCATTGGATTAAAATTAAAATTTCAATGTAATTAAAAGTGAATGGCTGGGAAAACCGGTTGATTAGACGTGGAATTGATTTTATCTCTGAGATCTAAGTGAGTTACATGTTTATCCTAAATAAAAATGTCCTTGGTTTGATGCCTTGATGAAGGCCTCCTTGTCAACATAGTCTCAAAAAGAAAAATAAGTTGTTAAGTCCTTTAAACCTCCATTAGATTGCATGGGAGTGAATGTGCAGACTACATGTTGCTTTCCAAAATTTTGCATATGATTAAATTAATCAATGCTCAAATAGCATGTATTATTCAGCATTCCATAGCATGTATGCTAAGTACTATTTATCCAATGGGTTACAATTCCCAAGTAGAAACAAATAGGAAAAATGTCTGACTGGACCAGAACTCAAACAAATTTCAAATGTTTTCAAATTTCTGGTTTGTTGCTCTATCCAATGAGCTGTATCCAGCTAGAACATAAAGATATGCCATTTGGGAGTCTTTGTAGGCAAGGGTGCATGAGTTCATCTGACTAAGCAGCATCTTTCACAGCAACAACCTCAAAGAGACATTGTCCATACAAAGTGATGAAAAGGAGACACCCCTCCAGGATAAACAGAAGGAGAAGGGTTAGAGGTGAATTTTCATGTTCCTAGAAAAATTCCCAAGGAGAAACTGACATGAAAAAAGTCTGATTGGGTTTGTATTTGAACCCTGGTCTACCAATTCCCTGTAAAGGATGTGACATAGTTGGACAAACTCAGGCCCCCTTACTTACAAAGTGTCACAAATAGTATGTCTGTATGTTTGCCCAGATAGCTCAATGGATAGAGCAACCAACTGGAAATTGAGAGACCAGGATATGGGTCCCAGTCCTTTCAGACTTTCTAGATGTCCTTGGGAATTTTCCTAGGTGTATGCCTTTATGTGCAACCTCTAAACCCATTTCTTGGGTTAAAATTTGCTATAATTTTTATCAATTGTTGGTCAAATTTTTACTGTGTGCTAAAAGTTTATTTCGCATTATTCAAAGGTGGTATGATTTAACAGTAGTTACTTGGCATTTTGCAAGAAATAAAACAATCAAGGGCTTCTGGATAGCCAAGTCAGCGTTCCACTCCTATGAAAGCGGTCCTGGGTTCGATTTCCGGTGGAAGCCTATGTGCGAAATGACCTCAGCTGTCGAAGCACTTTTAACAATACTACTACTATACTAAAACAATCGATATCAAATTTTTTCCCAATCTTTCCCCAATTTTCTAGGTTCTTGCATTTGTTTCTGGAGGAACTGTTAAAGTTATGTTGCCTGCACAAGATCATAAAAGACTCATGGATGGTGACAAAGGACCAAATACTGGAGGAATGGGAGCATATTGTCCATGTCCTCTCATTGATGATGTACAACTTGATATGGTTGTAAAAGATGTTCTTCAGAAAGCTGCGGATGGACTTATGAAAGAGAATATATCTTATAGAGGTAAGTTGATGAAATATTATAACCCCTTCTATGATAATTTTATTTCAGCATAACAAATTTAGCAATAGTGCAGAAACTTATGAGAATAAGGGGAATTCCTTATAAACTTTTCATTTCAGAGCAGTATCAGTATTGAGCTTTATTAAATTGTTACATTATTCAAAAGCTTGTCACCTTTAGCAAAATTTCATTAGTAATAATGTGAGGAATTCTGGTGTAATCTATGGAGATGGTAATTTTTGTGAATTCTTCTGTTTGGTTCTTATTGGGTCATACATTTGACATAAAAAGCAGTATCTTGTAGAGTTCTCACTCAATAGAATAGATGGCAATTATGTTTGAAGGAAGAGAGATATATACTTTACCACAGGAATTTATGTGGAGATTACTTGTTTCAGAAGTTACATGCAATCTTAAGATCTGAAGATGACATGTAACTGCTGAAACCTGTAATCTCCAAATAAATTCCTGTGGTAAAGTATATATCCTCTTCCTTAAGTATGAAGTTCAATTACCACAACATCTCGGCCGTCTCCATGGATTTAATGCAATTATGTTTGTTCTGCAAAATTAAAAATTAAAGTCAACTACTGCATTGTGATGAAATAAGAAATGCTGCTGTAAATTCCACATAAGCTGTTTATGTAGAATGTACAATGGCATTTCTTATTTTATCATAATGCAGTAGTTGAATTTAATTTTCAATCTTGAAGAACAAACAAAATAAATTGCTTATGTGGAATTTACAACAGAATTTATTATTTTATCACAATGAAAGAATTCCACATTCCTTACTCCTGAAATATCATCTTTCAAGTACTGTATATTCTTGAATGTAAAGTACACCCAAGTCATAGAAGTCATGTTGGGGGGAAAATAATAATGTGATTGTAATATTCATTATATTGCTAGCTAACGACATACAGATGAAGATTTATGTCAGCATTAATGATTGTTAATGGAAAGAAGACTGACTTAGAGAAAAATGAATCATAGGTTTATGTAATATACTTGAAGTCATGTTTCTCAACTTTACCATAATGCATTCTAGATTTTGAAATTAAGGGACATAAAATTTTTGAAAGCTCTTAAAATACACAAAAGGTACATCTTAGGTTTGAGAATAAACCATATTTCCAATGTTTCTACCTGTTTATACCTGTATTGATATTTACATTGTAGACATTGTTGTCAACTTGGGATTGATGGTCTGATTGAGTTTTCGTTGTATGTATTTTTAGCTAAATAAATTGCAATCAGACTCAAATCAAATATCTTTCTATTACATTGGCAACAAGGATGGGATCTCGTAATATTACATCATCATCATATTAAATCGGCACAATTGAATATATTCAAATCGGTGCGGCGAGATAGTTGAAAAGGAATCCAGGGGGGGGTCAACCGTCAACCGTTCCCAAGGGCCAAGATCAGCAAAGATCTGTGGGACAAACTTGGCAATCCAAGGTTAGAGTCAGCAGGGCAATTGACAGCGTATGGTAGTAAGGCACTGTATGTCATGGGCCAGTGTTGGGTCTATGTCCATTATAGAAACCAAAGCATCAGGCTGCCAATAGTGGTCATAAATCAGGAGAACAAACCACTGTTCAGGCTCCCGTGGGTCCAAGCACTTAAGATGCGGTTACCCAAGGGCATGTGTACAGTTGCGCAAGGAAACCCGCTGCAAGGACACTCCAAGGCCAGTAATGGAAGTCAAAGACAAGGTTCCAGCAGATGTTAGGAAACTCTTTGACGAATATGGAGAGCTGTTTGAGGACCAGATAGGCATAAAATCGACTCTATCTGGCCGTACTTTGTGGAAAGACATTTTGAAGTAAAAGAATAAGACTTGGTGATTTCCTCAAAATATATTTAAAAACACTACCGGTTTCGGCGAACAGCCATCATCAGGTGAGATTACATGAAGATGCAAGACCTTTTATAGGGCTAACTTGGAAGGGAGGGTAAGGAGAGGGGAAGGGTTAGGAAAGGTAATTTCATTGGTTAGGTTCGTCGCACAAGTGATTTCTATTATTTCCATCGCATTCAACTTCTTCCCTTTAGGCAGCCTGTGGAGAAGATTCGTGGAAAACATGCTCCGATGTCCATTATCCACCAAATGGGCTGCGAAGGCTGAGGAAGCTAAGTTACAAAATCTTCTCCCCAAAAAGTTAAAAGCAGCCTTTTATATTCGCTCCAACCTTCAGTGTTCTTTATCTCATCCAAAAGACAAAAGGGATACTTCCTCATTGTCGGGGGTATATGAATTATCCTGCGAGGACTGCCCAATGACCTACGTGGGTCAGAGTGGTCGCCCCATTAAGATTAGGGAGCAAGAACACCTGCGGTGCTACTGCCTGAAGAACACTGCTTCCTCAGCCTTCGCAGCCCATTTGGTGGATAATGGACATCGGAGCGAATCTTCTCCACAGGCTGCCTAAAGGGAAGAAGTTGAATGCGATGGAAATAATAGAAATCACTTCACCAGATAGGCAAGATAAAAGTACACATGGCAGTCTTACATTTGAAATCTGATGCCAAGCCACTGACAGTAGCAGCAAAAAGAGTCTCATTTGCCCTAAAAAAGCCAGCTGAGGTAGAGTTGCAGTGATTGGAACTGCAGGAGTTATCGAGAAGGTCAACCACACAACTACAGTGATTGAATGGGCAACTCTGACTGTCAATGTGGACAAGGGAAATGGAATGGGTCAGATCTGCTGAGATTTTTGAGTCACCCTCAATCTTAACCTTATCCCTGATCAGCATTCCATGCCAACATTTGACAGAGTTGACAGCAAAAATAGCAAGAGGCCAAGAATTCACAGTCATTGACCTGAAAGATGCCTATTTGCTGATGGAAATGACGGAGTTGCCTTATTATTGCCACATGTGGGATATTTCCAATTCAAGAGCCTGCCATTTGGAGTATTAGCCAGCCTGCTCATTTTCCAACAATATATGGATGAGCTCTTGCAAGGGGTTGACTGCACTGGCACACTGTTGGATGATCTAATCGTCACCAGTCCAACAAGACAGGGACACCTGCAAAACCTCAGGGAAGTTTTCAAATGGCTCAAGCAAGCAAGGTTGCACCTAAAACTAGCCAAGTGTCAGTTTATGCAGAAGTTAGTCAGTTAGGCCATGGAATTGACCAGCAAGGTATTTATCCAATGGAGGAAAAGGTGGAGACTATCAAAAAAATCCCAACTCCAAAAAATATCAAGGAACTACAGGCTTTTCTGGGATCCATCAATTTCAATGAGCAGTTCATTCCTCAGCTATATGCTTGCTGTACTGATTTGTACCATCTTACTAGCAAGCGGCGGCAGTGAGACTGAACTGAGGTCCATGAGCTGGCATTCCAGAAAGCAAAAGATTTGCTTTCAAGTCAAGCTACAGTGGTTCCATATGATGAAACCAGACCAATGATGCTAGCATGTGATGCATGTAAATGTGTAGCTAGGGGCAGTCTTGTTCCAGACTATGGTGGTCGATTCCACAAAGTTCCACAACTATTTGTGGGGACGACCATTAAGGCTCAAAATGGACCGTAATCCATTGAAACAAATTTTGGTAGAAAAGTGGGACCTGCCAAAGGTTGCCTGCAATCAATTGCAATGTTGGGCCTTGTATTTCAATGAATATAATTACATGGTGGAATACCAACCCAGCAAGGAGAATCAGTGTGAAGACGCTTTACCCTAGCTGCCAAAGCCAATCACTAAAATTTTGTCAACAGAGCCCAAATTTTTAACTTGGTCATGGGAGGAAAAGCTGAAGATTTGCCACTGTTGACCAAGATATTGCAACAAGGGACAGCAAAAGCTCAGTGCTGTCCAAAATCATGCTTGTGGACTTAGGATTGCCAATGCAGAATGACAAGGCTTAGTTAAAGTCTACTTTGAATGACAAGAAGAGATCTTGGTAGAATGTTGGATCATCTTGTGGGGTAATCAAATGGTGATACGAATGGCTCAATGATCACTCATGTTAGCTGCACTACACAATCATCCTGGGTCATCCATGAATTGCCTCAATGCAAAGTTCGGCTCAGTTCTATACATGGTGGCCAAAGATTGACTAAGACATAAATAAATGGGTCAAACAATGTCAAGCATACCAAGAGAATCGTGGCCAAGAACCTGAGGTACCACTATACTCATGGAATATCCCTGAGCGGCCATTGGAATGTGTTTATGTGGATTTTGCAGGTCCATTTCAAAAGAAATGAATAAGTAACAGGTTCATTTCGGTGGATCCATATTCCAAATGGACTGAAGTGGTAATTGAAGGATGTAACCAGTCAACAGCTGATCAAAACACTTCGACTATTTTCAGGTATGGGGTACCATGACAACCTGTGTCAGACAAAGGGACAAGTTTTACTTCAGAGGAGTTCCACAAATGTTGCGAATTTAATGGGTTCAAGCATATTTGCCCAATGCCATGTCATCAAAAGCCAATGGTTTAGCAGAACGGTTTGTACAAACATTTAAACAAAAATTTCTAGCCTCTCAGGGTGATGCAGGGGATCAAGACTTGTGGTTGCTACGGTTTCTGCTATCATACCACAATACCACATTCAACAACAGTCAAAGCACCAGCTGAGTTGTTCTTGGGTCATTGTCTTCCAACTCAGTTGGATCTCCTGTAACCAGACCCAAGGAACAAGATGGAGATTAAGGTGTGGAAACAAAAAGTTTATCATGATGCCAATGTCTGAGCTCATTTGTTCAGGCAAGGGGATGAAATATGGGTCCAAGATGAATTCAAACCAGGTTGGCACCCTAGTGCTGTGGGAAGGAAAACATGGGTGCTGTTGTATGAAGTCCTGATTGGTGGCCAGATGAAGCAGAATCATGAGGATGAACTATGTAGTAGGTCAGGAGCAACAGATGACAAACCAACTCTGACTGTGGTGAATCAACAACAGGAAGTTGAGGTGCAAGAGTCATGGCTTCCAGAGCAACAGCTCAACATAGCACAAGATTCAAGACCACAACCAGAGGTGGAGACTCAGTCACTGAGGAGACAACAGTGCAAGGAGGGGCTGCCAGTGGATCATACAGAAGCCACACCCAACAAAAGTGAGAAAGGTCAGAAGTCACAACCCTCACCAAACAAGCCAGTCAAGCAGGAACTAGTGTTACGAAGGTCAATCAGACCTAACTGGCCACCCACTCGATATGGATTTGACGAATAACTTCTAATGGAGAAAAATTATAAGATGTGATTGAATTTATTTTTTGGGTGTGGGGATATATAGGACACATTGGTAACATTATTGACTTTGTTGTTGTTGTCTACTTGTGATTGATGATCTGATTGATTTTTCGTAAGTATGTATGTTTTGTATGTTTGTATGTATTTTTGGCTAAATAAATTGCAGTCAGACTCTCAAACCGAATATCTTTCTATTATTCTACCTTTCTCTTTTGTGGTGCAGGGATAGAGAAAGGGAAGGGAATAGATAGATTCGAAAAAAGTTATTTTGGGATTAGTGAGGATTCAGGGTGGTAATGTAAATTACAGGGATGGAAAAGTGAAAGGTACTCTTTTTTATGTTCTTTGGCTGGGGATATGCTGTGCCCCATTTTGTGGCTTATGAAGAATTTAAGAATGAATACTGCAATGAACTAAAATGCCTTTGGTTGAATCATGTTAAGTCATTTTACTTGGTGTAGTAAAGTGTTGCAATTTTGAGATTGACAGAAGTTAGATTTTTGTCGACAGATTGATAAATTTTGTGATGCACAACAGTTTAAGCTAGAGATGGGGAGGGGAGCTTGTAGTGCTGGAATAAATTCTAATATTTCAATAATGTTGCCTCCTATTCTTCTTTATCATATCAAGTTGAAACATGTCACTATTTTTCACACTTGTGAACTTTAGGACTTTATCCTGCAAAGTATTCAAACCTTTCCTTAACTCTTAAAATGGAATATATTGTAGTAAGATTTTTATAGTTATTAGATTTATTTTGCTTCATACAAATTCAGTGTTTGACTTTTTGAATGTAGGCAATACGCTGCTCAAGTGCAGTCTGCTGGTTTAAAATGAGCATTAATAAGACTGTCATCATGCAATTTTCTAGCATTTCACGAAAAATAATTGGGGATTTAATATCAAAATACAAAGATTTAAATTTCCTTTAAGTTGCATTTTATAACTAAAGATGTGTTTGCAAGAAAATGGGGGAAATGCTGTTCTCCTCCCTCTTCTATATAAGAATTGTTGGTATAATATTTATTTTAAATTTTTACAGGAGTTCTTTATGCTGGTCTCATGATTACTAAGGATGGACCTAGAGTTTTGGAGTTCAACTGTCGCTTTGGAGATCCTGAAACTCAAGTTATTCTACCTCTTCTGGAATCTGACCTATATGAAGTTATGCTGGTAAGTTGGATGTTGGCAGTATTGTCTAGCATGTATTGGCAGTATATTCTTGTATGTATTTTCTAATTGAAACTAAAGAAGATGAAAAAGAATGTAGTTTACTCAGAAGAAATGAATCTCTGTTTTATTTGTTATGATTTTCTTCAACCAATTGAGTCAGGCTCATTTCATCACTTGCTAATATAGCAATACTTACAACGGGAACACCAGATTTGCGTTACAGGGATTTGCTTCTTTCAGGGTAGGTTCCATGCTCTGAAATAACATATACTTCATCAACTTTTTTGACATCAACAATCCTTTGTTTATGCAGAATTGGCATTTGATACTCAGATTTAGGCAACCACTCAATGCACATACATTACTACGGATATTGTGAAATTTTCCATGTAGGAGAATATTTTCTCTCATTTTTTTTGATGAATTACTCATATTTTAATAATAATAATAATAACTTCTGTAATGGATACAGGAAGCTAATCCCAATTACATCCATTTTCATAAACATTACAAACAATAACAATGGACGAACACACACGACCATTCCCTAACTGGAAAAATGTAACTAGCTGGGATTCGAACCCAGGACCTTGGGGTTGGAGTGCTAGCATACTAGCACGGTAACCACTGTGGCCGTTTTCACCATTAAATTTGAACTTTAACCTTTGTGATATTTTTAATTGTTTTTGTTAACATTTCTTCAAATATAAGTTAGATAAGTACTCCGTAATTTATTAAGTGCAGATGGCACTCAGCTAAAGTGGTTGTCCTAAACCACAAGCATCATTTAACTTGGTCTTTTTTATGTCTGGCTCCAATAGAAAATTCCTAGGAAAAGTGAGATTTCGATCCTAGATATTACAGGGTCAATTTTAGAACTCCCCATTTATTCTTTAAGATTGCATTTTGTGGGTTTTCATAAATATTTTTTTAGTACTTCCCGGGACTATAGAGAATTTAGATTCTAGATACTGTTGGTAGTTGTGTGTTCCCAAAATAATGGAAAGTGATTGTATTTCCTGCAATATGGTCTTAAGGTTGACGCCTGGCCAATATGAAATTCTCTCATAAGAAATGCATTGCGGAGAATTTAAGAAATTTTTTAAATGCTGTTTCCGATATTATAAACGTTTGTTACTTGATATGCTGATTGCATAAGGCAAAGCAGTTGCTCATTAGCCCCCAATACTTAAATACTCCTAAATACTATTGCAGAAAATGTGTCCTTTACTAGCAAGCCATAATATACAGCATCCATTTCTTTTGGTTGTCTTTGAATTTTTACTGATTGTATACCTGAGGGGGTATCAACAAAAAGCAGCGAAAACATTTTGTTAGCAAGGTAATACATATGTTAACCGAGTATTGGTTCTTCCTCTTCCAAAAGAAGTTATCAGAAACTATTCTGCAAGAACAGTGTGAAGGAGAAGGGGCTCCTTAATGCTGAGAAGGAAATACACCATTTATCGTTGGGGAAGAGATATTATTCAAGATGGATCTAGTGGAAAATTTTTCAATAATTGAGAAATGGACTCATGATTGATTTTTGGAAGCAAAGTCATCAAGGGAAAACGTCACAACTAGGACTCTGCAGCAGTGGGCTACGGTTGCAACTTTTTAGTTCCTTTTGGATGATCTCAAGTTTTCTGGGTCTTGGGTAGATCGTTTCAAAAGAAGCCAAAGAATAATGCAGTGCCTCGCCACCATTTATGTCACCAAGGAGGATTGTATATCAATAAATGATGTAATTCTTGTAGTGTAGAACTTTCAATAATAAACCAGTCTGTTAATTGAAATGTTTGATCCAAATTACGTGATCAATACAGATCAAACAGTATGGAAATACCATATAAATATGCATTGAACCTTATTGTTTCAGGTAGAAAAAAGAACAGAAGTATTTTTAGGAAGTATCAATAGGATATCCCATTCCTATACCACGCAGTATGCAAAGACATAATCTGGAAATGGAACACACCAGGTGTAATGGCTCCATGGGCCTGTCCCTGGCACAAATCGTCTTGCAGTGATGTTTTTTTCCTTAGGTGAATCTCTTCTGCCACTCGTTCACACTTGTCAGGGACATGAAGGGTTCACCATACACAGCAGATTTGCGATGATGAATTTCGTGTGTTCCAGCACCCTCATCCACCAAGAAATGAACCACACCTCTCTGCTTTTCTTTGCTTGCCGTCATCTCCAATGCTGGAAGAACACACTTTTCTCTATGCTCACCCCCAGAGCAATAAAGAAACAACTGTGAGGTCCCGTGCATTTTCACTATACATTTCTCCTACCCTACAGATGTCAGTATCGATAATTAATAACAGTGTTGGCAACTTTTGTGAGGAATATGTTTTATGGTGGGTGTTTCGTTTTCATTCAACCGCCCCTCATAAATGCGAAGTCATCTCCCAAAATTATCACCAGTATGATGCCTGGCCAGTGCATCTATTCCAAAGCAGGGTGCATATGTCATGCATGATGATGTATCCTGATTTTAAATGTAAACCTTTTGTAAAAATAAGTTAAGTTTCCTAGAAAATTCATGGCTATAGAATACTCAACCTCTGATTACTCCAACATCCAGATATATTGAGACTTGGAAATTCACATGTTTTTGTAATATTTGGGCTTTGAAACATAACATCATCATATGTGTAATATATAAATGCTTTGAAGTTGATAATGATTGAATTTTGAATAACCTTTAACAATAAATGTGGTTACAGAAACTTATCTTAATGTATATAATGTATCATCATATGTAATTGTGGTGTATTTGCTGCAATAAATCTGTCATTTTAACAGGTTGTTATTAAATATCACTTCCATAGTTGGTGGAACACTGCATTTTCAGCTGCCTTCCTACTGATTTTTCATTTAACTTATTAAATTATGTATTTTTTTTAATTGTGTTATGATCAGTTGTGTTTAATTGATTTAAGATTGCAAAGTTATTATGAACCTATTGATGCCACATTTTCCTCTCTAACCAATGATAGGCCTGCAGCAAGGGACAGTTGCAAAAACATGATCTTAAATGGAAGAAAAATATATATGCAGTTGGTGTTGTTATGGCAAGCAAAGGTTATCCAGAAACTTCAACCAAGGGGAATGTAATTCTAGGTAATTCATTGGCAATATTTGGATATCACCTGAAACTAGCATAGAATACTTAGAATTTAATAAAACTCTCTAATAGTGTCAGCACGAGATTAAGAGATGTTCCTAATAACCTGCTTTGGTTATTATTTAGTATGAATAGTGTTTTAATTTTCCTCACTCTTTTGTATTGCCCAGTAAGGAAAACTCATATACAGTCACTCTTCAACTTACAACCATGTTTGGTTCTGACATACCTGTCATTAGTTGATTTGGACACAAATTAGATGTTGTTAATTTTATTGGTAGGTTTCAATAGAAACGCTTTCTATGTATGTCATCTTTTTCCTAAATGGATGCTGTTCAAAATTTAGTATTGAATAAATAAATTTAGTTGCTACAATTATTGATAACATAATAACAATTGTGCGTATTTTAGCCAGCTGGACAGTACTTTTGATGCTGCTGCCAAATGCTTAGTCATAAGTTAAACTGTTGTTAGTCACATAGGTCATAAGTCAGTCTCCATTTTTATATTAAGAATAATCAGTGTTATTATTCATCCTTTTTGACAAAATGTCATGCTCAGTTAAGAGTTATAGTTTATTAATCTAAAATAAGCATTTTAAAATTATGGCAATATAGATTATTGATATTGTATTGAGCAATGTTGTTTACGGAGAAATTTTCTTGTCTTCTGTTAAATACAGGAATCGACAAAGTGAGCAGTTTGAAGGATCATTTGGTATTCCACAGTGGCACAGCCATAGGTAGTAGACCAAATGAATATGTCACCAATGGAGGGAGAGTTCTTATTGCTGTGGCTTTGGCACCTGATCTGGCAATGGCAGCTGCAAAAGCTAATGCTGCTTGTCACCTCATCAAATTTGACGGTGCTCAGTTTCGTAGTGATATTGCTCACAAGAGTATAGCAAGGTCAGCTTTTTTATGACATGGTAGATGACTTTAAAGTTGTTTGGTTTGCTTAATTGTTTCCTGGACATAACTCCAAATGGACTCTAATGTGAAATATCTCCATTATCTTGTGGGAAAATTATTATTCTTATATTATTAAAATTAACATTTTCTGTGCCTTTTTCATTGATGTAATCATTGATAAATGGGATGGAAGAACCTTTTAGATGTTATTTTTTTAGTAGTTTACTTGAGTTCAAGAATGGAAATTTTCCTGAAAAATTATTGAAGTTGTAATAACTTCATTTGAAGTCTATATTTTTTCTACTCATTCTTGTTGACAGGTATTTTTGGAATGTTTAATTCATATTCTTCCATTTACAAGGTAAAATATACTGTTAAATGCAGGAAATAATTGAAAGGCATGTATACTTCTATTAGGATTAATACTACTCAAGATTATTACATATCTTTGTCCACATAGGGTTTGTTTGGTTAGTATTTCATTGGAGTGAATAAATATTATCATTTGATGGGAAATCAGTCAATGACAGCCATTAGTCAACTGATGTGAATTTTTCAGCGCATACATCCAAGCCATTGTGTCCAAAAGGCACTTCTAGCACTCATGCACAGATCTGATCTAAACTTGTTTTAATTGTATTGTAATCTCTATTTACATTAATTTATGATAAGTTCCTAGTAAACTTGAAGTAAGCTTTTCTTCAAATTCAACAAATTTCACCAAGATATCTATACTGTCCACAGGTTAATTAGTAAAGATAGTCTTATAGTAATTTATTATGTTAAGTATGATGCACTTCCTAATGTCACTTGAAATGATCACATACCTTCATTTAAACATTTTTAAGTTGTAATAGCACCTAGAACACTTATATTTGGGTGGTATTTTGAGAAGATCTGCAGTAATCTGAAACTTTTTGCCAGTTTTGCTTAAATGATTGACTGTGGAAAATTAATTCTGAATTGTCTCACTTGAGACTTCCTGTTCTAAGTATAATTCAATCGTAAATAAATGTTTACCAAATGCTACAAGAATTTGATGTGTAATGAAGTTTATTAGGGTTTTTGTTTTGTCAGAGATATAAATACTGTAACTAATGAATTATTCTTGAATTCGACTGGTTCTAGGGTATGATGGACAATTGTGCAGCTGTGCTAATTCCATAATGAGTAGTGTTGCTTTGATGAGAATTTGAGGTTACATAGTACAATCTCTTTGCTAAAACTAGATTCGCGCCGGAAGCAACATATTTTGTCAAGTACATATAGATTTTTAACAACGAGATCTCCTAAATATATTCACTCGTTATTTATATCTTTGGACACCATTCATGACCGTAATACGAGAGGTTGCAAGAAACTCTTGATTCCCCAGCATAGAACTGAGATTTTTCACAGATCGTTTACAGTCACAGCTAGTAACCTCTGGAACGCGCTTCCCCAAGGAATGAAAAACTTATCCTCCATCTATAGCTTTAAGGGTAAATGCCACAGTCACCTCCTAACCGTACAAAGCAGAACTTAATCGCACGTAAACACACAACTCCCTCAAACCACTGGGATCACAAAATGTCAGTTTCATTTTCAGAAAAATTTTCCGTCCCTGCCTTATCCGCCGTCCAAACAATTTCTTTTTTTTCCCCTTTTTTTTGTTTTAATGTGTTTTATATTCTTTATTGTATCATTTTTATTGTACTTCCTTCTTGTGTCTTTTTAAAGTGTTTTAGCCAGTTTTTGATTAACTTTAGGTTCGCTCTAAATATTTGACGTGCTTTTTATTAAGCGAAATTATGTTTTTTCTAATCATTTCCAAACTTGATAATTTTGTAAGATACAGGTTTTTTATGTTAATGTGTTGCTATTCGTTCTTTTTTGGTTATTTCTATTGATTTGTCCTCATGTCTTTTATAACTCTATTTTGTTATTCGTTCTTTTTTGTTCAATTCTACTGATTTGTCTTCATGTCTTTTATAAATCTATTAATCTACTTTCATCATCAAGTTTAGTTTTCTATCTGTAGGTTTCGCAGGTTTTTCACACCCCCCTTCTTGAGGGTGTTTTCCTGCAGTGGAGATTTTTCCCTGAGCTCTTGGCTGAGGTTTTTTAATCCACAAAGTAGTTTTCTTCATTGTACTTTTTCAAGCTATCTCTCTCTTTTCCTTTCTCATATGACAAAGGGTTAGATGTAAGAAGAGACTTGTTAGTCTCAATCTCGCCCTGAATAAAGTCCTTTATTATTATTATTATTATTATAATTATGCTTTTAACACTGAAATTAATTACAAAATAGTTGTAAACATTTCTTATGCTTTCTATATACCTGCATTTTGAATCTTGAATTTTATTCTACAAATCTTTTTTGTTACCTACATTCAGAGTTGATCTGAAGCATTTTGCTGTTTAAGACAACATTTAATTGGGCACCTTTTATTATATTCCCTATTCATTGTACCTGAAATTGGTCTAAATCATTGAAATCAATAGGGAAGATAATCAACTCATTGCTGAGATTTTCTCATTCCTCTTTATGAAGCTTGAAACACTAAGAAGTTAATATATTTTTATAATTCATTTGGTGTCCTCATTGATAGGTACAAGTGAAAGTTGCCTTGTTGCCTCATCCAATTGCATGACTCTGCAAACTTGCTTACATATTTGCATCTTAACTGCTTATTTATGTACTATTATGAAATTCTATTTTTACAAATTTGCCTATAAAATGTAAAGATGTTAATAATGCCATATTTCACTATGCAACATCAAACTAATTCTTATAATTAATCTCCTATCTGTATGGTTATTGCGTTCATTGTAAATCTAGAAATCCTCTATCTGTTTACTAAATCTCTCTTTTAAGAACAGCTTGTTTAGAAAAGAAATTGGTCTTTCCAGATTCTTATTATTATTCTTTTCCTCTGAGCTTGTACTTGGGTTTTTACCCATCCCCTATCAACTTACCGATTTTAGCAGCAATAAAATAGGAACAAATTGTTTGGTAAAATTATTCATTTTTCCGAAGCTTCTAAATGACTAGTATCATCTTACTGTCCTCTTCTTCCTAGTCTTTCAATCAACTGTATAGTTAATTCATTTCCATGTGCGAATGTTTGTGGCGAGATTCCATGAATCCAATGGAAGACTAAGTGATTATTAACAAACCATTAATCATTAAATATCATTAATGGTATGCTGTATTTGGACTGTGAGGCACTTCTTTTATCTGATCGTATCTAACTTCAACTTAGTAATGCTCCTTTCAACCTCTAGAATTAAAATACAACTGCAATGATTATGTTTTTTGAGTCTCATGTGGTACCTGGGATTTCATGGTTGCAGGATATTTTTGATTTTCTTATTGTTTCAGAAATAATTGATGTTGATCTTATTGTCAAAGAGCTAACATAATTCATAGGTTTTCTTCAGCAGCTTTATACAGGATGGCAACTTTTTCAGTTTTATTTCAATTTAATTCTAGTACACTCTCAGAGTAAGAGCTTCACTGGGTTAGAATAACAGTCTAACAGTTAAAGGGAGCATTAATTTGAATGAAAGTTTAGTGCAAAGGGATACATAAGTAGGACTGGTCAAGGATACATGACTATTGTGACAACTTAGAATGATCTGCCTTGTTTGCTGGAGGCATAATCTCAAGCACTGTCATCTGCTGTTGTCAGACAGTCTGTTTATGGTGCTCATTTTACACCTGTGATTGCTCTGGGCCTATTTGTATAGGTATTGTTCTTTCTTACACAGCAACTGATAGATTTAGGAACTGGTTTGGCAAATTCTAGGAACAGATTTGCGAGAGCCAGTTGAGTCCCATCACTGGTTTTTACTACCTTATGGGAACTTAATGGCATCTTCTACAAGAAAGGCTCCTAATGATATCCAACGATAAAGTTGATCTTGGCTTTCTCTTGGTGTGTTCCCTTATCACTTAAACTTCCTGAATTTCTCTTGGCATTTAGTGTTTGGCTTAGCAACTTACAATGCAGGTTATTTTAAATTAATCTTGTCTAGTGATATTCAGTGGAATTCCATATTATCGATGTAGAAATAAATCCTAAACACTTGTTTATTAAAAATTTAAACTTTAAGTTCATTTTCAGGCAGTGGAATTCCTGTGTCTGAAGATGAACTAAATGTTCGAAACCATTGTTTGTTAGAGAAATATATTTTGTGGAACAGTGCAAGTGATTAGCATTTATTTTTACATTGATGGTTATTTCTAAATATATGCTAAGGTGCTATCCAAAATTTCCTGAAATTTGAATCACATGTATAAACTGCCCCAGCCATTGTTTAATTCTACTAGGTGAAGTTAAGTATATTCTTTGAGTCATTATGTCAAGTGGATTTATTGTAACCAGATGCATTTGTTGTTATAGAACAGTTTTTCTTGTTTTATCTACTTACATTTGTAGTTTTGAAATGGTCAATTTGAAGGAACTGCTCATTGGTATCAAATTCTGTGTTAAACTCAGTAAGCCTGTAGAAACATAAAAAACTTCTAAGGAAGCATTCATGGATGACACCTTAGGCCAAATACAAACTTATGACTGGTTTAAACATATTAAAAGTGGCCAAACTTCAGTTGGTGGTGATGCATGTTCATCAGCTGGCATTACAAAAGAACATGTCGTTTTTTTTGTTTGGAATGCAGGTGTGAATGATGGCACATGCCAGCAGATTATATTGAAGGAATTGAACATGAGAAGGATTGCATCCAAATGTTTGCCTTAACTCTTTAGCAAGGACAGAAAGAACATCAGATGGATGTCTGTAGGAAATTGAAAAATAAAAAACAGTTTTAAAGTGATTCATATTTTCTTACCAAGGTTTTTACTGGTAAAGAAAGCTGGCTTTATGGGTGTGATCCTGAAACCAAACAACAATCTTTACAATGAAAAAGCCCATCTTCACCTTAATCAAAGAAAGCCTGTCAAGTCTAAAGCAACATCACATTCTTACTGATTTGCTTTTGCTGTGGATAAGATTATTCACAAAGTATTTGTATACATGGCTCAGATGGTTAAAGTAATATTCTATCATGATATCCTGAGGAAGCTAAGGGAGAATGTAAGAAAAAAATAACCAGAGAAATAGCTCAAGAACAAATGGGTTCTTCCCCATGATAATGCTGGGCCACATTTTGCTTTCATTATATAGCAGTTTGCAGCTAAAAACAAACTGGCCTTCAACTTGTTCCTTATTCAGATTACTTACCTAACTTGGCTCTAAGCAACTTTTTCACTTTCAAGAGTCACAGGTGATGCTGAACACATTAACAAAACTAGACTCCCATAATGCATTCTCTAAGTAGTAGAAGTGCTAGGATAGGTGCTTGCAATCCCAATGGGGACTAGTTTGATGGTGACAGTGGTGAGTAAGATCCAGGTATTCTTCAATTTTATTTATTTCTACATTTGGGAACTTTAGGGTAGCACCTTGTATCTATTGCTGTGTAAATGAATGCTCCTCTGGTATGTAAATTCAGTAAATAGATGACTAAATAAATGTAGTAAGGATTCTGGAATACTTTTCTAATTTTGCTTTGGCAGTGTTTTGTTTTCTTTTGAAGCATGCACTTAAATTTTAATCTTCAAATATTTCTTTTGTGGGAACATGATCGCATTTTTATGATTGGTCATCATCTTTTCATTACCTCAGAATTCTCTTGTCATTGGTTGATGTTCTCAATTTCTTGGAAATGTAAAGATTAATTATACAATTAATGTAAATAACTCATATAAATAATTTAATTATATAATTAATTAATTTATATAAATATCTCTTTAGAGCCATCCTTCAAAAAGGCAAACTAACTTACAAAGCAAGTGGTGTAGACATAGCAGCTGGTGACACATTGGTTAACACCATTAAACCAGCTGTGAAACTTACCCAAAGAAGTGGAAGTGTAGGTTCAATTGGAGGCTTTGGTGGCCTTTTTGATTTGAAGGCTGCTGGATACAATGATCCCCTATTAGTTTCCGGCACTGATGGTGTTGGAACTAAACTCAAGGTATTTTTTCCTGTCCTTTCATTGTTTCAAAACTTTTTTGTCTTTTAGTTGGATGTGTCTGCATGAATTATTTTATTTTTGCCTTGCTTTGTTTGATTTTTCTAATGTTTTTCAGATTGCTCAAAGTATTGGTAACCATAGGACTATTGGCATTGATTTAGTTGCTATGTGTGTCAATGATATACTTGCCCATGGTGCTGAACCCCTTTTTTTCCTTGATTATTTTGCTTGTGGCACATTAGATGTTAAAGTCGCTGCAGAAGTTATTTCTGGAGTTGCTGATGGTTGCAAAATGTCAGGATGTGCATTAATTGGTAAGCCCAGCATGAGTTACAATTACTTTTCAGTAACTGAAGGAGATCTGAATGAAATGTAAATAAATTTTGCTTACTCAGAAAAGTAAAGTAAGTCATATATATGCTTAAAATATTCATTGGGTCATGTATATTATTCTTTGAAGATGAGTAGTAGTTGGTGATACAACTTATTTAAACAGTAACAAATAATGCCCCTGGGACTTAAACACAACCCTTTAACATAATATTTATTTTTTGTGAAGATGTGTATACCATGTTTACTAATAAACAGAATAAATAAATTTATCTCATTAATTTACCTCATTATAGCTTTACCCATGAATGTTTACTCCAAATTTCGTATTTTATGTTTAAAATATTCCATGTATGATAGCTATTTTTACTATCCCTAGTTTTCTTTCCTTCAATTGTTTACAATTTAACATCTTATTCTTGCACATTTTCTTAGCCTTTGTAATCGTGTATTTTTAGGTTGTCTCTTCATGCACTGCCTTATGTCAATTGCAGATTTTCTAATTTAAATTGTTGTTGTTTGATTTTGGAATTTTATGTATTGTATCTTTACAATCTAAGTAATTTGTTAAGTGCTTGACTTAAAAATTCAGATATGTGCTATAAGTAGGCAAATGTAATTTACGATTTAGTATTAATAATTATATAGATGTTTATGTATACAAATGAGATTTTTTTGAAATGTTTAAGTAGTGTTATGGTTGATTTTTGGTCTAAATAATTTTTAGAATCAATCTATCTATTTCTAATAAAAACCAGGAAAATAGATTTTTAGTTTGTTATGCTTTTCATGCATACATTATTTGAATTACTTCTTAAATTTATTGATAGTCTTCAAAACCTGAAATTCCGCCAGTTCTTGCTACATTCTGTAGCAGTTCAATCATTTGAATGATCTTATTAAAATATAAATGACTTTCCATTATTTTGTTTCAGTCTTCTATATTCTATTGTTTCTCTGGAAGAAGAAAGATTACTGTAAAATTGTTATGGTTTGATTTAAAGTTATTTTAAATTTAATATAAGATTCCTATTACTTATCATATTCTTTGTATAGCTGAATGTGCAATAAATATTTGTAATCATCAATTATGTATTTAGGTGGAGAGACTGCTGAAATGCCTGGAATATATGACAAAGATGAATATGATCTAGCTGGATTTGCAGTTGGTGCTGTAGAGAAGGGAAAAATGTTGCCTTTGACATCCCAGATATGTACAGGAGATGTTGTTATTGGAATACCTTCTAGTGGAATCCATAGTAATGGATTTAGTCTGGTACGAAAGATCCTGGAGAGGGTTAAGTTGAGTTACAATGATCCTGCTCCATTTTGTCGTGGCAAAACTTTGGGTTAGTATGATGATTTAAATTAAGAATATTTCCTAAGCATGTATTCAGTTGAGTACTGCCTTGCATTCTATAGTTATGAATTTAATTCTTTTAAATGGTGAGATTTAAATTGAAACTGAGGAAGATACAAGAAAATTTATCTTTATTACACCTAATGAAAAAGTCAAGAAAAAATTTCTTTTACCCCTTGGTGAAACTAGTGTAAAGCTGAAGCCTCAAGACTTGATTCATCTTGTTTGATAATATCATGAATATATTGCAAGATTTGCTTAAGTAGGAAGTTGGATGAGAAGTAATTTTTACATAATTTAATTAAAGTGATGTGAAGCATGATCTCCTAATGAGTCTTTATGTAAAAAGATAGATTTTCTCAACAATAATTTAGAATTGAGAACTGTAATTGTTAAATTGCTATTGTAAACCACGTAATCTCAAAAATTTACTCCTACAAAGTATTGGGAAACTATATTTTGCTAAGATTGCTGTTCTTAGTAATCTTTGGTGCTTAAAATCAGTCATCCAAATGGTAGATCGCCTTGATTTAGTAAATTTGTTTCATCACACACTATTGTTTGAGGGTGATTTATTTGTTGTTCTGATAAATTTTTAAACATGATGAAGGATACACTTTACTAATTTACCAATCAAGTTTTAATTTGATCTTAACACGTTCACTGCAGATACCTCCATTTCCAATGCATTTATAACTCCAACTGTGGAATGATGTACAGTTAACATGTTAACTGTACTTTTCTTTTATATCCAATCATTTTGCTTATAATCAATTATAATATTAAAATTCCTGCATCATAGCAGTGTTTAAAGGAACTAACTTCTAATTTTAACCTCATAGAGACCTTTGCCAGACTAAAAAAACATAGCTTGTGCTTTTACATCTAGGATTCACAGTAATGATAATCATCTCAAATAATTTTTATGATTGGGGGTATGTTAGGTATAATGATATTTTGTACCAGCAGTTTTCTACTTTTCAATTTCTTGAAGTTCATTTATTTGTAAATTTTGTAGATTTGTTGTTCCTGTGGTACTAGCTCGTAAATTTTTATGTAATAATATTTTTTTTTAATTTTAACGCTATATTTTTATATTTGAAGGTGAGGCTCTTTTAGAACCAACAAGATTGTATGTCAAGAGTGTATTGCCAGTCATGAAACTTGGTCACGTTAAGGCATTTGCTCACATAACTGGTGGAGGATTAACTGAGAACATTCCTAGGGTTCTTCCTGATGACATGATGGTTGAGCTTGATGCTGCAAAATGGTCCATGTTACCAGTTTTTGGGTGGCTAGCTGCAGCTGGTGAGTAAATTAATGATCATTATTTCATTATCAGATAAATTATGCTTCCTATTGATCTTTGACTTTGAATGCAGCCTTTTTTATGAGTTAATAGTTCATTATCTCAGTTTTGCATGAGCCTCTCATTTATAGTACCTTCTTCTGGAAGAGTTTGTTTTTATCAAATATTCATTTAGTTGCCTCAATTAAAGATTACTGTAAAATTGTTATGGTTTGATTTAAAGTTATTTTAAATTTAATATAAGATTCCTATTACTTATCATATTCTTTGTATAGCTGAATGTGCAATAAATATTTGTAATCATCAATTATGTATTTAGGTGGAGAGACTGCTGAAATGCCTGGAATATATGACAAAGATGAATATGATCTAGCTGGATTTGCAGTTGGTGCTGTAGAGAAGGGAAAAATGTTGCCTTTGACATCCCAGATATGTACAGGAGATGTTGTTATTGGAATACCTTCTAGTGGAATCCATAGTAATGGATTTAGTCTGGTACGAAAGATCCTGGAGAGGGTTAAGTTGAGTTACAATGATCCTGCTCCATTTTGTCGTGGCAAAACTTTGGGTTAGTATGATGATTTAAATTAAGAATATTTCCTAAGCATGTATTCAGTTGAGTACTGCCTTGCATTCTATAGTTATGAATTTAATTCTTTTAAATGGTGAGATTTAAATTGAAACTGAGGAAGATACAAGAAAATTTATCTTTATTACACCTAATGAAAAAGTCAAGAAAAAATTTCTTTTACCCCTTGGTGAAACTAGTGTAAAGCTGAAGCCTCAAGACTTGATTCATCTTGTTTGATAATATCATGAATATATTGCAAGATTTGCTTAAGTAGGAAGTTGGATGAGAAGTAATTTTTACATAATTTAATTAAAGTGATGTGAAGCATGATCTCCTAATGAGTCTTTATGTAAAAAGATAGATTTTCTCAACAATAATTTAGAATTGAGAACTGTAATTGTTAAATTGCTATTGTAAACCACGTAATCTCAAAAATTTACTCCTACAAAGTATTGGGAAACTATATTTTGCTAAGATTGCTGTTCTTAGTAATCTTTGGTGCTTAAAATCAGTCATCCAAATGGTAGATCGCCTTGATTTAGTAAATTTGTTTCATCACACACTATTGTTTGAGGGTGATTTATTTGTTGTTCTGATAAATTTTTAAACATGATGAAGGATACACTTTACTAATTTACCAATCAAGTTTTAATTTGATCTTAACACGTTCACTGCAGATACCTCCATTTCCAATGCATTTATAACTCCAACTGTGGAATGATGTACAGTTAACATGTTAACTGTACTTTTCTTTTATATCCAATCATTTTGCTTATAATCAATTATAATATTAAAATTCCTGCATCATAGCAGTGTTTAAAGGAACTAACTTCTAATTTTAACCTCATAGAGACCTTTGCCAGACTAAAAAAACATAGCTTGTGCTTTTACATCTAGGATTCACAGTAATGATAATCATCTCAAATAATTTTTATGATTGGGGGTATGTTAGGTATAATGATATTTTGTACCAGCAGTTTTCTACTTTTCAATTTCTTGAAGTTCATTTATTTGTAAATTTTGTAGATTTGTTGTTCCTGTGGTACTAGCTCGTAAATTTTTATGTAATAATATTTTTTTTTAATTTTAACGCTATATTTTTATATTTGAAGGTGAGGCTCTTTTAGAACCAACAAGATTGTATGTCAAGAGTGTATTGCCAGTCATGAAACTTGGTCACGTTAAGGCATTTGCTCACATAACTGGTGGAGGATTAACTGAGAACATTCCTAGGGTTCTTCCTGATGACATGATGGTTGAGCTTGATGCTGCAAAATGGTCCATGTTACCAGTTTTTGGGTGGCTAGCTGCAGCTGGTGAGTAAATTAATGATCATTATTTCATTATCAGATAAATTATGCTTCCTATTGATCTTTGACTTTGAATGCAGCCTTTTTTATGAGTTAATAGTTCATTATCTCAGTTTTGCATGAGCCTCTCATTTATAGTACCTTCTTCTGGAAGAGTTTGTTTTTATCAAATATTCATTTAGTTGCCTCAATTAAAGATTACTGTAAAGTCTTCTAAGTTTCATTTCAAAGTTTTTGTATAAAAAAATTAAGGTAAACTGGCCAGAAAAAAGAACTTAACCTAATATATTCTAAGTAATGTCAATATGGATAGCAATGTAAAGTAAACATATTAAACTCTGCTTTGTTTTTCAAGGATAATAAATTTGTTAATATTATTTCCTATATTCCAGAATATGCTATAAATTCTGTTTTTTAACAGATACTGACAGGTCTCTTTAGATAATGACATTTAAATTGTTATAACTGCTATTTAAATTATTTATATAGAATGAAAAATTGCAGTAATTGAAATTAAAGAACGGAAATGAAACATTTTAGTCTTTTAGTGTTACGTAGTTACAATATATAAAGGCAGCTTCACCTAAATACCATTTTCTCGGGCCTTATACGCCAGAGATGCAAAACCAGATATATATTTTTAGAAGGATATTAGTATGCTCTTTCTTAAAAAAAATAATTTGAAAGGGTTTCGAGAGGGTCTTTTTTTAGTAAATGAGAGCTGAATATGCCCTATTTTTGGCATCGTAACGAAATTCGTAATATTTACACTCAATCTGTAAACTGATGGAAAGTATTAGGAAAATGAAACTTTTTATTCAAACACCTTGTATTGAGTAGTAGTTGAGGTACGATGTTCCACATTCATCTTATATTTATTTCTGAAGATATAAAATGCCTAACTTTAAATTTTTTTTGAGCCATATTTTAGGCCGATTTTACTTCAAATTTTCTGCATGTTATTCGCTTATGCAAGTTTTCTTATTATTTTGTTTAATACAGCAGCAAACGTTCTGTAGGAATACCAATTTTTGTTTTCCTCAAAAGAATATTTCCTGAGATAATGTCTCAAAGTTGATAAAAACTTGATGTCATACTGTAGGGGGATGTCATGGTAGGGGGTCAAACAAATCACTATATCTCAGCAAGTATTGAACCGATGGATGTAAAACTTTGCCAATGTTCATTGAGAATATGAGTTAATGTTCACACAAAATTTCATTTAAATCTGAGATGGTCCAGCGGCTCACTTCTCTAAAATTGGTCCACTTGACATGGAATGGCCCATCATTATTTAAATTTATGGACCTTTAATCCTTGTGTATTCTTATTATGGGCTCCTGGGTGTAAACCTGACCCTATAATGCAGTTTGTAACATGTCTCTACATTAAGCCATTTCTGAGATGGAGGTGGGAATGGATGAACATAAAGATAGATTTTGCTTTTCATATGTGTAAATATTTTGTATATAACGTGTTATTGTAAGACACAATGTATTCCTAAAAAGATTTTTGAGTTAGCAGATCAATTATTAAGGTAATCTACATCTTAACCAATGTAAAATATGAGAAAAGAAAGTAAATGCTAACTCTGCGACTAAGTAAGAATACATTTTTAGGGTCAAATTTAACCCTACTGGAATGGTTGTATAAGAAATTAGTCTTGTCTGTTTAAAGGTTAAAGAATATATAATATATGATAAATATAATTTTATGTGAAGGTGGAATCAACCAACATGAAATGATGAGGACCTTCAACTGTGGAATTGGAGCTGTTTTGATTGTGAGTCAAGAAAAGGAAGAGACTGTCCTTAAATCCATTGGTGAAAAATCTTATGTAATTGGTCATGTAAGGAAGAGGAATAATAGAGGTTGGTACTCAGCATTCATATCACTATGTGGTGCTACAAATAAGTTTCTCTCTTCACTTCTTTGCAATGTATCTTGAAATATCTCCTTACCAAGATACTTGCCCTTTAAAGAAATTTATTTGTGTAAATCACATTGCATTACTTAAAATGTCACTCTTTTCTGGGAATTTTATGCACATAATTTTCCAGGATTTTCTTGCTTTTGAAATTTATTTCATATTAATCTAGATGTGAAAGTTTAGTCTCTGTTAGTGTATACAGCCGAATAGAAAATGTAAGATATGAATACTTCCTGTTTTTCCTCAGGTACTAGCCAAGTCTGTGTTGAAAATTTTATTCCTGTTATGGAAACTTTGATGAAGCCATATGTGAAAAGCACTGTTAGTCAACAAATGGTTCAACGCAAAGCTGTTGGTGTGCTGATTTCGGGAAGTGGCACTAATCTCCAGGTAGGAGCTGAGTTTAGCAGATTAAAAAAGTTATTTTGTATTCTTTCAAATTTTGTTGGTTTTATGACTATTGATTTTGTATTTTTACCTGGCATTTTGAATAGACTCTAACCATTTGTAATGAATTTTCATTTAATATTGTTTCAAACCTTTGGTTTTCATCATTAACAGGCTCTGATTGATCACACAATGGATCCGAATAAAGCAAGTGCTGCAGAAATAGTGCTAGTAATCTCAAATAAGCCTAATGTGGAGGGATTAAAACGAGCTGAAAGAGCTGGTATCCCCACATTAACCATTCCTCATTCCCAGTATAAATCTAGGGAAGAGTTTGAATTGGCCCTGACCTCAGCTCTTGAAAATGCTAATGTGGAGCTAGTTTGTCTTGCTGGTTTCATGAGAGTCTTAACTGGTGTATTTGTAAAGAGATGGCGGGGTAAACTGATAAACATACATCCTGCCCTTTTGCCGCTTTTCAAAGGCACACATGCTCACCGGCAAGCTTTGGAGGCTGGTGTTCGAGTTACCGGATGCAGTGTACATTATGTTGAGGTAGGTCTGCCACGTAAAATTATCTTCTAATGAAGGTTTTCCTCTACTCTGTTGTGAAATTTGACTTGTCAAGTCATGAATATTCTTATAGCAAACATAGCCTCCTCATTTACCCCACTTGTAGATTGTAATTCATGAATTTAATGAGATATTAGTAAGAGATTATGGTAATAATAACTTGTGTTTCTTGAAGATACTGTATAACCAATGATATGGACTTAGAGGAAACTGTTGTGTCTAGACACCTCCATTTCAGTACTGGATAGGTTTTCAAAAATGCCAAAATATTTAAAGCAAATCACTTTAAATTACTCATAAGCCTAAAAGAGATTTTGTAGAACCCTCTGAACAATTTTTCAAGTTTCATTTGGTGGTACAGTAAACATAAAGAAGCACCTTTCATATAACCACCTCATTCCTTTAGAGAGTTTCTGGCTTTGCCCTTTTCTAAAATATATGTCAACTGTTTAATTCAGCAGTAGCTGATTTTCTGATACCTTACTAAGCAAATTTATTAAGAAAGGAAAGGTTAGTAAGGAAAAGAACACTGTGTCTTAGTTCCACAAGATAGTTTATTGTGCGACCGGTTTTGACTAAGGTCTAGTCATCTTCTGGCAAAGAATACAAAAAGTGACACTCATATATATACATGAGACAACAACAAGCATCAGGGGAGGCGTAAGTGGAGTGGGTTAAGGGTTGGGGAAGGATGAGGGAGAGGAGGAAGCAGGTTAACGAGCGACAGCAGGGGGGAGGAAGCATTGAAAAGGTACACATTTGTAAGGTTAAAGGCATTTCTTTTGTGGATTAAAATCTCCATTAATTCAAAAATATTATCACAATCATTACAGGTTTTTTTATAAACCCCAGATTTAAGAAAAATGTCCGACATCTTTACAATTAGAAGGTATTTTACCAATATTGTTCAATGTATAGAAAACAGGTTTGTGGTTTGGGGGGAGGGAGTTTGCAATCTTGTAGCTGATTGGACCAATAAAAAGGACCAATTTTAACCCATTTAGGAATATCATCCTGTAGAGCAAGAGTGTGGTAAATACGGGACATATTTAATTTTCGTTGTTTCTTTTTCAAAATAGCATCGATGAGTGAGACAGAATAACCATTAGCGAAGCAATTTGTTTTATAATTTGCAACTCCCGGGAAAATCTATCTTGATTAAGGGGTATATTAATTAATCTATGGATTAGACTGTGAAAAGCAGCATGTTTGTGCTGGATATGAGCATTTGAAGTTGTGTGAATAGTATGATTTGTGTATGTAGGTTTTCGGAAAATAGAAAATTTAATCCCATTGTTTTCCTTAGTTAAAGTAAGATCCAAGAAGTTTAAAGCATTATTAGATTCAATTTCACAAGTAAATTTTATGTTACTATGGATTGTGTTTAAAAGTTAAAAAAAAATCTAATTGTCTCAAAGAACCATTCCATAAACAAAAAACATCATCTACATATCTAAACCAAATGCCTACATATTTCAACAAAGAATTCTGTGAGGAAAATAATTTTGTTTCTAAATGGTTAAGAAAAATTTCTGAAAACATCGACGAAATTGGAAAACCTATTGCCAAACCTTCAGATTGAGAATAAAAACAATCATTAAAAGGAAGTAATTCTGTGAGATACACAGATAACATNTTAAAAAGCTAAAAAAAAATCTAATTGTCTCAAAGAACCATTCCATAAACAAAAAACATCATCTACATATCTAAACCAAATGCCTACATATTTCAACAAAGAATTCTTTGAATAAAATGATTTTGTTTCTAAATGGTTAAGAAAAATTTCAGAAAACAAAGGTGAAATTGGAGAACCTATTGCCAAACCTTCAGATTGAAAATAAACACAATCATTAAACAGGAAGTAATTCTGTGAGATACACAGGTCACATAACATTAAACATTCATCAATGAAATCACTTGTAACATTTTTAGCTTGCAGCAAATCTTTCATTAAGAAAAGCACATCATTCGTTGGTACACGAGGAAATAAATTAGCTAAAACACTTCTTAATATCCCATCTAATTTGGAAGCCAGTTTATGGGTGGGCAAGGAGACACTTGAAACTACTGGACTGATTGGATTGTTAGGTTTGTGTAGTTTCCCCAGACCTTTATGTTCTGGTGGAAGTGGGTTGACTTTGAAGTGGAGCACTTTGTAATCACTTTGGTTTAACACTGTCATGTACCTTTTCGCTGCTTGTTTCACATCATTATTATATAAAGTGGTAGGATCATTCGTAAGTGATTGAATACCCACTTCACTGAAAAAATTGGAACATTTTTCTACATAATCCTTTTAGTCAAGAATAACCACGCACTTTCCTTTATCTGCTTTAGATAAAATTAGATTATTTTTCATTAGGGTGCACTTTAGACAATTAACAGTGTGCCGGACAGACGAAGGTATGGGATTAGAATTGGACTAAGATTGCAAGTAGCCTGATATGGAATATGTAAGACCACACTTCAATATCTTGTCATTAAGATGGTTAGAAAGTTCACAAGTCAATTGATTTAATAAGAAAGGAAAGTTACTAAGAATAGACTAGATAGCTGTATTTCTATTTTATATTCTTTATATGAAGCCAAAGATTGATGTATTTTTTTGCATTTCTTCTTGTATATATATGGTCTCTGTCCAATTCTAAGCCAGATATCTAGGTATTTATCATCATCTAATGCAGATTTTTTACATTCAATTATGCTTCTTTGTAGAGAATCTAAATTCATTGATGAAAATTGTTTCTTAAGTGCTTGATCAATAAAGGATGCTCAACTTCATACCTGTCTCCAAATATCTGTTAAATTGAAACGTATTCTACGAAGGAGATTGCATTTCAAGTTTTGTCTTGTTATTTAATTGTTGAGATGTTCCTCAGTTTGATAATTGGCTATTTCTTATTTTAAAAGAGGTGAAAATATTGTGCTGATTAAAATTTGATACTCTGTAAACTTTGATTGTGATTTCTACAGCTACTACCTTTGTAGATGATACATTTTTATGTAAAAAATTTTTATTAGATGCTAAGACAAATGTGGGTGGTTCATTCTGGTGCCCTAAGGTTTCTCAAAGTTTGAGACTATAAGGTACTTCTTGATACGCATCTTAGTGAGTTACATTAATGAATTTTTAATGCCTCTTTAGAATTTTGAAACAATATTTCTAGATATTTTTTACTTTACTTTTCTATGAATAGAGTTGATACTTTATTACCTGCATTTTCTCTTTAGATTCCAATTTAATCTCTGCATGTAATATATGCTTTTTTACTCAATTCTTACATGACTTTTATATATCATAAAAATAACATTTCTAATTGAAGTTATTCTTGTAAAAATTCAGGAGGATGTTGATGCCGGAGCAATTTTGGTGCAGGAGACCGTTCCAATTGAAGTTGGAGACACTGAAGAGATTTTACAGGAAAGGGTAAAGCAGGTTGAACATAAGGCTTTTCCAAAAGCCCTAGAACTTATTGCTCAAGATAAAGTATGCCTTGATGAAAATGGAAAACTTATTTGGAAGTAGAGAAAAGATATTTTTATAGAAATACAAATTATTGAGTTTTAATAATGAATCTCTTGCTATCATTTAAATAAACAAGAGTGCCAATTTGTATTTTCATATTTTTCACAGTGTCTTATAAAATTCAGATATAATACAACTTAGATATTTTTATTTCAAATTTTTATACAGTATATACATTAATATTTACATCAAAACACATTTTGATAAACTATGGTTGAAAAATGTCATGTAAGTACATGTATATTTTTCTATAAAATAAATGTTTATCTAAAAATAGATGTCAGAAGAGATAGAAGATTTTGATTACTAGAAACAGAGGTCTTCTGTTCCTTGATTTCCTCTATAGCTTTTCTACACTCTTTGTTATTTTTGTTTGCATTGTCAGACTTACCTTCCATCAATATTTTATTGGCTTCTTTCTCAAGATTAAAGAGAAACATTTGTTTTTCCAAGATGGGTACAAGAAGATTAAATTTGACAATCTTGCTGTTGAGTTGCTTAACAGCTTTTTCATGCTTTTTAACTTTTGAAATCCATTGTTTAGCTTCAAGAGATTCCAGTGGATTTGGGCCATAGTATGACCTATCAGTTGAAATACTTTCCAGAATGGCTGCTTTCTCTTCTGCTATTTCCTTTTGAAGAGTAATCCACTCAGGAGTAAATCCATTTTCTACAAGAACTTGATTTATTTTATGAGTTACAAAATCAACATAAGGATTATAATTTTGTTGCTGAAGTGGTTTTCCTTTTCCAGTTAAGTTATCAAATTCCCCTTTTGCCATGGATTCCTGAATCAAGTCTTCAACTAAACGGTCTATACCATACCTGAAAAAATGTAGGAGTTTTACTAATCGAAATAACGGCATATTATTTGGATAAATTTCCTACTATAAACATAGTTGTGCTCATGAGATTATTATCACAGCTTAATTATGGATAGCCCTTGATTCAAATATAAATTTACCAATAAAGTTAATAGATAGTTTAATATTTTAAGAAAATGTATAATACAAAATTTAGACTTCTTTATCATGAATCTCAGATCGAACTTGATAGACTATCTATCAATATGACAATGTAACATGAGTTAGGACCTCCTCTAATGCATAAGATTAACAGCTTTCTTTGAAGCACTAGTTAAAATATGGTCCTGGTCACTCATTTTTTTGACTCCTGATAGGCAAGATAAAAACTGTATTCTGCTATATCACACAAAATTATGAATAAAAATAACCATATGTTCTCATTACTGAATTGATAATAGTGGCTTAAAAAAATTCTTGAAGGACTAAAAGTTTTGCTAGCATTTTTTTGTAACACTTTGCTAACTGTCTACCGAAAATAGATTTCTTCACACAAATGAGCAAGGATATAAACCTTTCATTTGGTTTCAAAAAGTCTAGATTGTATCTAGATCCATCTTAACAGCAATATGAGCCCCTGGGCAAACCAGTGAGCTGGAGTTCCTATGACAACACCTCCTTGGAATGAAATGTAAACTGCCAATAATATTAAATAGTCCATAATGCATTGTCCTTTTAAGGGTTAAGGCCTAGCCTGGCAGCATTCACAGTGACTTGATCAGTTAGTCCCATGCTGTATTATTTGGCTATTCTAGGCTATTCATATTCAACATCTATTAATTCAGAGTTTCCCAATTTTTCATGATGAACAATCATGGCTCCCACTGGGAATTTTAACCAGGACTGCTTTTGCTGAACATGCTACCCGCTTGACCATCTGGGGGCCTAGCCAAAAAGAAGTAAATGTAAAAATGTTTACATTCTAAAAAGGGAAACATAATTTCAGTCTTTTTTATTACATGCCATTAATTTAAACATTAAATATATTTTTATCTATGGAAGATCACTTCACATACACATACTATTATAATCCCATTTGTTAAGACAGCTTAAGACGAAGGGTTCGAAATACAAATGACGGGAGAGAAATTAATAGACTTGTAAGATGAGAAACCTCTGTATCACAAATACACTTTGTGCACAAATACCTTTAGCACCACAACAGAAGGTACACATGGGACAAAAGCCTGGGAACATGGATAGGTAACAGTATATTTTAATTAGAATAAGTGAAAACTCACAAAGTTATCCTGGTGCTGATGTAGACTGAGATTATAATCTGGTAAAGTTGAAAACTGAGCTGAAGCTAAAAAAGATCTTTCAGGCAAAAATGGCACCAAAATGGAATTTAGAAGCCCTTAAGAATGGGAAAGCTAGAGAGTTTTAACAGTCTGTTAGTAAAACTCTCTAGAGCAGACATCGGCAACCTTTTCCAGGTATGGGTCAAAATCAACTATTAGGAAGATGTTTCCGGTCAGTGATACCTAAAATTAACTCCTGCTTATCCATGGGTGGATTATCCATGCATAATTTTGTATGATTCACCGAAATGAGTATTTTCCCATTCTTGAGAAAGTAGGACTTGTTTAATACCTTTTCCTGTAGCAGCGAGTATGCAAATGCAATGAAATTATCACTGCTAAAAAGATTTGAAGAAAATGCTTAATGAGTCAATGAAATGATTGAAAATAATGGAATATGTGCAAAAATTATAATAAATTGTTTGTTTACATCCCTTAAGAACATTGTTGTTGCTTCTCTAAAGACCATGCCTTGTCACTTAGGGAGATGCTTGGGAGTTGCAGTTTGTTATTTACATCTCTCTTTAAAGTGATTTTGTGCGTTATAAGAAATTGAAGAGAAAGTTTAGATTATCCCTGTTTTCTGATTATTCGTTCATCCATTACCATCCCTCTCATGCAGTTCCACCCTCATTGAGTAATTCCATTTTTGTTGCTGTCATCGTCATAATGACAATCTCCGCTCAATTTTGAAACTCAAGTGCATAACTTAAAATTATCAAATGGGTCACAGGTATCAGACTCCTGCCCTAGAGGGTAAGGGAAGGAAACTTACCATAATCAAGGAATGGGAAAAGATTAAAAACAGTGTCAAGGATAGCACCCAAAGAATTATTGGGATGGTAAAGTGAAACAAAGTTAGGAAACTATGGGTGATAGTGAAAATGATAAATAAAATTGAGGAAAGGAGAAAATGGAAAAGGGTAAACACTGAGCATGGGCATAGAATGTACATGGCACTAAACAACAAACTGAGAAGGGAAACAAATAGGGTAAGGGAACAATGGTGGAAGGGTCTATGCAACAAAATAGAAAAGCCAGATGAAAGCAGGAGGGTAGACCTTTTGTATAAAAAGGTGAAACAACTAATGGGGAATAAAAGAAGATATAGAATATCCACTGTAAAGAATGCTAGTGGAAACATTACGGGATCCAGCCAGCATATGGGGAAGGTGGAAAGAATACATTAAGGAACTATATGGGAAAGACATGAATCCACCTTACATAATGTTAAAAAGTAAAAATGAAGTAGAATAATATGATGTTGGACCTGGGATATTAGGCTATGATATTGATAGGGCTCTCCGTGACATGGAAAGTAAAGCAATGGGTGTTGATGAGATTTCAGTTGAGTTTCTAAAAACCTGAGGGAAAAGTTTAAGAAATATTTCTAAGATTTATGTAGGAAAGTTTATGATAATGGGATGTGGCCAGAGGATTTTACCAAGATGATCCTGATTCCACTACAGAAAAAGAATAATGCTACAGAGTGTTGGGATTATCATACAATCAGTTTAATCTCATACAGCAAAAGTTATTTTAAGGGTTTTGAATAGAAAGATTGGGGCAAATAATAATAAGGGCAAATCATGAAAGACCAGTTCACTAATGAGAGAGGAAAAGGAATGAGGGGATGCAGTTGAGGTAATGAGGGTAACGATAGAACAAAGTATGGAATTTAAGAGGGATGTATATGTATGTTTTGTTGATTTTGAAAAAGCTTTTGATAGAGTACAATGGCCAAAACTGATGAGAATTTTAAAGAAAATTAGGTTGGACTGGAAAGATAAACATTTGTGGTACATACAAAATTTGTACTTCAATCAATAATCAAACAGCACGAGTTAGTATAGCTGATGGGGAATCAGAATGGGCAGAGTTGGGAAGGGGGATAGGACAAGGCTGCCCACTATCACCATTGCTTTTTAATATATGTATATGCAGAGGAAATTGTTATTGAAACCTGGGAAGAAATAGACAAAGGAGTTAAAGTTGGTGAGGAAGTAGTAAAGTCGGTAAGATATGCAGATGATAAAGCTATTGTGTGCGATTCCAAAAGGGGTGTACAAATACTAGTAAATGCAATAAACAATAAAGCAAGGGAATTTGGAATGAAAAATAGAAGAAAAATTAAAGTAATGAGATTCTCCAAAGGAAAGAAAGCTTAGATATTGATCAGAGTAGATGGTGAAAAACTAGAACAGGCAGATGATTTCCCTTACCTGGGAAGTGTTCTATCTTGGAATGGGAGGTGTACAGACGAGGTTTGAAAAAGAATATCATTGGCCAATGATGCTTTTGTGAAGTGAAGAAAACTGATGACTAGAGGTCTCAATAAAGGAATCAGGAAAATATTGGTAAAATCCTTGGGGTGAAGTGTTTTATACATATGGGTGTGAAATGTTGACCTTATGAAAGGAGGGCATTGAAAAATTAGAAGCCTTCGAGATGTGGGTATGGCATAGAACAGAAAGGGTAAATTGGGTTGCTAGAAAAATAAACACTACTAGAGGTACTAGAGATGGTCGGGTAGGAGCGGGTTTAATTGATGTAATTAAACCCTCTCCTTTCCAGGAAATGGGTGGGTAAAATATTAAGAGGAGAAGGATTGCTAAAGAATGTGAGCGAGGGGAGAATACAAGGGCAAAAACAGAGGGAAAGACAAAGAAAAAAGTTGTTAGATGACATAAAGGGTAGGGTAAGTTACCAGGAGTTTTATGGCACATGAACCTACCAAATGGTAGAAAACATGTATGTAGGGTGATAGAGAATCAAAATTAATTGATAACATATTTTTTTAAAGGGTTTATCTCCACCCACTTAGGAGATGTGAGTGTTTAAAAATTCTACCAACGTGACCCCCACCAGTAACTGATTTGACTGACAAGGATAGACTCACTTTTGTCTGGGCGTTTGATAAATTTTTTTATGGTTATGGAGGAAGAGAAACAATGAAAAAGTGTAAAAAGGTTTGTTACTATATTTTTGCTACAGTAAATTATTGAAAATAGGTAATCAAAATGTAGACAACCCCACAATACAACACAGCAATGTGTTGTGAGGTCATGGAGATTAACCTGTGTTGCATATTTTCTTTGTCTTATGCCCATTTTCTTTCTCAATATATTTCCCTTGCTTCTTATAGATGGATGTGAGGTCAATATTTCCATTATTTTACCTAACATTTGATAGTAAAACCATATTCCAAAGATGAGAGCTTCCCTTGAAATATCACGAAAGACTGGAAACCTTGAATATAATTCCGTATCTGATTTTCATTGGATTTTAGTTATAGCACTTACACTTCATACTCCAGAATAATACTTTCTAACCCTTTTTTTGGTTATTAAGAAAGGAAAAGTCAAACTCAGAATTTACAGCTAAATTTGGTATTTTCCCTAAAGAGTACACAAGGTATTTAAGGCCGAGAAATTTAGGTGAGGAAAATATACAGAAAAAGAAAATGACTATATGACAAAGAAAAACATGCGACACAGGTTAGTCTCCATAGCAATTTGGCTGGAACTGTGTTATGTTGCAGGGTTGCCTATACCAATTTTCGATAATATATTGTAGCGAAACTATTGAAACAAATCTTACCACACTTATTACTGTAGCTACTTGCTACATTACACTTATAAGCCCTCTTCCTCCGCAATCACTAAAATTTTCGTCAAACCCCCAGACAACATAGAGATTCTGTCCTACTCAGTAAATCTGGAGGGAGACTCTTTGGTGGAATTTTTAAACAGTCATATCTCCTAAATGGATTGAGAGATACCCTTAGTTTATCAGCACTATCAGCTGAGGTAGTGGAATGGTGATTGTTCTGTTTCGCGATATCATCATTTTCTTTTCTCAAAATTAGTCATCCGAAACGAGTCCAATCGAACGCATTAGAAACCTTATAGAAAGCCGAGGCAGGCAATAATGGAGGATGGCGACACAGATAATGTAAACAATTTTTGATTTATCGAATGAGGCGAACGATCAGCTAAAACGGGTTGCAGTGTACTACCTAAGAACGGGGAAAACTCCGGAGGAAACCGCGCAATAAGCGGGATAGCGTTTATAGTTAAGTGAGTTATATTGTACTACGAAACGAAATAATGGAGGAAGGTGGGTTTAAGGTCTACCAAAAAGGTAGTCCTCCAGTCCTAAATAAGACGATTTCTCTATCTATTTTTCTTCCATCGGCCGTTAAGAAACATCCAAGAGAATAATTGAACGTCTCATTACGCAAATGATAAGTGCAGCTTTAAAAAATACACTTACAGAAAATGATATGAGTGAAAATTACAAACAGAATTTTATTTATAGCAGAAAGTAAAATGGAAGTAGCACTTACCTAGTTTTGATTTTTTTGGCTTCCTTTTTATCTTTCACTAAGAGTCCGTCTTCCATCTGATTAGCCAGCTTATTGATTCTGTGGTTATAAACGTTTTCTGCTGCAGTCACGGCTCGATATTTTCTGAACTGTTTTTCCCTTTGTGCTGGAGTGCCCGCACCGTATCCACCGTAACTTAAGTATTGCCTGTGTTGTGGAGCCGTATGCTGAAAAGTTGATGGAATGTGAGCAACTAAAACTCAAAACAGATTATCGAATGCCATCTAAAATCCGACATACTTTTATGTCGAATTCTTGTGCTTCTTCCTTTTCTGTGTAATATAAACCGTATTCGCCGGCGCATTGTTGATGATTGTATCGTTCTTTGGACATCTTTCTCTGTAAGTTACGGTAAGCATTTTCCACCTGTTTGCATCAAATATTTTAGTAAACTGGCTTTATTTATGAAGCAGCAAACTTAATAAAACGTAGGCAAAAAAGTCAAATATGGAACTCCCAACAACAGATTTAATTGGTGGAGTTGCATCAACTTGGGTGTCCCACATCAAATTTGTTCCTAAGAATATGCGTACTTCTTGGAACACGACAGAATCTGCCTCTGGTGATCCGCTATCGGGATGATATTTTTTCACTAAGTTTAGGTAAGATTGTCGTAACTGCTCTTGATCGCAGTCTTCCGGAAGATTCATGATTCTATAATATTTCTGTATGCGTAGAAGAGTAAAATTTAGGATGAAAGGGGAAAGTATAAAAACTACATAAGAATTAAAAGGCCATTTTACATACAGAGAAGTTTGCAGAATCGGAACAGTTTCTCTTGCCATTTTTTATCGCATAAGCAGGTGAGACTAATCTACCGAACACTACTTGCTGGGGAAAGTCAACTATCAATGACCGAGACATGACGAGAGCTTACTTCAGAATGACACTTTAAGAGAGAAAACTATTTCATTTTATCTTCCAAAGTGAACAAATTGATAAAAGCGATCCAATAATTCTTGTCAATTCTGCGTTCTTCGCTTTTACGTCAGAAAATTTACTCTCGCTTGCTGAGTGCTTTTAAATCACATAATATATCACTTCTTTTGTTTATGTAAAATATAATGAATTAAGGTATATTCTTATCTGAGATATTTGACGGTAATAACTTTCATAACAGAAAAAAATATCATAATAATTTTATATCTCTTTCTTTTAGCTTAAGATATTTTAGAAAAATGTTATGCTTGTGGATGCTCACTTGATCCTCTCAGTAGTTGACAACATGGCCGAAAAACGGAAAGGCAAGAAACGGAAGGAGGTATGTTCTGAAGAATTTTGGTGGTATAATGCGCTAACATTGATGATTTTACCCTCTCATTTCTGCGGTATACTCCAAAATGATAAAAGGCCAGAGAAGAGTTCCGTTTTCTTCCTCATCGCAGTTTTCAACTTGCATGATTACCTTTGTTGACGTACACAGTTAATATGTAATAGTATTAATAGCTAATTTTTATGTTTGCAGGAGTTGGCCCCAGAAAAAATAGACAAACCGGCGAAAGAGGAATATGCCGTGGCGAAGTGGCTTCGTAAAAATGTACCAACTAAAAGAACGAAATTTCTCAACCACAACGTCGAGTATTTTACTGGTAAGACTAAATAGCTACTTGAGATTATTTCACTTACTATCGTATTTCGGAATAACTTTTTAACCAATTATGTAGTCATTGTAATCGTATTTATCGGAACCATGAAATTGTGTCATTTACCGTAATTTTGACGTTATAGCATGCAAAGCCATAGATGCGCTAATGTCATCCCATTGGGCTAAAGCGAAGGAAGGAGAGGAACCGCTGTTTCCCTCGCGACAAGATGTGGTCGACTTTATGGATAAGTATGAGCTGTCAAATTTTGCAGCATCTTTCGGCTCTTTCATACTGTTTCGCGGTGTAGTGTTACCATTTGATGTATATAAAATTCCTGATGTTATGGAAGGTTGCGGTAAATCGGAGCTACTATTGTTTGTTTTGTGTTCTATTATTTATTCGTGGCAAGAGACTAAATGATTTTACGATAGCATTAAAGAGAGTAATAATTTTAAAAGCTGATTGATAGTAAATTTTGATCATTACCGCCTCTCGTATTCTGTTTGAGAATATAGGATATAATTAAAAGACCGTTTGAAAGTATGCACTTGCTTATGAAGTATAACCTGCAACGAGAACGAACATGACGGCCTAGAATATTTTATTTTATTTTTGAATAATAGTTAAATTCTCATTTTACTAATAGTAAATCATTTCCTTAGAGAAGTTATGTATCGGAAATCATACAATTTGACAATTATTTTTCTAGCGTAAGTCCTTCATAAACTGTTGCCTTGGTGACTCTGGAAATCAGTTTTGTGTAATAGAATGTTGACAAAATTTTCGATGACGTTGAAAGTATTATTTATGTGAATTTTGGTTGAAAAAAATCGGAATAGCTACCATTGGAATTGCTTCGCACCTACATAATAAATGGACATTTTTTTTGTAAATCTCTCTGAGGAGTATTTTGTCTTAGATATAAGTATGATTAATTACGTCATTCAAGATAATATAATTTTTCTTATTTTTTCCTTGTGGTCAGGATGCTACGACATAAGTTCTTTCATAGAGCCAAGAAGGTACCCGTTTCAGAACAGGAGTTGAAGGCTAAATCAAAGAAGAAAGAGAAAGATAAGAAGAAAGATGATGATAAAAAGAAGAAAGAAGAAGAGAAAAGAGAGGAAGCTGAAAGCAGTCACACAGAGCGAGACAAAAAAGATGATAAAATGGTTTGTTCATGATAAATTCTTAATCATATGAAATTATCCTTTTTATACAATGGATTCTTTTAATGACATTTAGTATTTTTCTTTCAAAGTGGAATATAATCACTATGATTTCCATTTAGTGGTTCATAATTTAATCCCATATCAGAAGTATTTACCATGGTAGGGTATGTAGGGTTAAGCTGAGCCATTTTGCTGCTTGAGTCAAGTTATCATCGCCACATTTCCTGTTATTCCTCAGCCATTTTTTTGTGTCGAAACAATTAGAAAAATAAAGAGTAATAACTAAAATACTGAAATATCTTCTAAAATACCCTACTGAAATGCGTAACTTTCCATACATCAAATGCAAAGAAAATGTTAGCCTACTGTATAGGTTGATTTAACTAATGTAGCCTTCCACTATTATTTCCAACTGAATTTTTTAGGATTGGATTTATGAAATGCCTCATTTTTTAGAGGCCTTCAATTTTTTTTAGTGCCTCAATTATTTGTAGGTCCAAAAGCCAAGTGAAACCTCAGACTTTCTGCGGCTAATTGTTGTGCAAAATTGACTCACATGTTAACTCATCTGATACTTTTATTTTACCCATTTATAACACAAGGGTATTAAATTACAGTGGTATATCTTAATGTCATCTAAATCATGCATATTTGTTAATTACTTGGATTGGACTTTGACTAGAATCTTTACCTTATGAATTATTATAAATTATACCTAACTTGCTCATTTTAATTTCTGGATTTGGTATGTGTAGGTAGTTCAAGTCCCTTTATAGTATGTGTGGTATACAGGGGATTCTTGTTTTCTGAATTTATTGCTTGGAAATTAAGGAAAGCAATTAGTTTAACTTCTGCCACTTTGCCATTTGCTATGTATGTGAATCTTATTAATTTCTCTCATCAAATAGGCAAGATAACTATGTATAAGTAGGCCTCTTTGAAAAACAATGATTGATTTTCAGAAAGTAAAACATTCTCTGAATGTGTTGGCTGTTGCTTCTCTAAAAAGTTTTTGCTAAAGAGACTGGTGTATTTTTAAATGTGTATGTTTGGTGGAAGATTGCTTGCAAAATACTAATTTCTGTTCAAGTGCAACATGACCTATAGCAATACTTCAAATCCTGGGATAGGATATTAGCTTCCTGGGATATAAATTCTTCTTTAAATCCTTTGCTTCCTTAAATCCTGGGATAGGATTAACTTGTTCTAGCTCAGTGAAAGATGTTCTGTCAGAGATCTTTTTAGTTGGTAGACATACAAGATAAGCTGTAAGATTTGCTATGACTAGGTTCTGATTACCATGTTTTTAAAATCTGTAGTTTAAGTTGCTGGATTTAGCATTTGGGTACCTGGCTAATTTGTCCAAATGAGATTATCCCAAGGACTCTACTGTGATGTATTTAATATCATCTGCTTGCATAATTCATTCCTGAGTGATTATTTAACTATGCTTCTCTAATTCCTCTTGTGTCATTTCACTGGTATGTATCCTTTAATGGACTGAAGTTATTCAAAATATTAATAATACTCTAAATTGCATGCTTCTGATTTCTTTCAGTTTGCCATTATTATTTGATCTTCCATATTGCCAAATGCATTACAGTTACATTACCTGCTTGAGTTAATTTCTCATTTGTTGTGACTTACTTATGTCACTTGATTGTTACTAATTTAATGGTAAAGATAGCGTAGGGACTAGGATGTCTCTCCCCCTATAGTTCAAACATCTGCATAATTGCTAGAGATTCTATGTTTTGTTTCTTAAAAAGAAGAAGAGTTCCGGTGAATTTTATGCACTATCTCTAAATTAATTTGTGGAGCTACAGTGAAATTGAGAACATCATTCTGATTCTTCATTGAGTAGGAGAAATTTTTTGATTTGGGGGTGACTCTTAGAACTGCATGCAGTAAGGGGTGTATAGGTGGCTTTGTGGGATAGTAAACTGAAGCTTGAGCTATATAGCTTACCATCTTGCTTTTTATACCCAAAAGGACTTGTTATCCATGTTGGCAATCTTTGCTAACGATTGCTTTAGGCTTTCAAAATTATTTTACTACTGGATAGGTTTGTAAGTTTGTTGTACATGTTGAAGTGTTCGTATAATCATAAGGGAAAAATGTTTGTTTAACATATATTGGAAAAATTTAAGTACTTGTGGAAAGTTTTATTGATTCTGAAGGTTAAAATGAAGGGATATTACCTCAGTAATTGATATCATAATATATTATTATTTCTAATCCATTTTATTATTATTCATTAAGTTGTTAATATATTCTTTTCAGGATGAAAAAGACAAAAAGAAAAGGAAAATAAAGTTGGAGATGCATTTAGAACAAATATTTGTGGATGGATGGGATGCTTACGTGTGGATATATGATCCAATTCCTGTTTATTATTGGTTTTTTGGAAGTCTTTTGGTTATTGGTGCAATAGCAATCTGCTTATTTCCTCTCTGGCCTCCCACAGTGAGGTTAGTGAAATCATTAGCATAGTAGTGCCAAGTGCTTGCATTGATTTCTAACATAATTTTGTATTAGTGGAAAAATGTTTTCTATGCCTGAATATTTAATCGTCTGACAACAAGTTGGATTTATGTCTGACAATCGGTATACCACCATTTATTGTGTATCCAATCTCTCATGTATTCTGTTCTTCAGAAACTTTTTTGTCTCATTAGAATATAGATACTAATCTATGAACAGGTTATGATAAAGACTAATGTTAGTTTTCTCTTCAAAATTGATTATTATATTTCTCAATCACTGAGCTCTAGTAATGATGTATTTGGTGGATTATGAGGAAATTATTTCTAAACCTACAGCTTCTTCATTAATTACGTTCAGTTAAAGAATAAGTATATTATGCTGTCCTTGTTTGCTTGAGTATTAGTTTCTTGGATTATTATTTACTAAGAATTGTATATGACGCCACTGAAGTTTTACTGGAAATATGAAATGGGCAGTAAGAAAATAAAGCATCTATAATGTGCATCTATTGGATTGTGATGAGGACCTACATTTAAACCTCTGAATTATTTCTTTCTCCCTCTTAGCTTAAAATGGTACTGCATTTTCCCAATTGTGGTCAGTGCTACCAGCTTATGCATTCAAAGTGCTTTATCACCAAAATTATTTGAATATTGCTATTACTTCTGCTGTGATCATACAGCTGTTTCAGATTTATCTCAGACTTAGTGCTTTAATAAAATTTTACATTACATAGATTCCCTGCAACCTGCCTTTCGGCGGGTAGGGTGTCAACACCCATATATTGTTAGCAATAAACTTATATTTAGTATAAGTTTTGATAATTTTTGTGTGAGGGCATTCTGTGCTCTTGGTTTTTAGATGTTTCCTTTTAACGTAGATATACAAGTGCATATTAGGGTATTTTGCAAGTTTGAATTTAATGAATGCTCAGTACAGCACTGCTTTTTGTGAATTTGCTTTCCTAAAAATGTTATATTTCATTGTGCTGCTTTTTATCATTCTATCAAGTTATGTACTACATGATACAATGTCACTTTACTTATAGTAAATATTTAGCTACCAAGCATTGATTTCCATATTTTAGGTCCTTCAGTTAAACATAACTATACTTTCATGGAAGAATTGTGCTGATTGCAATATGAAAAAACTTGATCAGAAGTAGTTGTCTAGTTGGTGGTGGAACACAGACTTGCATTAAACTTATGAGGAGTGGTATTTTGCTTGCTTCTAATACCTTTCTTTTGGAAGTACATGTTTTCTACAGTGCCAGACTCCATTTACTTTCAGTTATTTTGGTTTACACCTTGCTAAAAGTATGTAGGGGATTGTAAGTGAGTGTAAGTCTGTGTAATCCAAGAAAAAAAGACTTTAAATTTAGGTAATGTATAGACTTTCGAAATGTAGGTAAATAAGGAGATTGGCATGGTAAGAAAAGGGTACCTTAAAAAGAGAGGTATAGAGAGGAATATTTGACCTGAAAATTTCAAGGAATAAAAATCAGAAATCATAACTGTTGTTTACAAATAGAAATTGCTATTTTTATGAAAATGCCATCTGAAAAGGATACAAATACAGTTCAGAAAAATGGACAAAACTCTGCTCAAGATGGTAGTGGTAGATTCACAAAAGGTGAAAGATTTTAGGTAAAACATTCATAAGTGGAGAATAAAAAAAGATTTGTAGTTGCAAACCTGTGATCAGCAAACCTTCTGCTGCCAAAAGCTATTGCAAATGCCTTTTCTAACTCTGCCATTGCTGGTTTTGGTAAGTAACTATCTTAGTTAAGTATGAGGGGGAGGGGAGATCTCAGGTGGAATTTTTAATCAGTAATATCTTCTATGAGGTTGGAGAGAAACAAAAAAAAAATTGTATCATTTGATTGGTTATCTATCACTCTCAGCAAGTCTTGCTACAAAATCACAAATCAAGCGAAGTACCACTCCTTGTTAGTTACATAGCATATCTGAAATGTGACAGATATTGGATTTATCCAATCGACATTAAAATCCATCGTCTGATTTTCTTTTCAATCAAATTTATATATTTCATAAGGATTTCTTTAACCAATTAGTAAATTTTGCATTTTTAAGTAAACTTGTTGAAATGTTAGTTTTTTTTAAATTTGGCATAGGAACCTAATTAATCTGTTCTTAATTAGTGGTGAATTGTACTTTTTTAAGTAAACTTGTTGAAATGTTAGTTTTTTTAAAATTTGGCATAGGAACCTAATTAATCTGTTCTTAATTAGTGGTGAATTGTACTTTTTATTCACAAATTTAGGTCTAGAGATATAGTTGAAATATTGGTTTGCCTTCTTGCCAAGGGCATACTTGCATTTTGTACTACATTCTAATTTGTAGGACCTGGTCATGCTAGATTGATAGATTGGTCTATAAAATATTTTCTTTTCAAGAAGTAATTTTTCATCCCTAAATATTTATGCATTTACAAATTTTTAGGAAGGGAGTCTACTACCTTAGCTTAGTTGCTGCTGGCTTCCTCATTCTTGTAATTGCATTAGCTGTGATTCGCCTTGTGGTGTTTTGCTTGATTTGGGTCTTTACGTTTGGAAAACATCATCTATGGATCTTCCCTAATCTAACGGAAGATGTTGGCTTTCTGGCCTCATTCTGGCCACTTTGGCAGGTAATATTTTTGCTTTATATTTTATGTTTTTGCTGATGTTGTTAAGTGTTACATATTATTTTTTAAAATTTAATTTCAGTATGAGTACAAGGGTGATTCCAATGGGGATAAAGGCAAAAAGAAGAAGAAGGATAAAGATTCTGACAATGAGGAAGAACCTTCAAATGAAGAGAACAATGAAAAGGACAATTCTAAGGATCCTGATGTAGAAAGGTAATCTTTATGATCTGATAATGTGACGGAGAAGGATACGCTTGGTAAATTTTCCACACTATTTATTGGCGACTGGTTTCATAAGTTGACTTACATCTTCAGGCCTGAAGATTGGATTGGAAAATTTACCAAGTGTATCCTTCTGCAATGGCTTTCCATGAAGTCACGCCTGCTAATATCGATTTTATTAATGCTAATGTGACACTTATGACTAAATAGTAAGTTAGCCTCTTGTTGCTCAACTGATTCACAGTCATACACAAATATAATTAATATTTTTAATGAAGTAAACCATAATCTGAAAAAGTATGAAATTTAGTGATAAACCACATTGGTTTAGTTTCAGTGAGATTTTGAATTTGAGATACGTACAGGAATACCTTGTTTTATGAATTAATGTGTTATATACAGTGGTATGTAAGATGAGTTTGGAAAGTGAGATGTATTTTTAAGCAAAACTAAAGAAGAAAAACTAGCAATAAGTGAGTTTGTTATGTTAAAAAATTACTAGTAAAATCATTCTAAGATTAATTTATAGAAACTCATCAGCAAAGTTGCAGATTTTTGTAAGATTAACATTATCACAGAGGGAGTGATTTTCACTGTATATCCTCAGGAGTGTACATTTTAAACACTTCTTATGTAAGGATTGAGGTAAAGGTGTTAAATTTTGCACATTGAAGTTGTGAGACTAAATCCCAAGGAATAACAAGTGACATGACTGGGATTTGAACCCAGGTCTCCCATTTTCTGGGCAGGTATTCTAACCACAGAACTACCATTCTGTGTCCTTTCCACACTGTTTTTAGGGAATGCTTTGTGAGCAAGGTGGGCAGTCTCCTACTTAGTGGCACGAACTGCCACTTGAGGTCCTCACTGAGGCAGCCAACTCACAAAGCAGGTATTATAGGGTAAACCCACCCAAAGGGAATCACAAGGATTGAGGTGAAGGTGTTAAATTTTGCACATTGAAGTTGTGTGGATAAATCCCAAGGATGTATTTTTCATTACAACCAAATCTGTAATTTTTGCTGTGGGTGTATGTATGAAGAGTAGATTCCTATTGAGGGGTGTATGTGCATGAAAACTGTACCTCAGACTTACGCATCATATACCACTGGTGGTACATAATGGCTGTATGACAAACATTCATGACCCACTGGTGGGTCTTGACAGCTGTAAGATGAGACATGAGTGATCTACTCAATTGTGAATGTATTCATTTTATTGAAAAGATAAATAACAATATGGAATTGTCAATTATAAGTTAATAACTTCCTCCAAATATTGCTAGAATTACGAGTAGTTATATTCTAAGAATAATTTTAATATGCTTAAACAGCAATTTCAATGGTCAAAAGGAAACTCAAAATAATCACATTAAATTATAAAGAACTGTATCATTTTCATGACCAAAGATGGATTTCCTTTTGCAAATTCATCTTTTGTGGAAGATGTGAAAGATTACTGGTTATAAAATTCACAGTTGCTGGCGATGTTTTGTGGAAATACATCATGAAGAGAATGAGAATAGTTGTACTTTTTCCACAATATATTTATTATTAAAAACAAACAATAAATATATTGTGGAAAAAGTACAACTATTCTCATTCTCTTCTTGATTACTGGTTAGTTAAGGCATGGTTTCCCTAAAACATGAGAATGTTTATGCCATCCCTCAGGGTTTTAAGAATGCGAAGTACCACAAAAAAATCTAAGTAAAATAGGTTTACAATCTCATTAAAATCATGGGTCAGTGTGTTATGGATTAACTGTATGGGACCACGGGAACTTGCTTCCATATTCTTTTCTGGATCGTTTAATTTTGGATCAGTTAGTTTTTTGGCATTTTATATTAATAAGTCATGGCGAAGAAAGTTTTTGTATATATGCTTAGAGCTCCAGTTTCCCGCATCCCAATTCATTAATTGTTCTCTTCTAGTAGCAGTGCTGCAGCTGAAGAAGATCATTCAGAAAAAGAGCAGGAACATTCTGAGAGTGAATCTGAGAGTAGCCAGAAATCTCAAACAGGAAAGGATTTTGAAATGGTCGAGAAGGAAGAAGTGGAATCATAGCACTCCTTTTCCATCCTAGCCTTGGATCTATTCAGTAGGTCCTTATGCAATTTAAGTTATTTGCTGATATACTTTGTGGCATTTTGTAAATCTCAACAGTACATTTGTATTGTATTAAATTCATTTGCATTCTTGTGATACATGAATATATGAATAAACTTAATATATATACACTATATATAAATATTGTAGAAGTTGATAGTACATTTCTCAGTACCTTTCCTCTCCAGCTTGTTTTAGAAAAAGTGTACAGCTTTTTCTCTACTGCTAGCTAAGTGAAAGACCTCTTAGAACATCTTGACATCCTAGATAAATGGGTAGGTATTAAAATATTTATCAAATGACAATGTAATCTACGCATGAATATTGAGAGGTTAATGATTCTCAAAATCATTACTGCATATTTTGCACAAGTATTGTACAGGTTTTTGTTGATGTATTTGTAATATTTTTGTGTGCTTGAAAATCATATTTATGTATGAATTAGAGATTGGTATATTTTTGCCTCCAATTTTGTTGCTAATTCCTGGAAGAATTATTATGATTGAAGTAGTATTTCTTCCAGTCTCCAAACTGGAGCTTGTTAATTTGAATAGCTCATCAGGGTATGAAGTGAAATGGGTTTGATGTGATTTTTTATTTTTAGAATGGTTTATATAATGAAAGATTTTGTATGATGTTGAAACTGTTAATGTAAATTGTTATGACATAAGAGAAATTCCATTATTAATGAAATGTACTATCCACTGATTTTAAGGAAATTGCAGTGGCTATACAATAAAATTGTAATAAATTCATGCAATTATATTTATTGATTCATAATTCATTATTTATGGGATAATTACATGCAGTCATCATTATAGAGGTAAATATCAATCATCAGTTAACAGTCTTCATTCAACATCTCCCCTTTGCAACTTGGTGAAAACATCATGAAGCATCATGTTGCAAAGGGCGGCATATGGATTCATCTCCACCACCTGAAAATATAACAAATTAATTTCCTCTTGATATTCATTACAGATCCACAATGAAATACTCAAAATTCCAATTCTTACCTGAGCTTTTGCAAAGTCACTGCCAAGATTGGCAGCTTTCTCAAAATCTGTTTTTGCTTCTGGGTCTTTTCCTTCTTTCCTAAGTAACATGCCTCTCTGACAGAATGCTTGGCGAGCTGCATGACCTTTTCCTTGACTCAGATTGATAGCATTGTTGAGATCCAACATTGCCTCTATTTTGAGGGGAAATAATTGTAAAAAAAATTTATGAGAAGTTTTTGTTTGCCTATCAATTTTTGACTTCCATTTTCTTCCGATACATCTGCCAATGGTAGTCGTTTTGATGGACAGATCCAGAAATTTTCAGTCAAAGTAGATGTCTTATTGGAAAAGATTTCTCTTGGGAGATGTGTTACACAGGTTTGTGAAGACCCAGCAGAGTACGAGAAGCTATGTTTGTAAACTTAAAATGATTATTACCAAAATGTTAACCAGTTTCCTCTTGTTCAAGTGTTTCATAAATTTTATGAGCATATGCTAACAATTGGTTCTCCATTGATTACTAATGAAGACAAAAGGGTATCAAAAGCTAATTCTTTTTGTGAAATTTAAAAAATTAATTCTTCTGTTGTCTACTTAAAAAATTAGTTGGTTCTCAATAGCCGATACAAAAATGCATCTATTCATATTTCTTGAAGCATGTATATTTTACCCAAGAACCAATTCAGCTAATGGTGAGCAAAAACCCACATAATGGAACGTGCTTTAATGGAAAAAGTGATGTATTTGTCAGACGCTAAATTGTGAAACTTCGGTTTTTAATAACCGAGGAAAAGTCATGGCAATAATTCAGTACTTAGATCTGAGTGTACCATGAAGATGTGCTTTCATGTAGTGAATGTGAAAAATTAACTTCACATTGTCGGACTTTTCAAGGCATTGTCTGACAATTCGATCCTAGCCTATATATTACCTGAATCTTTTTCTAGCAGCCTGTAGGCTTGAGCACGATTATTGTATCCAGAAGGCCTGGTAGGGGCAACCTGAATGGCCTTCGAGAATATGTCGATAGCTTCTGCTGTTTTACCGTTTTCGGCGGCTTTCACACCTTCAATTTCAAGTTTTTTGGCTTCTTTTATGTTCTCAGATTCAACTTCATCTAAAATTGTCAATTTCCTTTCATAAAGTTCCGCTAATTAAAGTTAATGCGCAAAAGAGAAGACCTTGAAATTGAAATTTTTACCTTCCAGATCATCGGCTGGGGAATCATTGAAAAAACTTTCTCCCATTGGTTGTAAAGGATTGAAAATACAGTTCAGTATCTCTTGGTCGCGTTTGCTTGCCATTTTCTCAGGAGGGTTCTTCATTTTAATGAGAGCACCTGTTGACCAAAGTCGTTCCTACTTCACCGATACTAAGCCAATGTTGCCAAGCCTTCGTTTATTGCATACCTGATCCATAGGTAAACCTGTTACGGATTATAATGAGCGAATGAATTTAACCAGGAAATTTTTGAAGAAATTGACATCACTTAATAGGAATATTCCCCGATATTACGGGTAAGTTTTCCCAGAAAACAAAATATCTGCGAAACAAGTAAACTCTCAATATCATTTTAATACAGATAGAGAACAAATATTTAGGTTATAACCAGACTACAGGCATTGCAAGTTTCCTTAAAATCTATCGACTATTTTTGATACGATACCTATCGCAGTGTTACATTTCGGAAATAGATCACAATTATGTTTAAATATTAATCATCTTTACAGTCAATAACACAAAATGTGGCTAAAAATCGACTGTTGCAGATAGCCACATTATTAATTTAATTTGTTCCAATGATTGATAATACTCGCTAGAGTATGCTACGGGCCGGTCCAACGTTCCTCGTGTTGGTGGTAATACAACATGGCAGCCAACGAAAGTGAAGTCTTTGAAAGTTGGGAGGAAATGGAAGATTCGGGGGTACGTGGTTGTCTAAGATATCATTCTTCAAAATTTTGACGTTTTGAAATGGAAATAATACTGTCAGATTGTCGTCATGTCGTAGCGGTTTTGGGAAATGGTAATTGGGGTCGGCCGTATTTGTGGGGTACACTCGTTGTTTGCAATATTCTTAGTACTTGATGAAACTAGGGTAGTATTCTGACACTGTATTTACGTTTTGCCGCGAATTGTTCTCTATTATTTATCTAAGTTTCAGTTTAGCTTTGATTGTCGTAGCCAAAAGTGTATTTAATTTCGTCTCCGTGGGTATATCGGCGGCCAATAAGGAGCCAATGAAGCTGGTTTTGCAAAAATACTTGCAAATCGCAATTCTATTCATGTTTCATGATCATTATTAGTTATTTGCGTCAGGTACGCAATGCGTTTACACATCTTCATATTCTTCTAGGCCTTGGACAAAAAGTTGAAGAAAATGAAGCCCAAAACTCCCCCCGAAGAGTCGGAAATAAAAAGGTAAGTTAATAAGTAGCCCTTGTAACACTCATCATATTGTTTTCTGTGAAAGTTTCAGATGCTTCTGTTGATCATATGCTCTCCGTTTTACTCTTTTGGCTACGTATGTTAAATAGAGTATCAAACAGGTAATGAGTAACAGATACAAGTATTATTTGCTGATAATTGCAAATGCATCTTTTATTGATGGTGTTGTTAATCCGGTAGTTTCCATTCAAACATAAGCATTTAGTATTTGACTTACATCCGATTAAACTTCATGCAGTAATATATTAGATGAAATGCTTGTTGTTTGTATCTGCCTCCCTTTATAAAATTACCTGTTGATTAGTTGGTGTAGATTTTGCCATTTTCTCATAAACTTTTGGTACTCTTGGTAATTTACCTGTTTGTATACAGAAGTCATGTAAGAATTTTGCGGTATAGTTAGGGTGTACTTGTCTTTAATGAAATTTTATGCTGTCGTTTTGACACAACAATCCTCCTCTATTTATCTTCGCAATTTTAGCCCAACGATTTCAACAATCAGTACAGTTATAATACAAGAAGATGGTTTAAGAGCTCAGTATGTTCCTCCTGAACCAACAGTAAAAATTCTCAAGAGACCTGCAAGGTCAATGAACAGAAATGGTGACGGATTTCAATTTAATGGTGATTCTAAACCGCGGCAACCAATCAAAACTCTTCAGCAAGTAAGTTCTTAACCAGATTTGAGTGATGTCTGTGAAATGTTTCAAATTTTCTAACTTGTCCCTTTGTTAGAGGGAGCAGGAATATGCAGAAGCTAGACTGAGAATTTTGGGAGAGGCTAGGAGCCCAGCAGAGCAACCAAATGATGATAGGTAAACATGAATTTAATATTTTTGACTCATGATTTCTCCCAAATAATTTTCTCACAGCTTACCTTTTCAATAGGGTTAATAGGATACAAATGAAAATGGAAGTACTGAGAACAACTGGTTGTGAGTCGGAAAATATTGTGCGTCATCCCAAGGGACCTGATGGAACTAAGGGATTTCATGTGCGAAGGTAGTGTTGGTGCTCAGGGCTTAGAGACGAGTGGCAAGTTTGGGAATGATGCTGCCCCTATGTGATGGATAAACACTGAAAAGAAATCTTTTCTGACCTATCGGCAGTTCGTAACATTTCCTCTTGTCCTGCATCTCATGAAATGTTGCAAGGTTTGCTACCTTTTCTGTTAGACTTATGGTTGGAATGCAACATCCTTACCTTTCTGGTGGATTAAATGCCTTTAGGACCTGGAACCGCCATGAAAAAAAAACGTGATAAAGTGTGTGCTGTGTGTGGATGAGGTGTATGTCGTTATACATCAAGTGAGTTTATATTGGCACTGACTTGTAAATAATTATCATGAAATAGAAGAATATCAACTAACAAGACACTGAATTTGACTGTTTTTAATGTGGTTGGTGGATTATCAATAGCTTTACGCATGCAACTTGTAGCAATTTAAAGTTTATTATGTAGATTTTTGTGTGTAACATTGGACTGATCTTATCTCTTTGATTTTTTCTGAGTAGGCTTTTAATAGAGAATTCTATTTCAGAGGCACTTCATATGTTGATGATGACCTTGTTCAGTTTGCAAGTTTCAGAATCCTGTTTCCCCACATTAAAGTAAACATTAATTTATGGCCCATAAAGAGTTACTTAGGATCAGATTAAGAGAAATACATTTGACTATTGTCAAATTTATGGCAAGGTTACTTTTTGACCATTATAGAAACAGCTACTATTAGCTGAGAGAGATTGCCATTGCTTAACATTTAAGAGTGGATTCTATAGATTAGTGCAGCTCCCTTTTGATGTAAAGGAATGAGCTGTTGTATAAGATGTGATTTGAGGTTTTACCCAGATCACTTATGAAGAGCAGATTTTTTCCAATCAGATATTCTTATGGGTGTATTTATGGAAGACACAGAAATTGGGTTTTGGCTGCCATATGCCCACTTTTCTTGCCGAAAAGTCTTGAAAAGTTGCACATTTAATTGTGGAATATCTGAACATTCTTTGCTTATCCCCTCTTTGATCCTAACCTTCAGGGAACAAAATAGGCTTGTGTTTCATGAAGTATCTCTCATTTTTTTGCCATTTTTAAAGTAAATGTCTGAATTAATTCTGGAACTTTTAATGGAATTGCAGGCAATTGTCATTTTCCTCCATGTTATTTATTCTACTTGTCTGTAGAAACTGCTGAACTGGGAAATACAACATGAAATTTTTATAAGTTGATTGGGATTCAAAGTTTTACAGTTTTATTTTCTTTCAGCTCTTAATGATCGATTACAAACTTATTTGATATTTGTGGTACATGTTTTTCTGCACTAAATCATGTCAAAACTGCATGGAATGAAACTAGCTGATGCTTCTTGGCTTTTGTTGTAGCTAATTTGGAAATGCAGTGCTGCTGATGGTTGTAAATTCTTAGGTTGCTCTTTTTTTCTGTCGTTTGCTGTAATATGAAAAACTGGAGCACTATGCTGTGGTTGCTTGTTTGGCAGAAAACATTAATTTTATGTGACCTCAATTTTAACTTTCATTTGCATCAGCCAACAAACCAAAATTTGATGAAAAACTCGCAGAACAAATGCATTAAAAATTTAATTTATTTTCTTTTGGAAAAATTAAACTTTCCTTGGGGTGGTGAGGATCCAGCAAGTAAAGTGCTGTAGTGTGTTGTGCAGAATGTATCTACATCTACATTAGTACCCTGCAAGCCGCCTTTCGGCGTGTGGCAGGGGGTGATGTATATGATAAAGAATGGGATGGCTCATGTCAGATATAACAATAAGGCATTGTGCCTTATTTTCCCTCAACATAATGGGGATATTCCATAATTTTTATCCAAAATTAGGGAAGTGTATCTCTCGAAAGAGACTTAAGTTATTTGCTTAGTCCAGTAATTCAGATGATATGATGTGATGGAAAATGAAAGTGGTATGCTGTTTGGTGCTGTAAAGACAGTCAACTGCCAGTGATTATTTACCAACAATGACATATTTTTACCTCTGCATCTTTGGTCGGTGATGTAGTGTTGTTGAAGTTTTGAAAGCGTTGGTTTGCGTACCTGTAGTGACAAAGAAATTATACAGCCAGAAACTGTGGTAATGAATGATTTTCCGTTATTTATGGTGATTGTACGATTGAAATGAGATGATTCATTGTGCACAATTTATACCCCATTATGAAATGTAAAGGAACGTATTCATTACTGTTCATTTAAAAAATATCCCTTCAACCTTCCTGCAAGAAAGTCATAGTATACAAAGTAATGTGTGGTCATTATTATGGATTATGAATGTAAATGGCTTGTTGTTATAAAACAATCATTTTTATTTTTACCAATTATGCCTTTTTTTGCTCACACTCTTAGTTCAATTTTTAAAATAGATGATTCATCAAGCTTACAAACATTTCTTGTCTGAGTAATTTTCATTGTATGAAATATTCAAAATTGTATATACGTTGAAGGCAACATTAGCAGTGAATACATGACATCAAAAAATGAAACTTCCTTCCCAGTTTCATGTTTGCCCCCTCAGAATGTTTTAAAATTCAAGAATTTATATGTTGCATAATCATCTGGTTGCACACTTAAGATATAAGATGAGTGATAAACAGGTGCCTTAAGTTCTTTTTGAATTTTAAATATAAACATGACAATTAAGTAGAAAAACTTCTATAATTATTGTGACAAACAGATGAAATTTTAGGATGATATATACATACATACATTTTTAAGTGATTTCTTTTGCCACGTAATTCAAGGTAAAAGATACCTCATCTTAGTCTTTGAAAATAAATCAGTCTATGCTGAGGTTTGTAATTGGAACAAAAGTTTTGTTAGATGGAATTTCATTTTCTCTGGAAGGGGATCAGACATCTTTAGTCTTATGGTCTTTAGAGAAGTCATCCAACTCAATTTTCTTGAAGATCTTGCCTCCATAAATGGTGTTCACGTAACATGAAATGAAATTGTGTCCATGGTTGTCAGTTGTTTAAAAGTTTATAGCATTGTCAACATTCACCATTGGCTTAGTCACTAGATCTCCTTTGAATACAATAATGACGTTGGAAGGTATACTTTAACGCAAAATACCAGCAAGGAATTTTGAACTACTGGAAGTTAACTGCTAACTAATCTTTAATCTTATTTGGGTTAGGATTTCTATTAATTTCTATAATATTGACGTAGAATTGTTGTATTTAAAGTGTTTAATGCTGTTAAGAGACCATCATTTCACTGTTTAAGATCCCTTTTCCTTCACAGCAAAGTTCACAAACAAAGCAGCAACTACACAAGTTTTCAGTACTGTTACATATGGGTAACTTTGTTGTAATGTTTACTTTTTAATATAATGAGTAAACAGTACGACAAAGCTTAATTAATATATTTTTTTCTGTAGAGAGTGACTTAACAATATCATGGAATTAATTTAAGTCAATATCTTTTTTAAAAGAATCAAAAAAATATTTAATTCCTACATTTTGACTGGCTTCCCACAAATTATCCTCTGCAATTTAAAAAGGATCTACTCTTAGCCATTTGTATTGAGTGACCTGTATCAGCCATGTTGGTAAATCATCTTTATACCAGTACTTATTGTTGCAACCAGTCCCTATTTAAACTATCTAATGAACTACCTTAAATTATAGTTTTAATAAATAGTTTTCATGCATTTTTTATAAAACAAGGCCAGAAAAGGGTAAAACATGGAATAATACTCTTGTTTCGTTGTTTAAAGTTGAATGAACGAGTCATCATACTTTTTGGTGGCCATTCTGTAAGTCTCAAATCAACATTTGATGCAAAAGTGCAAGGAAGCTTTTATGGAGTATAGCATAACCCACTAGCATAAGATATTTGACTGTGTTACCCTTCCATATATACAGCGAATAAGCTGTTGAATCCATCTATCCATAACTGTCACATAAATTTCTAATAAAATTGTTTTGCTACACGTTCCAGAAAGAAACAGTAGCATCTAAGGGCTGAGTGGTAATTTAAAGGTGTTCTTAAAGTGTTTATTGAATTTTTTGCACTTCTACATCATTCAGTCTTGAATATTTTCTTCATTCATTCAAAACTCAGCCTACCATATGTATCGATTGCTTTTTACCCCTTATGGCTGGAAACTTCAAGCAAATTAAGATAAAGACAATGTGTCTATCTTAATTGTCACTTGATTTACATTTGATTGACATTGGCACTTAATGTGCCAATGATTAGTAAAGTCCTCTGTATGAAGATTTCTATTCTATTTGTTAAGAAAGAAGGCAAGCAGGCTAAATGTGTTAGGAGCTGAATTAGGTGTAAATTATGGATGCCCTAAATTATATATTTTTTGAAAGTTTAGGATTTTCTGTTCTACGTCATGTTGTATTTGGTTAGGTTGATCATGACATCAAAAAGACAAAAAACTGAGTTATATCTGGGTCCTATTTAATTTCCTTTTGAAAGTGTTTATTCATGTGCTAAGAAGAATGATAGGGCAAGAAAATATAGTCTATATTATAGATTCTGCTTTTTGCTGGCCCTAGAACAGATGACTGATATTGTAAATTGTCACTCAAACTTTTTCCTAGAATCTTACTTTCTGTCGATTACATCAGCTATCCTTCAGATTATAGGTAGCATAATATTTTAAAATTCTTGTATAATTTACAAATGTTACTTTGTTCTTATGCTTCATAATATTTTCTTGCAGTAAAATTTTACAGTTTCATAAATGGATGAAATTATACAAGATGATCATCAAAACACCTAATACCTCTGCTCTCATTGTTATCCTTTAAAAGGTGCGTAAAATTCAAATTATTAAATATTTTCAGATTTCCTTAGGATAGCTCGGAGTATATTTAAATTCTGTTCATCATTTTAATTTTCACATAAGTAGCAATAATCAAAAGAATATTGGAATTGATCATAGCTAGAAATGGAAATATCAAAACATTTTGATGACAGTTTTTAGAACCTGCTCCTCTGTTCTCTGAATTGCAGTATAATTGATTTTTAAGATGCCTGTATGGTATATGTAAAGGATTCCAGCAAGGATTCATGTAAAAGAATTTTAATAAATGAACATGGTTTTCCTGTTTATTGTTTCTATTTCGACTTGCACTTTTTCCATACTACACGTTTCTCCTCGTCTCTTCAAATCTAATAATGTAAGTTTATTTCAATCGTAAGGACAAGGAATAAAATATTAACTTCACATATAGGTTTCAAGGTATGTCATAGATTAACATTTCATGTATCATGTCATGGTTCCGGCTGTCCTGATATGGATTGGTGCACTGAGCTGTCATGCAGGCACTTCTCCTTGATAGATTCTTGTTATATTTCCATTATTTATTTACTTGTTTATTTTTTGAGAGGGGATTGTTTTAATACTTATCTGATTTAATTTGGAAAAATATATTTATTAAGGTTTATATCGATAAGAGTATTCAAAATCTTGTCTCTGTAATATTAAAATTTAAGAAAATGGATTGTTTTACAAAAAGTCTGTCACAACCAGACATAATTTTTATCTCTTGCAATTGATTGATTTATTTAACCCTTACTCAGAGTAAATTCAACAATTTTACCAGGAAAATTTCTAACGGGCCATTATTGGGATTTCTGGAATACTTCTGTCAACAAATAACAATTTTAAGAGTAATCTTAACCCACTAGGGTTAGTCATTATAGCGAATAACCTTCACAATTTGTTGAGTGTGCTATACAGCTAGTTTGTTCAGAAAGAAATATCTATGGATGTTTCAGTGTCTCACCAAACGTACAATGCCCAACATCATGTGCCCCCAAACCTTGGTACTCTGGGCAAACCATTATGCTCCCATATGTCTTGGTAAGGATCTGAGTATCATCATTTTACCATATTTTTACAATTGTCACTAAGGCAATTTTTGCAAAACCTTAAACTTCTATGTTTAATTTATTAATTTAATTTTTTTATGTGCTCTAAGGTGAAAAAAATGCAGAATAGTTGTATAACACCAGCTTTAGATTTTCCATAAATTATTGTTACTCTTAATTAATGTTACAATTGACTGCCTTTCTTAAGCTCTTGTTTATTTCTCTGCAATGGAATGACATTTATATGGTTTTACTTGTCAGTATTTTTCATTGTTAACATAATTTTCAGTCTTTTAGATTGCTTGATTGACTTGTAACAAACTTCCGATGAATTTTATTTGGTCTTAAGGCTCAATCAAAGACTGTCGTTAGTCTAGGTCCAAAGTAAATTATGGGTTCCCTGTTTTTATATTTTTGCAGTGTCTGATCATTGTCTCAGAGGTAATATATGTCTTATGCAAAAATATTAAAAGAGAAATAATAATGAAATCCATTCTACAGCTAAGTTGTGGTTTTACCCTGATGTAATAAGAATGATGGATTCTCCAACTTCCTGTCCTATTTCGTCAGTCCTGTTTGTGCAAGTAAGATGGTGACAGGTTAAAATCTTATGGTTTGAAAATGTTCTCATGAGGTTGTTCTTGTATGTATAGCAGATGAAATATGCTACAGTCTTCACTGATTTTCAAAAGAAAAGCTTTATTGGAGGAGAAAGCAATAAGTAGCTAATGCATATGCTTTTCCTTAACTTTGGTTGGAATGAGGATGTATGATTCTGAGCATTTTAATTGAATAGGGGAAGCACCCAGTTAGTTAAAACCAGCCAGTCTCCCAAAATAGCATAATTTTGAAGTATTCAATTCATATGGTTCTTATCTCACTATAAGAATGATGGCAATAAAATAAACTGTAAAACAGAAATAACAGTTACTCAAAAGTATCATATTAAAATGTCTATTCTATTAACTGTGGGGAAACTCAAAATCAACTTTTAGATGGTGCAAAAATTAAAAGGCCCCATTTTAGAAGTGTGCCATTAAATAATGACATCATTTAATAAAAAAATGACCCTAAGTTCATCATCAAATTTATGGTAAAAGTTGTGTAAGCAATGTTAAGGATGGTATAGAAGGTGAAGTTAGCAAATGAGGCATTTAATTTAGTTTTGAATATTGTTGTCTAGACAAAGAGATATTAAAATAATGGATATTCATTTTTTACTGTAAAATTCTATGAAAGATTTGTACTTCCTTTTCAACAGCAACAATTCTGGGTGTTAAGATGGTACAATGCAGAATCACATGAAGGTGCCTTTTTCTACTTCTTTCTGAATCATTTCTGGACGAGATCATATACTCTGTGATCCACTAACTTACTCACTATACTTACCTTTACTGCTGCTTATAGCCAGTAATAGGTCTAATATATATATACCTTGGTGGTATAGCATCTTTTTTATTTACATCATTACGAGTTAAGAGCTATGAATACAGTATATTTTACATTGAATCCTTAGAAAGTTCAGAGCTCAAAAGTTCTGTTTTTAATTTATGCTCTCTTCTTTAAATTAGGATGCATATAGTTTGGTAATGACTCAATTATTTACTTAACTCTAAGTGTGATCTGCAAGTGACTCCATGCATCAAAAATAGTGGCCTTAATGAGATTACAACATCAAACTTTACTAGGGTTTGGTTTTATTTTTTCAGAGTTGATAAGTTGGCGTAACCAGGTATATATCTGGGTCCAAATTCAATTTAGGGTTCCCAATATTTATATTTTTGCAGTGTCTGTTCATTGTCTTAGTAGTATTAAATTTAATATTGCATTCAAAATTTGAAAAATGGTAAAATATTAGTACATTGATGAAGTACATTCTATGGCTAAGCTATGAATCTAAATATTCCTTCTTGCTGAATTTGAAAACACCTTTTTATGAAAGCACTTCTTCATTCATTAAAGCTATGGGCTTAACCATTTCAGCTGTGGCCACTCTGAATTTTTAAAAAGTGTGTTTAGACTCCCTTGCAAAAACTATTAGGAGCAAATATTGGGCTCAGCTCTCTAGTCTGTAAAATTATATAATGGAATATTGAACTACTGAAATATACTCAAAATACTTCATAAAAATGATACTTTACTTGTTTGTTACTAATATGTAGAAATTAATCCCCTTTAATCTTAGCTTCTCTCACCCTCTGAACAAGCCTCTTGCACCTGTGGAGCTGAATGCACTCCTGGTAAAGGACCTCTACATTGAAACCTATATATAATGTTCTTTACAAACATTGTTTGAGCTATTTGGTTATTTGGAATAGTTATTTATGTTAGTACAGTGATGCTTTGGCTATTGAGAAACCTGCTTATGTTTTTAGGCAACAAATATTTTTTTAGCTCTTCATTGGACTCGGTTAACTAATGTCCTTACAGTTGTCTGAGCAAAAAATTTATAAATGACTAAAGCATACAAGACTACAACTAGTGTTTTTTTCTGAAAAGGTCTTCCTTTATTCAATACTTTTCAGATACATAAAGAAACATTGAACTTAAAAATGACTGATGACTTGAGTAGAAAGCAGAAGATTGCATGTAAAATGTAAACAAAATGTCAGCTGTATTTTATTTACCATTCATCTATTAATTCTAAATCTCCAGTCAATTTACCATTTTCCGAAAAGAAGCACTCTAAAGCTTCATCTACCTTAAATTCTTGGAGGCTGTGAAACATTACTGCCTCAATTGCAAAAATAGAATCTTCTAGAGATTCTTTTTCTTCAAAGTCTTCAGGTGCAAAACTCTCAGAAAAGTCATTCTCCAGCTCTGTTGCTGAACAACCTGTTTCTAACACTAGTTCAGCTGCCATATGACAGGATTCTTTTTCCAAGTTAGTGGCAGAGAGCTTCTCCAAGGCCATCTCAAAAGCTTTTTGGCAAACTTCTATGAGAGGCACACCTTTGTAATGAACCCTTTGATATGCCAGGTTTTTGGATATACTCTTTCCATCTGACCAAGCTGAGCACCATGACATTGGTGACTGGAATGTTGCACCCTCTGGAGTACAAATCTTTCCATTTTTTAAAAGGGATCCTTTAATGTCATTATCCTAAAGTAGAAATAGGTAAATTATTAAGAAGTTTTTCTTATGAGTATAGACCTTCATCTTCAATATCTCAAAAAATTCCTTTATTCTCATCAACTAAAAGTCGCTTGGAATTGTTATAATTTTTCTGTTAATGTTTATTCTGGTATTTTGTGCAATAATTTGTGACTGTATAGAAAAATCAATCCACAAAAGGATGAAAAAATCATATGATATGTTTAAAGAAAGTTGTGGTTAGCATTTTGTGAACATTTTAAATAATTGAAGAAGCCATTTCTGTTTTAGTACCACAGGAAAAATTAGGCCAAATGCACAAAAAAGTGAATGGTGTTCTATTGATCAATTTATAATTAAAGTAGAGCATCTACATAATACATTCTTTGGTTAGGGATGATGTCATGAGTAGGTTTTGGTGGTGTATAAATTCAAATATTTGAACTTTTGAGTTAAATGGATGACATTAACTTTCTTTTTCTGCAGTAAATTAAAACAAAATTGTTACTTCTTATTAGGTGGACTAATATAAATTGAGATAGAAAATACTTTCGATGTATGAGTTTTTAAGAAATACGAGGATTTATTTATTACATATTGTAACCTGTATTATTACCTTATTTTTGAAAAGCACTACATATTTTAAACTTACTTTAATTGTAAGCACCTTTTCTCCTGGGTGAATCATTCCAGCTAACATTAATTCTATTAAAGTCGGTAACCCATTTTTAATTTTATGCTGCTCAAAAATGTAACACCAACTTGGCACATTGAGCCAATCATTGCTAATTGAATCAATATTGCTGATATTCTCTTCAGTTTTATCTCTTTTGTTATTTCTCATTCCTTTAATTTTTGGAACAGTATTTTGGAAAGCTGAACACTTTGTTCCTTCTTGAAATGTTTCATCACTTTCTGATTCTTTGTAAGAGATTTTTGATGTTTTTGTATCAATCAGATTATTTACGCTGGCTAATGACTCAATTTCTGTCACATCATCTTTGGGGAATTCATCAAAAGCTAAGAAATTTGGTTCTAATTCTTTGTTTATATGGTTTTTCAAATTGCAGTGTTTGATGTTTCCATCTTGAATTGTTTTATTCATTTCATACCTATGAATGCTACTGCTAATTGTTTGAGTTTGTGATGAGGCACATTGATCCTCACTTTCTTTAGGCTCTGATGATTCCTTAGCATTATCTATGTCATTCATAGGCATGTCATGAGATACTGATTCTTCCTTAGAAATGCAATCTGTGGGAACTGCCCTTAGATCATCAACCTGATTTAAATGTGATTTTAGGACCTCCATATTGATAAGTTCGGGGGAAGAGGACACATCATCTTCACAAAGATCTATCATCTCAACATCAACTGTACTCATTTTATCTGACACCACCGGAAAAAGTTGATTACTTTTGGGATATTCATTTTCGAATGCAGCACATTGAATTTTCTCCTGATTTTTATATTGGTTGGCTTGAGAAAGAGTTAGATTTTCATTTAAAGTAAGAGATGATGTAAAATTCATAATTACTCCACATGTGCCATTTTCTTGGTTGGTTGTCAAATTTTGAATTTTCTCTTGCATAACTGTTTTTCTTCCAGGTTCTATTGCTTTTATCATGTTTTCTTCCAAAAGTTGGCTGTCAGGAACTGACTTTGTGAAATAAATCCTATTCCCATTCAAATGCTTTGATCTACCTCTCTCTGGCAAAACATAAGTTTTATTTCCATAATTAGGAAGTTTCTTTTCCGAATTAAAGCTCTGTCCATGCTCACTATCAGTATCATCTTCATCACTGGAGGTAGACCTGCATGATTTGATAGTTCCTCAATTATGATTAATGGTAATTATTGTTTTAATTTTCAATATTAATGATAATAAAGTTTTAAATCATATTACCCATCCTTGTTCAAGTGTTTAGATAAATTTATGCTGCTTTCATATGTTGCTGGATTCAGCTGAAGTAGCAGAGTTTCACAAATCTGGTTTGCTGAAGAATATCTTTTATATGTAAAAGGCTTTAAGGAAAAATGAAATTGATCATATTTTATTATAGATAATCTTGTTAATTCATTTTTTTATGAATGAAATATTAAAAAAACTATATATGTACTACCTAATTTATTTATACACACACGATGTTGCAGGTCATGAGGATATTTTCCAAATGTTTTATATGGAGTGTGGTCCTGTATGGATCAAAAAGGTGGTGGAGTATGAGGAAGAAATAAGAAAACTATCTTGAGAGCTTTGAAATGTGGTTATGGTGAAAGATGGAGAGAGTAAGATGGACTGACTGAGTGAGGAATGATCAGATACTGGAACAGATTAGAGAGAAAAGGGTGATTTTAATACATTACAAAGGAGGAAGGAAAATTGGATGTGACATGTCCGCTTAATGTGCAGAAATCAATGGAAAGTGCAGGAAGGGTGGAAGAAGGTTTGACATGCTCTCATATATAAAGAGAAAGCAAAGTTACCAGCAAATGAAGGAGTATGCTCAGAATAGGAATGTTTGGCTGAAATCTGCCCCATGATGGATTCATTTTGATGATGATATGTAAACAAGTTGCACCCTATACTCATTTTGTGTATGTGAACTATATCCTTACACAAACTCTCCTTTAATGTAATATACAAAAAGAAGTGGTTGAACCATAACCTATGTTGAAGTTATATTTTACAAATATTTATTTTATACATAGAATAATACAACTTTGTAAATATCCTGAGGTTTAAAGAGGAAAAATTTAATGTTTCAAGACACATGAAATGTACGAAGTTAACTTCTGTAAGAAGCTCACCCATATTTCTGCTGCTTCTCTTTAAAATGTAACATGAAAAATGTATTAATATGCTAAATTAACTTGAACGTTACCAGTTCTCCTCCTATATAGTTTGTGAGGCGTCTGGATGCCTGATATAACTGGTGTAAAATGTTTCTGATTGCCTTTACTTCCTCGTACAGGGCAATGCAATGTTTTTCATTGATTTGTGATCCATAACCTCCTAACCACATTTTCACATCATTTCTTATAGCGAATATGCGGTTTGTGAGTGTTTTTCCATGATTTTTCATTTTCACTCTGTGGTGCTCCAGCTGAGGGTAAAATATCATGTTTATATCACGGAGATTAGACTTATTTTTAATTAACCTCATAATGTACCACTAATATCATGGAAAATATTGATCGTCTAAAAAGTCGACTATAGCTCACCATTTGTAATTTTTTAATGGATCGCGTTGACTTCTTCACTAAACCAGTTTTACGGAAGTCTTTACGCCTTTTTAGCTGAAATCTTACGGATTTTCTTGGAATCACCATACATGATTTAGATTGCTCATCGAAATCCTGTGATACAATAATATTGCGGCCGATCAACGATATAAAGAAAAATATGACCGTAGTTTTTTAAGGATTGCATGGACTTGAGATAAAAAATTGACCTGACTACATGTAAGTTTCATAACTTCATTCTCACTTTCTTGACCTTTGATTGAGTCTATTTTTGTTTCGAAATTACTTGTGTTATTTTCGCAATTCAAAGTCAGCGGTTCAACTGCATCTTCCCTCGCTCCAGTCGTCAGATTCATTTCGGCGTCCGAGCAATAGGTGTCGTCCGAATCCGCATCGTATTCTCTGTCATTATTTTCCGGGAAATTCATATCTTCAATTAGATTCATTTAGCGGTACCAAATATTGCTTCGTATTCCCGAAAAATTAATGACTCTTCTCGAATCACAAGTCTTCAACGTTGGCTTACGCAGCTGATAACGGGATACTTTTAGCTATAAAATACCTTGAGTATGATATATATGAATTCGATTTAATAGGATCTCGTTAAAGTAATAAATTAATGGAACTTTCAACTCACTTTTGACTTGTTTTATCGCTGTGGCAGCGCTTTAAGTTACGTTAGTTACCGTAATGGTGTATGATTTGTCGCGATTGAAGGTATTTCTCTTGGTCAATGTTATTACCGATGAAAGGTCATGCCATACTTTGCTGGCAATTGTTTTTGTTACGAGTAACTTAATACGTGGTTATATAAAAAATCTACTTCATTTAACCCTTAATTATATGGTACTACAACTTTAACCATCGTAACGTTACAAGGAGAAACAACAACTGAAGGATAAAATAAATGCGAATCGGAAGCGTATATTTCATTTATTATTTACATGTCTTTAATTACGCATACAATGTTTGTATGCGCACTTGGGTAAACTTGCAATATATATGCATATATAAACATGTATATTTATATATACACTCTCACATGTATGGTTGATAATAGGTAAAATTATTACATCACAAATTATCCTGGGATATTTTGCTTTGAAACTTCATGTAATCGTAAGTAAATGGATGAATGTTTAAAAAGTAAATTCGTACAAATTTAACACTATACACAATGTTTCTCTCATTTTAGCATGTAATAGTAGTTTATGGATGGATTTTTTATTGCATTCTAAGATTTTCTATGTATATTTCTCAAAAAATGGGAAAATTATTCATTTCAACATCAGCCAACAGAAAGCTGAAGGCACGTGAGTTTTTTACAAATTGTAGTGACAGTGCTTGGAATGGAAGATTGGTGTTATGCTATCAAATCGCAGAAACGCACTGATAGCAGGGAGAAATGCGTAAACAACATGCTATGCCAAAACTGGACGGGGAATGTAGAAAAAATTGCTTATTTACAATTAAATCAGTTCATCACAATTTTAAATGGCAATAAAATTTAGATATAGCAACCATGAGAATGGCTTACATTACTCCTTTCAGGGTTTCTTTGCAAGGAGTGTTAAACTCTTTTAATAATTGATATCTTCATTAGCTAGCTGTTCTTAAATGTATTATTGCTCACACCAATGCATGTGCATTTTCACAGACGCATTTAAACTCGTATATACAGGCATACGTTACGTTTGTATGCATTTATTTTCTTGTTTCTTGAACGTTGCTGAGTTTTGCTATCTCCGTTTTTCGATCATCTTCAAAAAGCCGACACGAGCTATCACTGAAATAAAAACAAAATATTATAAACTAGTAAAATAATATTGTTAACAGAAGTTTATTAATAATACTTCAGCATATTTAGATTGGTAAAAGGAGAGACTGCTTCACGCTATCAGCCGTCCGTAAGGAATAAACATCGATTTTCACCATCAAGCACACAAATAAGATACTCTCTTAAACCTTATTGTAATTAGCAATTTAACTAGGGAGTATTTAATTAAACGGTAATTAGTAATTGTCAAAAATTGTTTTACAGCTTTGCTAATTTTAAGAAAGAAAATCTTTGGCCGCCCCTTACGTCAGTCTTCCGGATGCGGATGCTACTTCTCCTTGCGCCCCTCTAAAGAGGACTCTGCATTCGAGGAAAAAAGTCAAGGTAGTACATACTATTGGCAATATTTCGAATCGGTTTTTTGAGGACTAAGTTGTGCTGGAAATACAATATATATAGAATAACCTGTATAGATAAATTCCGCGGAATCCATTCAACCGTATTTTAACCTTAATCTTTGGATTATCTTCTTTGGTAGAAGTATGAAATATCTTAATATAGCCGAAAAAACGCAGAGAAAAAAATGAAAATAAATATTTTGAAGTTGGCCGCAGAAGTAAGCAAAGAGAATGGGAAAATTTTCCTGTTGTAAAGGTGAAGATATCGAAAAGAATTGAAAATAGAAATAAGGTCGCTTTGATCATGATTTATAAAAAAAATTGTTTGCAGGGAACCACAATTCAGCCTCAATTCCTGCAAATTTCCTTTGATTCTGATATAGTTGGAAGGTGATTAAGATTTGAGTTACTTTCAAGACAAGAATTCAAAAACAGTCGGGAATTTGCTAGTATGAAATACATTGGATTTTACAAAAAGACCATCTTAGGTCTTGAAAATTGCAAATTGCGGTAGAACATTTTTCTGTACAAAAATGCGAAAATTTTGATAAAATAAACGAAATATTCTCGAAAGTTTGAGGTTATAAAAAAACCGTCCCCCTGACGACTAATACTAATAATTGCCGAATCCTAGCTCAAGCATTTTCCCATGAGCACACATTGGGGATTGAGGCCCATATAAAAATATGCTAAGAATTAATGATATAATGATGAGATTTTAGCATTTGCAGTTGCAAATGATTATAATTGACCAATCCCAGGGGCACACATACGACCTTTTAGGAGTGTTTTTAGCCTATTTTTGTCAACGGGATTTCAATATGATGAATTTCCAAATATTCTTTTCGTTTTAAATAAGTTGTAAAGTAAATTTGCATCTACTCGCCGAAAGCTGCCTTTCGGCGAATGGCAGGGGGTGGAAGGATCGTGACTCTACACCCCATAGGTGTAAGAGAGACCTATTGGTCTAACCTCGCCATAAGGGTTAAATAAATAATCGATTACTGTTATGAATCAAAGAGGAATGTGGAGGAATCAGGAAATTTCTTGGGTCATTTGTTGTAATTCGTAATTAGCATGATACTTATGAATTTTTACTTCCCATTGTTTCTTACTCGGCAGTTTAGATATTCTGAGTGTGTGTGTATGCACACACATATTCGCCTGAAATTGGAAAACCTGTAGTTTTAAAGCATGCAAACTTGGACATTTTATAAAAACCGACGACACACAGATTTCTTTTCTTATATCTCTTAGTCTCAGGTTCGATCCCAGACAAGTCAATGCGTTCCCATAAAATATGCATGTAAACTTAATTTCGCGGGCTCTATTTCTATTTCAAATGAAAAAAGAATCATCGCACGAACTTTTCATAAGAAAGAAATTTTATAAATTCATATTCTTATCGTCGATGATAGATTTCGGCTACAAATTATGAAATCTGTGTTAAGGTATTGGGGTTTTCATTGAAAATTTTCGTATTCGATAACCTGCCCCATTCAACTAAATTAAATCGACAGATGTTAGTTTATCTTTCGTACGAATAGTAGTACTATATTTAATCATATCTCTATACCCCCCGTTGAGAATCAGCGGGATTTTCAGCTATTAATAATTAAAAATCACTGATGCGCGTGGGAAAAGAGGCTACAGAGTTACATGTAACTTCAAACTTTGGAATTTTTCCCTGAAAATCTGAAATTCCTTTAGTGATTTAACTTATACGAATTTGCTTGAGAATTACAGGATGTATGGTATATTTTCCAAAAAAAGCCAAATTATTGACATCTCTATTACTTTTAGCATTAATTCACTACAACGAAAGACACTTGAGCATAAAATACGTCTTATTAAAACATACTAATTTTAATTATGAAAAGAAATTTATTCTTATTGCAAACATTATTCCTCTTTATCTAAAATATTACCAATTCTGGTAGAAAACATGTAGTAGGTAGAGTTGTAACTCATATCCTCTGGAAAACTAATAGTAGTCTACAGAAAGGACGGAAGAGTCTCGCCTTTTAACATCGATTATTACAAGTCATTGCTTGATTGCGTCTAGTTAATATTAATTGATCCTGTGTTGAATTGTATTAAGTTATCAATTCCAAAATTGACGTAGAGATGGCATCACATGTTGTATGTGATATTTAATGAATACGCATTCCCCAACCCGACCGAGAAACAAGTATGATATAATATTAATAAATTATAGCTGATAAAAATGGGTTGAGGAAAGCGTCTTCAATAATACCACATGCTGCCATCTCCATGTCAATTTTGGAACAAAATAACTAACTAATTTATTGCACTAAAATACAGGTTTATCGAATTGTTTACCTTGTCGCGTACCTATGCCTATTTTTGATTCGAGACAGATGTCACCTCGAGATGAGTATTGTGTCCACTTGGGTGAGTCGCCGAATGCTTTCGTCTGGAGCACGTCTGTGGCTCGGGATCAGTGATGATACCACAGAGTGTTTCGGTGGCGGTCTTAGGCGAACTTGCTCCCGCAGGCGACTGTGCGAATGGTGTCGTCCCCGACCACTTCTCTGACCCCAGACTCCGGCTGCTCCTGGAACGTTGCTTTCGGGCACACTGTTGCTCCTTCCCTGTCTTCCTCTCTTCCAGTAGTATAGGAAACAACCTATCGAAGTCATTGTAATGAAAGGTAGGAACTTTTTAATCTTCCTATATTTTGATTGACGGGGTTGGGAAATATATTCTCTAATGGGATTTGTTTCGATAGCAGTCATTTACGTAACTGCAAATGAGATCAATTCCAATCGTTCAAATGCAATGGACCCCGATCGTTTCAAATTGGTGTCCAGTGAGACGCCGCTGGTTCCATTGCGATTCGCAGATCATATGTATGTGAGAAAATTGTAAGAACACCATTGAGTGTGATCGTTGTTTCTATTAGTTACTGTGTTGTGGTGTTTCTTGGAGGCATTATGTGCAAAACTATATATTCCTATTCGTTGTATTAGTCTAATAGTGCAATGATGTCTGCTCGAAAACTTGTGAGATAGAATTTAGGAGAGAAAATTTATTCTCATTTTCCTTATCTTACTGCTAGTTTCAATCATTGTATCTCCTAATCCTAACATTTATTAATATTAGGAAGAATCGAAAGTATATCACTGGAAGCAAATCCACGTATTTCTTAGAGCGGTGATAAAAATGTTGTTTCCTGTGAGTAATTAGTGAAAATTTGGCTTAGTTATCTCCATGCGACAAAGATATAATTATATCTTTTACAATAAAAGACATTGAGGTTTGTTGAAAGTATTAAAAATTCCATAATTACTCATAACATTCTGGTTGAATGGTGTCCCACTGATGGACACGATACATTGTATCTTATTGTCGATAATGTCATTCCAAGTCAAAATAAGTTATTACCAGAAAAGCAATTCATCTAAATGTAATTGCCTGGCAGATCTAGCAGAGTGCAAATTACCTTTAGCTTACCTATTAAGGCCCAGATTAAGAAGGGAATCCATGCATTTACGATGACCTGAAGCAGAAGCCCCATGTGAAGGGTTAGGGAAATACCAGGAAGCCATGGAACTAACGGCACCCTGAATGAGCCCTCTTGTTCCTCTTGGCGTCTCTGAGGTTGCCTCGCCACCAATGCCAGTAAAAGAAAAGCTACGAAAGATGATGCAGTGGCTAAAGCCACCGCGGAAGCCCCAGCACCGGAAGCGAGGAGTAGAGAAGATACACCCACTGCCATTGAGCACACCAGTAGACCCGAAACAGCCATAGACACCCTTCTTCCAGTGGCCGCTGATGGTTCTGCTTGCTCCTGTGCCAGCAAAGAGTCACTATGACCTCCAGAACTGCCGTCGATAGTGGCTACCTTCAGTCTCTCCTTGTATTCGGCCACAATGGCATCAATGTCCGTGTTGCTGTCCGATTCGTAACCAGAGAGGCCGGAGCCTTCAGCGCCCTCACCTCCGCCATCTTCGCTGCTGGACGCTAAACAGCCGGCCTCAATAGGGTCGCTATCCTGAGCAGAACTCAGAAGTGGCTCTTCGTCTACTGCTGACGCTGTCGGTTGTGGATGGGCAATGCCATTAGCACAGGTTTCACTCACTGGAAGGCTTTCATATGCCACTTGCTCGCTTGAGACGTCCCTCTTGAGGAAAGAGAGACTGTCTTTAATCGTTTTCACGGTTTTCTTCGCTGAGTCGTCTAGAGGCAAGTTTAGTTGAGTTTTTCGGCTGTTTTTGCCTGTAAGTTAAAGAGAATGAGGCTATTGAAGAATCAAACCCAATTTGTCATTATAGGAAATGTTTAATAACATGTTTCAGGGTTCCCTTAGTTGTAGCTACTTATCAATACCAAAGCATTTGACCTTACTTTTTTATAATTTGTTGTTAAATAACAAATTTGTAATAGAGATAAAAAGTAAATTATTACTTTTACTTTATTAATTATTACTTCCGCAGTTATAACTTTGCAAAATTATGATTTTATCTTGTTTTCACATAGCTTATAATAATATGCACTCGAAGGAATTACACTCGGTGCAGGAAATGCACCCGTTGGAATTTGTTTTTCGGCCATCTGTGCAAAAAGGCTATGCTATTACGCTTTTCTTAAGACCTGTATGGCTTTAAAATTATTTCTGATGCTGCATAATTCTTTTGAAATGGTCAACAAAAATATTTTACCAGAGAACCCAATTTCTGATGGAAATGCATAAAATAAATACTTGGCAATTCATATACGGTCGAGTTAATGCTCTACTATTCGATGCTCCATAATAACTAGTATAGGATGACTTCAGTTGCAGGTCATTTCTAAGGCATTAGACTTTGAAATTAAAAAAATCGTTAGCTACGGAAGGCGAAATACGAGAATAATTTTTTGTAAATCAGACCAATTCTCTGAGAAGTCTTCCAGCCTTAATTCAAAGGAGACAAGTACCAAGTTCCGGTGAAGAATGGCTGACATCATACTAAGGTAATCTTAAAACAAAATCAGAAATCAAAAGGGAAAAATAGCGCCATAGTAGCTGTAGTCTAATGTTTTCATAGATTTATATACTACGTATTCATGAACATCGTATATGATTTTCGAACCCAAACTATCTTTAAGATATCGTATATTTAAATGTTTTAGAGAATTTCCGGTTAATAAATCATAATTGTTTCCTTTTACCCGAAAACGATGCCTTCAGTGGAAATCGGTCGAAATAAAAAAAAATTCACTCAAGCTAGAAATGAAACTTCGTTTCAAATCTCTGTAACTCACCTGCGGAATGATTAGCAGTAACTTCTTCATTGTGAGGCGGCTGATATCTCCTGTGAATAAGGTCGACTGCTGAGAGAGCGTGAGCTAAAAGAGGTGCTGCTGAAGAAAGCCTCAAAAGAGCCAACGGGTCGCCGACGAGGGCCAGCACCGACGCCAGCAGACCAGAACTTAAAATTGCAAATGCAGGAGTGGCCGTCTTAGGATGCTCTCGGGCAAAGCGCCGAGGCAAGAGGCCATCTGGGGCGGAAAGGGCCACTGTGGCTCTGTGGAGGGGCGGCGATGCTTCTACCAGAGCCAAAGCCAGGGCAGCTATTCCCAAGGAGGCCATGACTAAACGTGCCCAGTCGACGTCGCGAACCTCGAAAGCTTGGACCAGAGGAGTTCCGGCTGATAGTGACCTGTTGCAGATAAAAAATTGATTGATCATTACTGAGAAAATTCGCTAACAAAACGAAAATTAATGGAGAGAACGAGTTTCAAAATAGCTCTGAATTTCTGACTATTTATGGTCTCATTCGGTACCATAGAACTTACAATACTAACCAACTTAAAGTCTTTCGCTTGAGTAACTTTTCTTTTGATTCGACTAACTTGCCGGTTAATGATACCTGAAAACCATTTTAATCACGCATTTGTGTGAGTAAAACACTTTTTTTTACATATTTCTGCTCACATTATCGAGATTAAATCTTTACCGTGTGCAAGAAAATTTTGTAATGAGGAATAAGAATTTCTCTGTTATTTGTCTACACATTTCTTAATGCTTGTGGCATGCAGCAATAATTCCGAGCATTATTCAAAGAGTGTTTCCATCGCACACCAAAGCCATTCATTCCTTCGATCTATTTTACGCTGCTTCTCTGTGAACCACCTAATCCCTTCTCCATTCCCCCAAGTTGCGCGGTTTCGGCTTCACCATCCGTCTCCGCGCCACCAGAGGCCCTTTGTAACTCCGCAAGGAATGAAGGGGATACTGCGAACATCTGCCGCAGATAATAAATTCATGCCAACTCTTCCTGCTGTGCTGAAGAGTTGTGGGAGGAAAGCAGGCTTCAAAGGGGGTACTTTTTTCTCTGCTGACGACTTTATTCTTTTCTTTTCTACTTGTGTTCCCTCGGGCGGACTTCTGCATCGATGGATAAAGGATCACAAGCTGATTTTAAACTCCGATGCACCTACACCTCAACAATACAATACAGTTCAAATAATATATATGTATATCTGTATATACACACACACACACGAGTAAAAGCTTCTCGCATACTGCAAACTTATATGCGATACATTTCAACGAATTTCCCAGGGATTGACGCCTAATATGGACTCGATAAAATCCGAAGAGAGTAAGAGAGTGTATTAAGGGAACCTAAGACCTCATTAAAAACGATGAAAAATTAAAGCTAATGGGAATTCCATTGGGAAAGTGGGATAAATGGGATTTACGAGTATACCCCTCATAGATTAATTTATAAAGGACCTTGTAATATCCACCCGCAGGCCATCAGAGTGCCTTCAAACGAATTGAAAGAGCAAAGAATATATCCTCACGAGCCGCAAGCTAATATTTGCAGATAGATACCAAAACTCAACATCTCGGTTGGACTGTTCCTCAAATGATTTCTCATGGATACATTATTGAATATACGCAATGCATATAAGTGAGTAAACCAAATCTACTATCGTTATTTCGGATTGCAATTATCTATCTCATCTTATAACCTTAAATTATTAAGTGCTTTTAAATTATTCTTACGTTAGTCCACGTAATTCTTATGGTAGAATATGAAACCACCCGATTGTCGAACTGTTTTCATTCATCATGTGATCATTACGTGAGATGTCCTTACAAATTACATTTCGAAAACACATCCAGTAACTGTATCCAATGTTAAAGACGAAATGAGTAAGTGCCTCAAAAAGAGCTTCGTTTCTTATACGTGTAAGAGATATTGTCGCTGCTTAGGTTGGAGAAGCACCTCCAATATAAATATCTCGAACATCTCTTCCTCGATAAGACTTTCAATTTTGAGAAAGTTCGCACAATGCCTTTCTTATGGAAGTATTATTTCTTACCTCCTAGAATCGAACCCATGATAGCTAGAATCTGTCTCAATTTTTCTGGTGGTTTTCAAATGGGATCTATAACCCGTAGAAATTTCAAGTCGATATAGTCTATTAAATATATCTTGATGGCTGAGGAGGTGTAGCAAAAAAGTACGTGCTTTAGGACGCGGGATGGGAGACCTATCATACTCGTAGATGAGTAGGTTAAAGCGATTTATCTGTACATTTGGAGACGCTCATTATCTCTTGGAGCTCCATGAGAAGTGAGTCTCTCTCAACTCTGTGTTGTCACTTGTAATTTTGGTTTTATTCTTTCTTAAGTGCTGTAGTAGTACAGTACAATAGTAGTTTAATTTATATTTTCGAATCCCAAATGGAACCCTAGCTGTATGATTCAGACGCGTGGAAGTCTAAATCGATATATGTAGTAAGAAAAGGATTATATCACACTTGAAAACACAGAGTTGAGACAGACTGATTTCTCGCGGAATTCTTGGGAGATATCTAGCGCCTCGGAGATTACAAGGAAGTCCAATAATTTCACTCCCAATCAAAGATGAGTAGGTTTAATATAATCATCTTTGATCGGTCTCCCTCCCCGCGCCCTAAAAGATATAATCTATCTAGTTCCTCCTCCTCAGCTATCAAGATAAATTTAATATACTCTAGCTCTATTGGAAATTACCATAGATTATTGACATTATATTGACAAATACTTCGAGTTTTATTTGCATTACTCCGACCACCTAATTAGATTCTTAATTTCTTATACATTTCCCTTTCCCTCCTTATGTAAACCTTCAGATAAGGCTTTTTACTACATGTCAAAAACTAACCAATAATAAAAACTTTATTATTTTATTACGACTGGTATTTAGTAAATGACTGAAACCAGTAGTAATAAAATATCTTGTGGAACTTACTAAGTTTTGTTTTTAGCAGTTGTCATGGCGTTCCATGAAGTACAGCCTTCCCATATCAATTACCTGTGGGATAGGAATTTGCATGTAAGTGATTCAAATCTGTACGTTACAGAAAGTTGTTCATTACGGAAAATTTTACGGCACCGTTTGCGATTCCACTAAACGCAGGTTTCACTGTAATAGTAATTCTTTAATTATCATTCCGTTTTAATAGTTTTTGCCATTTTCTTAGTTATTTTCATAATTCAGCAGTTAATAATATTAATTGCTTTGTACCCGGGTAAAGTGTATCTTACCTAATAGTCAGGAAGCACTGTACAGGGGCCGATACCTAAGTTGTAGAGACTGCACAGTATTTGATACTAGTATTATTATTCGACGGTTTCGACGGCTTAGGTCATTTCACACGTAGGCTCCCACCGGGAATCAAACCCGGAACCGCTTTACCGAAGGCGAACACGTTGCCCATTTGGTTGTCCGGGAGCCAAATATTGATATTCTAGGTAAATTCTGTACAACGATACAGTTAAGTGATCCGTACCCGCTACTGGCCCTGGGCCTTCTCACCTGAATTGAACCATCATGGTTAGGACGGTTGCAACGCCAAAGTACGACGTGAAGGCGATAAACAAAGACGCGGTGGATGCAGCTGCGATGGCACCGGCGTTGGATGCATTCCTCCTTTGGGGCTGCCTCCTGCCGAAAACTGCGCTCGCCAGCGCCCTCTCCCTTCGTCCCTCTGCTACCACGGCGTGCAGACCGACAAAACCAAGGGTACTCATGGCAGAACCTGACACCAGCTAAGAGAAAAATGTGAATTTCACTCATTCCTTAGCCAAATTGAACAGGAGAATTTCAGGAGAGTTTATAAAAGAGTATAAATACGGCTGTGTGAAAACATTAAGAGTTTTAAAAGTTCTTAAAAGAGGAAAGACAGGTGCATTTCTATCCCCTGAAGATGGCGACTTGATTATCAATTTACGTATTGGGAAGACCAATAACAAGTGGAACCACGAAAATTCTTAACTCCTGCTATGGTGACCGACGTAAATAGGAATCTCTATTGAATTTTCTTTCTTATGGCTCTGCCCACGAGATTGTACGATCATTATCTCTAATTAAATTTTACAAAAAAATTCCGCAGAGATACTTTACGTATATGTCTTACGGAAGTTACTGATATCGGATAAGCAAAATTACGAAAGACGTTGATCATTACAATAGATGAATTGCCACTTACCCCGGAAAATCCAGCAGGGAGAAAGCCATGAGACCAATTGCTGGGATCCGCCTCGAGGGCCCCAACACCCACGAAGAAGAGGACGCTCGCCACCACAACCACGTTGAGCATAGTTCTCAGTCCCGACCAGGGCTAAAGGAAAGAGAAAGGTCATGAATTTCATTGAATAAGTTTTAATAATTTGGAGGAAAAATAATCCCGTATTATGTTTGATATTGATAATAACACAGGGCCACGCGCTTGAAAAATTGTAATTCCTTGCAAAATGCCAGCTACGTCCCTAGCGCTAATGTGGACGTGAATTAAAAGATGTTCTAAATTTTATAAAATGTGAAAAGAATTCAAATAAAAAAACTGTTTTGCCCAAAACATTACAATTCAAGGAAAATTTGCTGTTTGGGTTGGGTAGGGGAGAGGGGTATGTAAATAACTTCATTACTTCCCTAACTCAAATAGTGCTTATTTTATACACCAACTTAGTGCAGTTGTGGTTTACCAATATCAAACCTGTTCCAATATCCCCACTTTTTAGATAGCTGAAAATACCTCACGTAATCAATGTACTTGATATTGCGAAGACAATATTGGCTTCAGACGTGTGACACCTTTAGGCAAGATGATCCGTTTGCATCACCCACATCGACGAAAACTCACAATATAGATTTACAACCCCGCAATTTATCCGACCCGACCGGCAACTTTTCTTACGGAAATCCACGGGTCGGGCCGGATAAATTGTTCTTGCGGATTGGATTTGGTCGGATGATTTCCAAATTTTTGCGGATACGGATTTGTAGCCTATAGATATGGGTCTAGTACGGATATCCATGGATAAATCTGTATTTGAAGTATGACTGCTCGGGTGGCATTTCTTACACGTGCCTGAGAAACCAGATGGCGAAATTTGGCAAAAATCCAGCAACCTTCAAAACAAAAACCTCTATTCATATAGAAACGTTTTACCACTTTAATTTAATGGTATAATGGTAGTAGTAATGGCAAATCAAGGGGGGGGGGGGTCGAATGCGGCGATCGTACCCCCTTGTTGGCTTTGCAGTACCAGACATTTGCATAGGATCTTACGAAACCCTGAATTAACGTTACATAGTGAAGTTTTTTTTCACGATCACTATTCTATATGCATCACTATGAAATGGAATTGAAAAATTTAATTGGAGATGAGTTCATAAGGAAGATAATGAAATCGCCCCGCATTATAACCATCGAAATTTTTCTAGATTCGCCCATCCAAAAGAAAACGCCACTAATTGGAATTATCTAAATTACTGTTACATGTTATTGCTAGTTACAGAGCTTAGAAAGACCATGTAATAACATTTGCTGTTATCTTCAATTGTATTCCTCATTGCGTACTCTTTCGTAATTTCTGTGTATGTTTGTTATTAATTTAATGGTATAATGAGCTTTTTAATTCTGCGTAAACGTCGTCGCAGATATTTTTGCTTGCTGATGACTTGTATTGCCCGCGCACATTAGTTCAGCTGCTCGGGACGGAAAAATTTGTTCTTGTGGGTCGGATCAGATAATTCATAATCATTTGAGGATACGGATCGTTCAAATTTTTACTCATGTTTCTTTAAAAAAGGATATCTTTCTCCATTTTATAAGCTTTTCTATTAATTATTCTACTGAATGCTTTATTAATAAATATACCTTGTATTTTTTTCACTCACAAACAATCAATAAAAATAGATTTTGATAATTTCAAGATTCATAATCTGAAATCGTATCGGATATTAAGTGTAGTATTGGGAATTTATCCGGATGGGTAAATATTTTGGCACTGTCCCATCACTAGTTAAAATATCACATAAAATACCATGCCGTGTTATGCAACTTCATACAAATTTTTATTGACAATTTTGCGTCCCGCTTGGAGTTCGCCCGGAGATTTGCCGATCTTACCCCGACCTTGTTACGGTCCTGTATAAGTAATCCGTAGAGGAGAGAAGGTTGGGTGGTACCGTATATTCTGAAAGAATGAAAGTTATGTGAAGGTGTATTTTCTGATGGAGTGAAAGTTATCCTGAAGCATAGGCAACTATTGGCTTTTATCGTGTAAGAATGTTGCATATTCTTCAAGGATACTAATGTTTCTTAGCTAGTCCATCCTTGAATTCTTTGCTGCTTCCTCAACTATGCAGTTCTTAAAACCGTAATCGTTGAACCCTCTGAAAAGCAGCAGGAACAGCCCGAATCTGAATGATCAGAAACACTATGAGTTTTCCCTGGTAATGATTCCTTATTATTAGGGCCATTATATCGATTAAGTAAGATTTGTATTATTATTTTTATATATTGTTATTTATTATCTTGCCTAAAACATAATGGAAGGCACAAGAGAAAGAAAACTTTCTAACTTTCCCACATCTTTTCACGTTCCATACGTTTCAACGTTCTACGCGTTTCCACACAAAACGGAATCTTTTGCATACTTAAGTTATAGAAACAGTGCGTTATCCTACACTACTCACTCGGAGAGATTGATTTAAAGGCGAGCATTCATATATTTCCAAGCAAATCCCCTCAAATTATTTCAGCTAAAGTTCGCGATATCTTTGATACAGTCGTATCCGAGGACAAGATGAATAAAGTAGAAAGAGTTCCTGAAAGTTTCATCGATGGCATTGTTCGTCAGCTCTTTGAAAGACTTTGTAAGTCTCAATTATTAAAAGAATTATTTGGTAAGAATGTCCTGCGAAGTAGGATCCAACTCCCTATGGGCTTTTACGCTAATTAAAAATATCTCGGTTTTTATTTTTTTGTCGTTGGATACTGAAGTGAACAAAACATTTAAAGATTTCCTATCGACCTTCTTTAATAAGCTTAACAGGTAAAACATTGATCCTATCTCGCAGGTTATGAACGTTCATTGTTTTATTCATTTCCCTGTTGTTAGGCAAAACTGAGTCTGCATTACTAACGGCGATGAAAAAATTTCTTGGTCTTTGATTAAAGGCTTTTCTAAATTGGTATGTTTATAAGAAACGGTTACCATTAACAGCGTTTTTCAGATTATGTCGTGGTAAAAAATAGACGATGATTATTTGTTCTATCAATTGTGATTAAACAATACCACCATCAGTGACGAATGCGATGTCAAAACCTGAAAGCACTATTTATATTTCATTTCATCATATAATTATATATATGATGAAATGTTATTTCTCATATGGAAATATAAATGAGAAAATTCTATGGAAAGTTTTTCAATTTTTGAAAAGTATTGAAGAACTCGAATATTTGAGTATTTCATAAATGATTATTCGACTACCCGGGTTGTTGAAAACCCAAGTATTTTAGATTCCTTACGGGTAACGCAGGATTAGGCAATCGTATTTCGGCCGGCGAAGATTTAGCCCAAGGAGCGTGAATCCGAAGCGAGCCACCGTCGTTAGTCGAAGTATCACTCTTTTTCCATTCCAAGTTTCCATTACTAAAAGTCCTTCGAGACAACTGGTAGGGGTCTTCCTCGGAAGGAATGAGAGGCATTTTTACATGCCCGCCCTATTTGCCGATGGAGTAACCATGCAGCTAATCGAAGAAGTCATGGAAGCTGTATTATCATTCACTTGCCCATGTGCGCATGAATAACTTTCTGTGGACGAGAGAAAAGGCTCGGAAAAGGAGCTCGGCTGGGAAAAGGCGTGGGAAATTTGAGAGAAAAAGAGAGGTAAGAGAGAGAGGAAGACGAGTGAGGAAATGGAAAAGAGTTCTTCAAGAGATAGGAGTAAAAGACGTATTGATGGAAGGGATGTCCTTAAGAGACTCTTTAGAATGGAGTGAAATGTTGTCTCAAAGCAGCGTACAGCTCTTTCACATTTCACTGAATTCGCAGAGCGGAGATTTTGGAAAAAATAATATAGTTTCCTATTTTTATGAGATTTGCGATTTTATTTGCTTTCTTAGTAGTCAACGATATAAAAGCTACTTTTCTAGTGAGAGGAAATATTAAACTATTTCCGAGAAATACTGCATACTAGTATGTCACCCTTGTCAGCTTAGCGTATTACTGGCTATTCAACCTTAAATGTCTTGTAAATTTTACAGAACGTCAGTTATATGTTGCAATTTTTAATTTCAAATATCTCATCGATGAATTTTAGAATAAACTCATAAACTAGCATATCCTTGTAACTTTTGTCAAGATTCTTGCGGCGATTTCCCATGTATAAGGAATTAATTTACTTTCATTGATGAAAACTTCATCTGCGGCCACAAACGATTAGTTAGTAAAATAAAATTTTATTTAATATAAAAAATTAATTGCAGATTAAAATAATAAAAAATGAAGATCAGAAATAAAGGGTTATACAATAAAATTTTGAAAATTTTATTGAAAATGTGTTGTTATGATAGCTGTCGCGTTTTTTAGAAATGACAACGGCTATTATTCTTGTCGATCATTTAGATTCATCGTTGTTATTCACTTATTATATGTACAAAACAGGGATGTTTGATGACAGTAACACAAACTCTGGGTTAGATTGGGAAAGGGTTATTAAACTGGGATGTTTTTCGGGTACTCGAAACATTCGTCAAAAATCACGTATGTGAATGAGCGCTCAATTCGGCGTATCAGCGAAAGTGACTGTGTGGAATATTACAGCTGAGTGCACCCAATAACAGTATCTGTGCTGTCAAAAAGGAACATAAAAGTCTTTACCTTTCCATGTGCCGAGGCCATAATTTTTCCGATTAGTCATGGAAATTTTTTTCTTCCCTTCCATACCTCCCAACGACATGTATCATTTGAATAAACAACCAATTAGTTCCGTTCCGACGGAAACCATCTCGGGGATATGGCTTTATCCCTGGGAATGTATTGTCTCTAAGCTGTGCAGAAGCAGCCGGCGAACTTCGCGATTGTCCCCTCGAGAAGTATTTTCGAGAAAAATATTTTTACATACTTTCTGGATTTCCCAAATCGATAGACACTGAGAGGGAGAAAGGGCAGAGTGGAGAGAGGAGGATGAATTGGAGAGACGCACGTAAAGGGTACGGGGCGAAGCGACCTAAATGGCAGTAAAAACAAACTGCTGGGGAGGAGAATGAGCATTGGGAAGGGAGAATGTTGTCGAATCCGAAAGCGACTCGGCAGCAAAAATTGCCCGTTCCACACAAATAATATGGCCGAGCAATAAAGCATGAATCGCAGGTTGTTTTGGGGTTATAATACGCCGGGCTTTATTTCCGCGTTTAGCGCATTCCCGCAGTTTTTGAGACGGGCTTCAACCGCTTCTTGCCAGTTGTTGAAATTATCCTCTCTGACCTGGTTCGCGTTATTTGCGAGTGGGAACCAAATGCCGAGTTTTCTGCTGCGAAAGCCACCAAACACGGAGAGTGGTTCACGTCTTCCGTGCACGCTGTTTGTTTTCATCTACTCAAAGGGCGTGCCGTTCCGCAATCGTTTCTTATGCGTCTATCATTGTTAGCACTAGAAAACCTATTCTACGTCTCTCTTTTCGATTTTTCATTCTTAATTCTTCTTCTCATGCTTATCTTTTAAATCTTTGGTGCCTCACAATTACCGTCGAGATAAACACAGCAAGAAGCTGGCTTGTACTGTAACTGCAGCACACGCAGAATTTCGCCAGTTGAAATTTATATGCCATTGATGGAATTAGGGCACGTCTTGCCCCTTGTAATGTAGACATTCACTCTTTAGGAATTCTCCATCTTCCTCTTTTCCTTCCAACCAGGGAGACCATCCAAAATTCTTATGAGCGCTGTGGCGTATACGGAGCGTTTCACCCAAGGGAATGTTCGCCTAAGGATGGTACACCCACGGGAATTTCCACTCAGAGATAATACACCCAATGATTTTCACCCAAGAGTTGGTTCAATCAAGAGATATTTCATTTGAAGGATATTTTAACCAAGGGATATTCTACCCAAGGGGTACTTAACCCAAGGGATATTTCAGCAAACGGTATTCTAAAAGATACTTAAGAAGTATACGTATAATATAGTTTTTTTTACGGTATTATCTTTTTTATGCTTTACTCGATTCAAATTATTCGAATTTGGTGAAATATCCTTCGGATGAAATATTTCTTTGGTAAGCCGATTCTTGGATGAAAATTCATTCATGTAAGAACTCTGGTTGGAAATTCCCCCGGGGGAACTGTCCTTGGGTGAAAGGCTTTGCATGAATGAAACGTCCGGACTGCGTATTCAGAAAGATGTAAAAGGTGCATATAGCCCCCTTTGTAAACGCCACAGTCGATTTTACATTTCCTTTCGTTTTTAACGACGAAAAATATAGTAAAATGTTAGTTTTGCTCCGATAAAAAAATAAAAATTCTTCCCTAGATATATTAGTGAGTTTCATGTATAGAAAATACAAACAAATCTTTTTTGTTTTAGCTTGTCTTCCTTGGTGTACTTTCAGGATATGTGTCCTCAGCAATCCTCATTCCCCTTCTTAATGCGCTTCTATTTAGGCGAGACCTCTTTTCAGATGTCCGTACCACTTTTATATATTGTGTCTCTAAAGTACCCATCATATCTTTTTATTTGGATAATTTTATGAAATATATTCTAACTGGTATTTTTTGTCTATGTAATATTTGCGTTGTATGTTATTTCTGTTCCTGATTCCCATGATTTCTTATATTTTAATAATATCTAGTTAACTATCGCATTCTATTCTATTACTCAGGTCCTTAGTAACGGATTAAATATAAGAAGAGATTATGATGTATCTGTTTTGCCCGATATAAGGATGTTTACATGTATCATTTGTGGCTTTAGTATCCTGTCAAACTCCCTATCTGAATTAATTATTTTCGCGTTTCTTATATCTTTCTTCTTCAGATATCCCCATGTCTAAAGGTCTCGAACTATCTTGACGTACTTCTTCATCATTTCGTTACATTTGAGTTCCCCAAAAATACTATTTAGCTGTCCAGTTGCTATCTTGTTCCTCTCATTATCGAGTTTACCTCTTTATTTGCAGTGAATTACTCAGATAGATACGTTAATATGTAAGATGAATTCGTATAATTTGCTCCAAATTACAGATTTCCTCCTCCCTCAGTTTTACGTGAATTTTCTCTTTAATCATAAACAGTTTTTGGAGCACTATAGGTGTATGCTATTATAAATTTATTTATAGGAAAAATTGATCCCTTTGAGGGCTTCGTAGACGCTTATTTTAAGACATTATGTGTCGGACAATCGGATGTTAGAGACAATCGGCCACAACTCCCTGGATTATCTGGCTAAATCTTGGTAAAAATCTACCTTTAATCAATCAATGTCCTAAAAGTTCATCAAGTAAAATTTTCTCCCATTATCTGTAATATCTTAAAAATTCTAATTTTTCGAGGGAGATCTACATTTTTCCATACGTTGGTAACATCTGTCAAATTCTCACTTCCTTTCCTTGTAGCCTTTTTAGCTCTGTTACGGTCAAAACCTGTTGGAACCTATGGAACAGTATCTTACGTTTATTTTAATTTAAGCACATGTAGTTAGCCATTTAAAACAATACTGGTAGAACACCTTACTTTTCCGCTCTTTCTCTTTCACTTTTTTCATGCCTCTCCTATTATTATTGTTCCCATGTAGAAAACCTCTCATTTATCAGCTTTTGTTGTATCTATCTCACGAAGAATTTGCCATCTTCCATTTTACTGCAATCCATCAACACTACAACTTGATTAAGGAACATGTGTCTTAAAGCTTTCATTTTGAAGATTATTCTGAAGATAAATGCTTCTCCGTAAACAATTAGCGTGTTTCGACTTTTGTTTATTCTCAGATGAAAATATTCCTAAGAGGGATGGGGACTCTATCGAGGAAAGAGTCTTATTAGTTACTTTTCTGTGGAACCCGTGGTCGAGATTAGAAGAATCATAAATAGACTTTACCAACATTTATGTAGATTATATATGAAAAGGAGGAAACGAGAAAGAACTTACAGAAAGGAAAAGAGGCCGAAGAAAAAGAATATCCAACTATTTTATTCGAGTATGCCTCAAGTACAAGGAGCTTTCTTTATCAATAATTTACCGGTTTTTTTAAAAAGGAGGAATGTCGAGATTAACTAATAATATGCTACTTATATACATTATATACAAAAGGGCACTTTGATCTTTAACCTTCTCTTACCGTTTCCAAATTTTCCCGTTTTTTTTTCTTAAAGAAATTCCTTCAGTGTCATCACAGGTTCACACTTCTGCCAGTCTCACTTGGAAGGATCTCAAGTCACTCTGATCTGAGTGGTTCCTTGGGGAACCTTGGGATTCTTCTGAAAGGAGGACTGAATTCATTACGTCTCCATGAGATCTGGATCAATTCTTCCCTTCACTTTGCAAAATTCTGTAGTTCATAATTTATTCAGGTAATTGGATAGCAGTAACGGTAGTTATAATTAACGATAAGTTTAACGTAAAGTCATATTGTTATACTTTTCTATATAATGCGCAAAGTGTTACATAATGTGTAGTTTAAATGCACGTACGATGCGTAAGTATTGCAATAGTGTTGTGAAGTATATGATTGCAAATTGTATGGCAATGTTGTCACCTGGCCTTCGCCTACTTGTGACTTTTTCATATAATAATATATAATGACTGACTCCATTCCTAGAAAGTCTTCTGAATGTCGGGGTGGATCCAAAAGATTCGGTTAATGAATGTAACTCAACGGAACAATCGGTAACATTGAGCTATGAATGTTGTCTCGGATTTATGTTGGCTTAGATTTGCATGAATATAGCGATGAATGAACTTGATAATTTGGATAGCCTTTAAAATAAAAATTTCTGCTACGATAACAACTTTGAAACATAGGCTTAATTTCTCAATAATCGTCATATTAATAGGACCTACGGTTGAAGCATTTTTACGCGGAGAGTGTTAGGGTTCATTTCTGTTATAATAAAGTCATAAATTTTATTGGTAAAATACATGTAATATGCCAGGCTGGACTTTTTGGATCGAAATCAGGAGAATTTTAAAACGACATCTTAATTTCCTATACTAAACCTGTAGACATCTCAATCAAACGAAAAGTACAAATTTTTACTCTTTCTTAATGTTAAGAACATCTGCGTTCTGAGAATTTTGACTTTCGAGAAATTTCCTCTTCTCAGCTTTTTGCTATATTTCGCCTAAACTAGGTTTAGCGAACTATGCGTCTTGGTTTGGTCGGGACAGTCCTGGGTTGAGAGGCCTGTCCTAGCGTCCCGCACGGTCGGAAAATTTGTCCCGGTTGACACTGAAATGCTCCGGAATGTTTCGCTTAAGCCAGCTATAGATGCGTTTTATTAGTACAAACATGGCGTGGTATAGAATATACAATTTCATTATGGAAATGCAGATCTCGTTTGTCCATTATAAGGACCCGTATGAGCTAAAGAGCTGAAGGAAACAATGTGATATCATTTCTCAGTTGTTAGGATAAACTTTCTTTTCCATGTTATATCTTTCATTCGAGTTTTTTAATATCATCGATGAATAGAGTGAAAATAAAAAGACATTTGCATGATTTTTTCATGGAAAAAGATTCTCCTCAGACATCTTTCGACATGAATTTTTGAAAGGTTAATAGATAGTGCATAAATGGAAATAATGTTAGCGATGAAATTTTCTTATAATCACGTTTTTTAATTTAAGACGTATACTAGAAAGACAAAAAAGTTTAGAATCCTGTAGAATGAAGTACATTCACTGCAAAAACTAGAAAAATCGATCAATATTATGAACAGTTATGATATATTTTATTAAAAACGCAATCAGTCCCTCGGTTGCGAAAATTTAAAAGCTCCAACCGGCATCACGGGACAGCATATAAAAAAAATCACATTCAGGCTTGTGCTGTTCAAGGAAAAACTTAATTACATTAAATTTCACAGCTTGTTTAAATTAATCACATTTCCATTCAGACTTCTCTCCAACAATTTCACAAGCTCATAATTCCTTGATGAACGACACTTCGTAGTCTGCTCGGTGTGCGCTCAGAATGAATGTGAAATTGAGAGGTAGGTCTCAAGCAAGTAATGAATCCAGGAGCATAGCCAGGTTATGTCTCTGGAGGATTCTGAGCCATGGAATACACGCAAAATTGCTCATATTCCTGGGGCAATCCGCAGGCAAACTTCTGCCCTAATTGAACTAAAAATATAATCAGAGTTATATTTGCATACATTTCCTGCGAGTCACCGGTGGCGTGTTTAACTGTAAATATTTAAACAATTACAATTTCTCTCCTAATACCTTGATTTTTAAAACCTGGGGGATGGGGGGGGGGGGGGTGTGATTTAACCCCCTATGGCTACACCACTGAAAAATCAATTGCATAATATCTTCTATTACTTATTCCTGAATTGCTAGAATTGCGCATCTTGTGTCATATTTACTAGGGATTTTCACTTTAACTTCCAACTTGATGCATATGATTTTTAAGGGTTTTAAATAAATGTATACATTTTTTATTTAAAATTACATTGAGTTATGGGAAAATAGTTTTGTCGTAGGAGAATACTTTGTATGGACGAGCAACACATATATTACATAGGCTAAAATGGAATCATCAGCTACAAAAATTAATGAAAGGCTTGAAAATGCAGCAATAAGCATTCATAATTTGTTTGCAGATGTAGTGCTTGTTCAAACGTGTTGGTCTTTCTTCTCAAAATGTGGTACTTGAATGGAAAGAAAACAAACAATGGAGGAAAAATGTTAACTCTTTACTCATTTCAAGAATCAGAACATTACTTTGCCCAACACCAGCCGTCGCATGGAGTGTGTTTTCTGTCTACTAGGCACTTCTGCCAATGTCGAAAGATTTTCAAAGTTAAAGAAAATATGGCGTTGGGAAAGAGGTCGAATGACCGAATCGACTGTAAAAAGGACTTATATATTTTAAATTCAGAATAGATTTCAGTTGTAGAGAGTTTTATGAAAAACCCTAAAAAGGCGATGATTTTCTAACAAAGGTTCATGTCTGAGAAAAATGTGAATGGTTCTTGAAAGAGTGATTCTCTATTCTGCTTTTTATTCTTTTAATTTATATTCTCTTATAAAGTAATTAGCATTACAGCCAGGCTAGTTAGTTTCCTTTGTTAAAATAAGCTTAGTTTTCATTTGTTCAAATAAATTAATGTTCTACTTAACTTAAGTATATGATTTATTATTTTTTTCGAGTGAATTTCAAAACAAAATAATTTTCCGAATAATTCTTATTATTCCTTTATAACTGGCTTCGATATTTCTATTAGATTATATATTACACATTCGTAGTAACGTAAATCTAAGATTTTCTTTCATTATTAAAGAATACATTTTTTACGAAGTTAGTTCAAGTTCTAAGGGTCTTCTATTTATTTTCTGATTTAGTAGATGCCAGAGAAAGTTGAAATTTCTGTTTATTCTCGACATAATCTTCCCTTAGACGTACTTAGTTTTTGCAGCGTCGACGCCAGATAACACCCTTTATTATTAATTTTTCTCTGAGACCCAGAGGTAATACTTTGCTGAGAAATATTCAGTATATCCATTAGCTACAAGCTTCGAACTTGGTACTCCAGAGTTTAGTAATGAAGCACACCCTCACAGCTGCATATTTTATAATATTTCAATTAATTATCGTAATAACGTTAATACTTACTGCAATAAAATTACGCCAAGTTAATACATCAGCACGACTTTTATAAACAACGTCCCGGTTTTAATTTCTTCAAAACTGGAAATTTCCGGATTTTGGGATTTACGAATATGGTAAGCCTACCCAGAACTAGACTACTCTCATTGTGTGTTGGCTCTTACCGAAGTGAAACGCCAATACTAGGTGAATGATTTCGAGCTAAAATTATTGTAAAAAATTATCCAGCTAAAAACCTTTTTGTGGCCCGTATTCTGGATCTCGATCCGTGGACTCGACAACCCTGCAGAGTATGCATACCTCTAGTCCAAGAACGAAGAGGAAGGTCGGGAGAGCAGCTACACCCACCGCCAGTACGTCTGGCGACGAGGCCCCCAATACAGCTGGCAGAGAGCCGAACCGCTCTTCTGAAGCCCGCCTGACTCTCCCTCCCGTGATGTAGTCCATGGAGGCGCTCACCGCTCTGCACGCGGCCGCCAGCGCAGCGGCGTGTCCAAGCACGGAAGTCCAACCGCAGGCGAGAGAACGTCTGGTCGTCGGGGGACGGCGCCTTTGAGGCGGAGCGACGGAGGAAGGCTCCTCTTCCTCTGACTGGGGCGAATCTGAGTGGGAGGATGCGGAGGATGAGGAGGAGGGCACGGGCGCCGAGGTATAGTCTCTCGGGCCCGGCCGGGGCGTCTCGGCGGCGTCTTCCAATTCGGCATGGCACAGTGCTGCAAAGAGAGGGACATTCAAGGAATCTAATCACAATATGATTTGGTTTTCCAATCCCTGAGAATAAAATTTTACGTGAGGAATCGTGAATGACATTGGATTTGACTCTGACGGTCTGGGATAGAGGTAGAAAAATACATTTCATCGAGTGATCATCACCATCAGGTAAGAAGGTGTTCTAGGGCCAAATTAGTTTCATTAAAGATTTAAGGAAGGTGAACTTCTTTGCACGATGAAGTCGTGCGGCTGATCCCAAAGGAATAACAAGTGTGAAAAATAACGACATGACTGGGACGCGAACCTAGGTCTCCCACTTTCCGGGCAGGTATGTTGGCAGACAATATCGGAAATAAGGCAGTACTTCAACATATTTGGAGAAAGTAAGAAACTGATACGTATTATACGAAGACGACAAGCCACCACATTCTTCACCTTCTTCGTGTTCTAAATCAACCAGTTGTTAATTTTTCAAGATTTTATAATCTTGAAAAATATAATATATTTTTCAGCATGTCTTTGTAGTTCATTATCAACATAGGGACTGGTCCATTTTGACAGGGATTGTGTTTCTTTACCATCCTGATAGGGATTGCTCCTTCACCAGTTCGGCGCAGCATATCTTCGTTTGTGACTGCTCTACTTATCTTTAGTATTCATTATAGCACCGTGTACCACTACACACCGTGTAATTACTTCTATCACTATTAATGTCTCGCTGAAGTTACTCTGAACAAATAACTTCAGGTATTTCTTCGTACTCGTATTTGGGTTCCTGCTTTCTTATTTTAAGGGATGCTAATTTTACCAAAAGTAAGCTACATTTCATGTCTTCATTGTCAAGAAACCAGGAATAAAAGAATACTTTCTTGAGAACACGGCGATGTAATTAGTACTGTTTAGCTAGTGACATTGTGGGAATAAATTTTCCTCATCAGAAAAATCCGTCTTAAATGACACCACAGCATTCACCTAAATCATCGGCGATCATTATCACCACCACTAAAGTACACATGAAATCAACCGAGAAGTTAATTTACAAAAATTGTACTAATTTAGCTGCGTTTAGCGCAATACAGTGAATGGATTATTTCTTCTTTTATGGCACTTCTTCATTTTGGTGGTCCTAACCTCCTATGTGAACTATATAACCTATGAGGCGATGAAGCCTTCCATATCTGAACCCTCATGCACGACATATTCAAGAACTATTCTAACTCATAAAAACTCTTTATTTATTTACTTGTTCTTGTTGTGCTCTCATCATATCTCCCGTGGGTCATATTCTTTGGAATAATCTTTACATGTTTTCGACCCTAGTGAATGATAGTCGTCGCATATCTACAGAATACAAACGTTCGCATCATCAAGTGAGGGAAATATCGACTCCCCTGCCATCTATTGATAGATGGCAGGGAAATGGGAAGTGTTTATTGCCGTACATCGTTCCCGGAAACAGATTTCGACCAAATGTTCCATTTGATCGCTACGCCGCCTACGCGGCTGTAATGGAACATGCAAAGAGCGTGTTGAGCAACGCGATTAATTCAGATTAACTCCGCCTGGAGGACGCGTCATAAAAGAGATAGGTACATACAATTAGGACTCCATTTGTCGCCTGTGAGAGGGCCAAGGTTATCTTTATAACGCTGAAATTTTGCGCAGAGTGCATTTGCCACAAATCCTAGTGGTAGCTCGAAAATTATATTTCTCTGATTGAGGTATATGAACTAGCAAGTGGATACAGATTCTCAATCAACGGAGAATCGGAATATTTCTATCTTCCTTTTTAAATTGCGCAGTTTGAGAATGGAATAATTTTCTTGCAGGATCTATGAGTCCTCTAAAATCACAAGAAATTTTTAAACTTAATACTTATTTACTTTAATACTTATTCTTATTACTTAATACTTATTTACTTTAATACTTATATGTAAAATGTTTATGGACGGGTGAGCATGCCATTGACGAAGTGCAGGTGTATTAGAGGATCGTCAGGATGCTGGACGGTGAGGACTCGCTCCAGGTGAGGAGATCAGATCACCGACGGTAGCCTTTTAAAAAATTCAGGTTCAGAACTTTTTGATAAAGTAGATAGCATAGTAATTCCAATAATCAAATATTTCTTTGAGAAGCATCGACAAAGCGTAACAAGGAATTCATTGCTAAAACAGATAATTACTTCCGGTCGGTTTTTCCGCAGATAGGGATAGGGAAGTTGGTGTAGATACCCCGCTTAAGCCAGTGTCGGATAGCGGAGTAGGCGTGTAAATGTAAATGACTTGTCCCCGAGACCGCTGTGACAGCTATGGAGGTTTTTTCACGAAAATCGTGAAAAAACTTGTATAAGATATAAAGGATATAGAACAAGGAAAAGTTGTTGATATCTGTAAATTTATGTCGAGTAACTTTCAGGAGATAACATAAGATTTGTAAGTAAGATTTATGTATTTCAATAGTGTATTGTTTTAGATAGGTAAATTATTATTTTATCTCACTATACTTTTACGGAAGCACACTATTTCAATACAGATTATTCCTATCAAAAATTACAATAATTTAATACATATATCTTCCTTACATATGATACATTATCACAATAATAATAATTACTATTCTTAAGGGAGATATTTGTATTACATTAGTGTGGCACAGTATTAATAAAAGTGCTTCTACAGTTTAAAAGTGCTTCTACAGCTAAGGCCATTCCGCACGTGACCCCTCACCCGAAAATCGAACCCGGAACCGCTTTCCCCTAATCGAAAGCGTTACCCGCATGGCATCCCGGAGCCCTAAAATAGTGTATTGTTGTTGATAGGAGATATATGTATTGTAATGGTGTACTGTTGTAAAAGTATAGTGTGATGTAAACTTATCAATGACATTAGATTATTGGAATATTAGAATATTGGGGCCTTGTTTGAAAATGAGTCAATTTTTTATTTAATTGATAAAGATTATGTTTCTAAAAAGAACTCGTAGATCGCTAATTCTATTTCCAATCTCAATGGAATTCTTTCTGGAGACGATAAAGGAATAATGCTCTGTTATAAAATGAAACTTTTATGCTAATAAATGCACATGATCGTCGTCTACGAAACATGCTGACTATCATGTAAAAAATTTCATTATTACACCATTTCATTGAGTTAAATTACATTACAGCTTTGTTTATTCACCACAGGAGTCCTTTACTATCATATTTTCGAAAACATAACATCGTAAGCTCTGAGCGGAAACCATCGAATCTTCATTTAAAATATTTTTGATGAAATTAGAAGAATTATAGTCTCCATATTACCGACGTAGTGAAACAATCGAACATTGGGAGTGGAAAGACAAATTTCTCGGGAATTCTCGAGCGTTGCCGTAATGATTCTTTTAATTTAATTTTCCTCATTAGTTAATTGAGAAGGCAATGATAATATAGAGGGTAGGGGACACCGGGGCAAGTGCCCAGGTCGCGGAATTGCAGAGGGAAATAAGACTTCTGAAATAGTGGACGCGTAGTAAAGGTTACCGTAAAAGGGGCCGATCGGAATTTCATGGAAATAGTGCATCCTTGCCTCAACGTGCTAAACAGGGTCACTTTGGCACTGATGAACATTTACCGAAGGATTATTTTTGAGTTTCCCTCGAAATTAAACAAAAAGTTTGACAATTAATACTATTTTCCAAAAAGGCTGACAGCATAACCTACGATCTCGCAGGCCAAGATATATTTTTAAGTTATTAAGTGCTGATAGTCAACTTACGTTCTATTGGGTTGACGTCTTCTCGTTCAAAGGGGAATTTTCCCTGTTTCCCGACCGACTTTTCTCAGGAATTGGGGGTGAGAAAACGCAAGAATTACCTATCCATGGGCTTTCGCGTGACTAAATGGAATTCAAGTCAGTCCGAAGAAGCGGTGGCTTTCGGTTAAGCGTACCTCGCGCAGAAAATTCATAAATACTTTGAAGGTGTAGAAGAAGTTTAAGACGGCGTTTTCCAAACTTATTCCTAGGTGCACAGTTTCTTATGCGAAGTCTACCCTCTTTCTTACTCCGACCAAACGACGTATAATTCAATGAAGTTATTATTGTCAATCTCTATCAATCATCGGTAAAAATAAATATCGGAAATGGAGAAGACCGTGAAGTTAAGACCCCAAGGCCGCCATGGGGAAAAACCTTCGCTATGCCACTAAAAGCGGTTGATGTTTTGTTATGAAATTGAATCTGGTATTGCGACATTAAAAAGAGTATCGACTGTAAGATAAGATATCTGTGAGATGTTCCCATGCCTTGCAATTTTTCGTATCCCTAGATTGATGCGGCGTTCCCTACTGCAGCGATCACTTTGGCAATGGTACTGTCAGCTCTCCGGCAATCACTCGGATACTCAGGTTTTCTTGGTTCATCTCCGGTCTTCGGTTTTGTTCAACAATGCTCCGGTCTCTTAAAATTATTAGAAAATCCCTGAAAACAGCTCACATCCTTTTAAAATCTAGCCATTGAACTACGTAAAAATTCACATTCCGTATTGTTCACCTCATGACAGAAATATTTAATTAGCTTAGATTATAGGTTGAGTAGGAAGGGGGCGTCCTAAAATGATTACACGGTTCGAGAATCTAGACCCTCTTTTCATGAAAGGTAGCTGAAGATTCTTCATATCTGCTGACATAAAGTGCCACATTTTTATACCCCTTCCCTTCTGTAACATAGTGCTCCCCTATTGTTTTATCTTGAACTCTCTTTCCTTAGTGCAGTTTTTCTGCAAATTATTTAAATACAAAGTTTCGCACAACAGAACAACGTAGTTTAAATTGCCTCAGCTCATATTCCGCAATTCATTAAAGGGCAACATTTTCGATTTTGGGGCGCTGCTAATGTGAAAATCTCCGGGTATGGAAAATTCGAAAAACGCCAACCCTTTTTGATAATCGATTCAAGACAGTCAAGGAATGAAAAACAGTCTAAGTTTATCCATACATGTGTACCCTGCGAGCCTCCTTTCGGCATATTTCATTTCAGGGGGTGAATATACCGTAAGATTATTTCCATAATCCATTACTGTCGCATATCGTCCTCCGAAAAGATGAATCTATGAAGCGACAAGATATAGCTTCTATATCCGTAATTTTTTTTCGCAGAATCTAATCGGCTTATGTGATAGGAAGGCCGCATGATATCTACTACGTCTTCCGAGAGCATATTATCACTGAATTTATCGAGTAGGTTTAACCTCAAAATGTCATCTTTACATTAATTTAATAATAATAAAAATAATAATAATATTTATTGGTCACGTTGGTCTATACATGTCAGACATGTGACAAGTCTTACTTGGTACAATATACATGTACATATACAATATACACAATAACAATATACACATACATATCCTTATACAATATACACAATAATTAGCAAGGTTAGGACAGGTATTCAGTTAGGGAATAATATGTTTTTTCTAGTAGGTAGGTTTTTAATTTTGTTTTAAATGAGTGTATATTTATTGTTTGTTTTAATACAGAGGGAAGTTTATTGTATAATGTACAGAGGGTATTATAAGGGCTTTTACTAGATAAGGAAAGTTCATATTTGTTGTGATGAATATTGATGTTTTGGCGTGTGAGATATTGATATTTTTGATTATTGAATGTGAAAATTTCGGGGTGTGTTTTTACAAAAATGGCTGCTTCATAAATTAATATGGATGGTAAGGTTAGCAATTTATATTTCTTGAAGTAGTTCTTACAGGAGGTCAATTTGGTTAATCCTCCTATAGCTCTAATAGCTCTTTTTTGTAACATAAATATTCTATTCTATTTTATTCTATAATTTTTAAATATAACTTGAAATGTAATGACTTCTTCTGAATTTGACGGTGCCCATCCTTTATCAAGGAATATCTTGGTAACTCTTACCGTTTTGTCGTAACAATTCTCTTCAGAGCGTGCTAATACTGCCATTTGTATAGTTTTGAAGTTAATCAGGAATTAATGAGGAGCGAAGAGCTACGGAGTGTGAGGGCGTGATGATTAATATGCGCATTAAAGGAGACCGTACATATAATTAAGCCCTCATATTAACGCTGCTAATAAATGCCCTTTGAAGGCAGAGAAAGGAACGTGAATAAAAGATGGTGTTTCGTTGAAATCGGATCAGAAATATGGCTACGAAATGTTTTCGCGCGGTCGGCCGGCTGAAATTTATATCGAGGGAAATGGAATCAACTCCGATTATCAGCCATTCGAGAGAGGCTTTCAGAAGTTGGAATTTATGGCTTTTCAATTTTGAAACGGTTGGACACGGAGGTAGCATTGTACGGGCACGTTTGAAGAAGCATGTTCATCCCCATCCCTCCGGATATTCCACACTCTGATATGATCAATCGTCCCTGGAGCAATAAAAGGAGCGGACATTTTCTGCTGCCATTAGTCTTGTGGAGGCTGAGAGAACCGAAGGAAAAAAGAGGCCCCTGAGAGGATCGCATGTGGACAACGACCACGGCGGCCATAAAAAGCAAGGAAAAATGTCACGCCGTTATTTCACTCTCGCAAAAAAATTGGATATTCGAACATCCGCTGAAGATGATAAAAGGGCGCGCAAATAGGGTCGAATGGGGCTCTTTCGGAGAAAAATTTTCAGTTCAGTTCCATAGATCTCATTCATTCCTATGCATCTCACAAAGAGACGTGAGTTGGGTTCTACCAGTCTGAATATTCTCAACCTTTCGGATACTTCCCTTCTTTGATGGATTCTGAGGACGTGGTGGAAATTATGCAACTGTGACCTTCAAGTTTGCGGTGCTGGAAGATTTAACATAATTTTAAAATATATTTCTTTCGTGTGATTCCGAAAGGGTTTTACAAATTTTTGTAATTGCACTACGTATGACGTTAGAATGTAAGTTCGTGTTATAGTACGAGAAAGACTTTAGGTCGTCCGTGCTGGAATCTTGGTATTATTTGTATTTTTATGCTTATTATACTCTTTCATAATATTCTGAGTCCCTTTAGTGTCTTAAGGTAGCCGAGCGACAGCACGACTTTCAAGTTAATAAAATAGAACTTTTATGATAATTATTTTACGCATACCTTTTAAAAAACTTACTAGTTGTCTGCAGGATTCAAAATTGTGAGTTAAGTGGTCCGTGAGTGAATAGTTTGCGACCGCTGCCCTATGAAGCAAGGAAGTTTGGAATTAACACAAACGTCAGAAGAAATAAATTAATAAAGTTTCCCAAAGGAAAGAATGTTAATTTACCCATTGGGGTTCGTGGAGAAAAAATCGAACGGGTGAAAAATTCTCTTACTTGGGTTGTGTTCTTTCTTGGGATGGAAGGTGCGCAGGTGAAGTCTCAAAAGATGATTCGAAAATGAATAGCAGTAGCTAAGGAATCTTTCATGAAGCCAAGGGAACTGAAGACGAAAGACCTGTGATATGGTAATCAGGAAAAGATAAGTAAAATTCTTGGTGTGAAGTGTTGTGCTGCATGGTTGTGAAACGTAGACCTTAAGAAAAGAGGACATCCAAAGATTATAAGGTCTTTGAGATATGTCTTTGGCGTAGAATAGTAGTAATTTCAATATTTCGACAGCTAAGGTCATTTTACGCGTAGGCCCCTACCGGGAATGTAAATGTAAATGAATTCATAACTTCAAGGTTAAGTTAACAAGCATTTATTCGATTTTGGTCTTGCTACCATTTAGTTATTATAAATATTTATTGAAAGCTAGCAAACTCTATTTACATATACTCATAACAATAACTGAAGTTGGTGTTGACAGTAGACTTGATAGTGTAAGGAAAGGGTGATTAATAACTTCGAACATTAAGATTTGCGCCTAGGAATATTTCCAAACAGAAAATAAAAGATATCTGACACGACCGGGACTTGAACCCAGCTTTTTCACTTCAATCCAATAGGCCAGAGTAGTACGGGAAGACAGAAGATTCGGATTCGAGTCCCGGTCCTGTCAGAATATTTTCACATCCGCGCTTCTTGATAACGTACCTCCATGACTCACGGATAATGTGAACGTGGCCTATGATAGCTGTCATTCTAAGAGAATATTCCTTATCCACTAATATTTTCAAAATTTCATGCATACTTTGCCATTTTCCGTAATTTTCTTTCTTTCATCCTCTTCCATACAAGTACACCCTCCAATAATCCCGATACTTCTGGTTCATTCCCTTAACCTTTCTTTAAATATTTTATCCTCACACTCCCAGTCATTTTTCACTCCATTCTTTGCGATACTTACTCCAATTTATTATCCTATATCCCTTACCTTGGCTTCTATTTTCTCTTCTCTTTCAGAAATGAAGCCCTCCATTATGTTGTGAAGTAGATACATGAGAAAAAGTTTTGAACCATGAATTTATTAAAAACGCTAATTGCAGTTAACAAGCGCAAAAATGTCCAATAGTTAGGTGCACTCTTTGTAAGAATAAAGTACAGACTCTTGGAGTCAGTGCACTCAATAATATTTGTTTGTATTGGTTTTATCGTTAGCAATCCCAAAGTGTGGGGAAATCGGAGAATCAGACTTCAAAAGTAGTATTTTTGTCAAAATAAGTCGTTTCCCGTTAAATTTTTTTCTCGTATTTTCTGACAACCGATATGTATTTAAAATTTTTAGATTTAGATTCATATCCCGCAAGTCGCCAGTGGCGTATGGCAGGGGGTGTATCAACACAAAGGACCTAAACTAATCCATCCTGTTCGCTTCTCTGATGCTCTGCGGAAAGAACGACCAGAGGTAACTATCTGCATTAGCGATTATTTCCTTGTAACACTTGGTGGTTGCCTCTCGAAGATCGTGCTCGTTGTTTACCGGAATGACAATGTCTTCAACTTCTTCTGAATCGATGAATTTATCGAGAAGCTTTCGTCTGTAATCTGATCTTTTCACCTGGAGTGAATATCACCCGAGGGATTTTATCATATAGATGAAGATACCGAAGTTCTTGCTCTAGCAATCGTCGTAATGCTGCCTCGCTTTTAACATTTACGAGCATTTACAATCAATCAGTTCTTACTCGCGTACTACACGGAGTTTTGCGGTTTCACACTACTTTCAAAAGTACCATATATGTATTAGTATATGGTGCTTTTCCTTTCTTTTGTTTGTATCATGGTACTTAATCGCTGATAATCTTCAAGAAGGACAGTCATTTTCGATATACTTAGACCCAGTGTTATAACGTATACTTAAAATGGATTTCACTAATTCACTTTAGGGCCCAGTGTCATAATGATTTGGACTCCCGGTTAGCCATGTGTGCAACGCGTTCGACTTTGATGAAAACGGTCCCGGGTTCGATTCCCGGTTGGAGTCCATATGTGCGACATGAACTCAGTTGTCGAAGTACTTTTAACAATACTACTACTATATTGGTTTGTAGAGTATTAGCGAGAATTATAGTTGATAACAATGCTACGGGAGGTTTTTGGAGGGGTTTTCCTCCCGTCTTTGGGCGAATGCCGGACAGTTAGTATTGTTTTTGCACCCCCTCAACCGTTGCCACCGGGTCCCACGACCTAATCGCGACGGGTAATTCCTAAATAAATAAATAATACGTCACACACGTGAGAGATTAACATGATCTTCCCTTTAACCCTAATAAAACTATTATAATACCGAAAGTGAACATTTGTTAAAGTCCGTTTAAAGGATGCGTCATAATACCAGGCTTAAGACTGCCAACCTTTCGACGTTGCTAATTCAAGAAGGGCTGGGAATGACATATTCGTTTCAGTTGCGCTATTTAACTCCAATAATCACATTTTAAAGGTAAGGTTACAGGGGAAACGTCTCGCTTATTTTATTTTCAGATTACCAAGCCAGCGCCTCCGAGGCTTACCGCAATGATCTCACTCATGGAATTTTACTTATCCGTGCCCGTAACAGCTCACTAGAACCACACGTTGTTTATATCTCGATTAGGGAGTTCATATTTCTAAATTACAACACCTTTATATAGAAAAGTGTTACCTTTCACGAATATATAACGTCTAAATCTTTTAGTCTGAATTTACAAACAACATGTTTATGAATTATTATATTTTTTACTCAAGGCGCAAGTGGAGAACGCCTTTAGTGAAAGCGGTCACGGATTCGATTCCCGGTAGAGGCCAAAATTCTAAAAAGGTGCCATATGACCTTAGGTGTCAATGCACCTTCATAGAAAATACATATATAAATAAATATAAATACACAAAGTCATGTTTTTCCTTTAAATTAATCAGTATTTTATCATTAATATCTAAGCTATCCGAAGTGTCCAAATAGTGAAATTCGTTCCGTACATGCCTCCTACCTGAATTGGAAAGAAAACGACGTATATTGGCCCCAATAGTTTCATAGTTAACTTTATCAACTCCGATCATACATTGTGTTGACCAAGCGGATAATACTTACCCTCAGACTGTGACTGTATATAGCAAAAAACAGTAATCGAAAAGTCGTTATTTCATATTTCTTCCAGGGTTCTAGAACCTTTCCTGAGAAATGCCAAAAAAGCCCCCCCTAATATCGAATCCGACTCGTTTCGGTACCATTTACAGCTTGTACACTATCGTTTACGAGCTATCTGAATAGGTCGGTATATTTAAATTTTCAAAAATGTTTGTCTCGGGAAGAGTTAATTAGTTTCAAAATTCTTCCGGCCATTTTTAGAAATATATCCCTTTCAGGTTTTAGGAAGACGTATATTGATAGAATCGTGGAGTTTCATTAATTAATTAAGAATAAAAGGGATGAGGATGTTACTGCATGACAATTCGTGCGGTTAGAAATGCATTATTAACTTATTTTCTAAAAAAATGCTTCATCTCGCAGTTGCTCTTTCCAACCCCTCTCTCTTTCCATTGTAACTCAACCCCATTTTTTAGTTGAATGGATTTATCTATGTAATCTTTCAAATATTTTCTTTATTCTCTTCCCACACAAGTAATCTGCGGTTTTTGGATGTATTCGGATGTTTCAATTTCAGAGAAATTATATTTGACTACTTTCGATGTAGGTTGACACTCTCAAATGCTAGAGATGTGTGGGTTGACGCCCTCATCAAACATTGACATCTATGTACTGAGAGAAGTACTTTGGCAATAAAGAAGGCTATCATAGGATGTGTTTACCACTAGTCAACCAAAGGCTCTGCCGCTTGTAGTCTTTTGTCTCAATGTATTTGCTCAGGAAGGAATCCAAATCGGAGCTTTAGGTGTTGTAGAGTGGCTCTCAGTCCGTTGTTTCATTTACGATACACAATAAAAACAGAAACTAGGTTTTCAATCTGTGTTAGGAACGGCACGGTTCACAAATCTTGGGCTCGTTCACCAAGGATAAAAAAATATATATCGATGAAGAGTAAATGACATTCGGTGCTTAGACACCTCTTAGTCATTCAGAGGATCTGTGTTTGTTTGTTTGCGAGGGAGATTGAATGTTTCCGCTCTTGTATTTTTTGTCTCTTGTATCGCGCGTTCTAATTATACAAGAGCTAAAATTTAGGGACGGGCCTCTTGATCAAGGATGTAGTTCTACCCCTTAGTGTCAAACGTTTATAAGAATTCAAATGTAACTCCGTCTAAATTTAAGTTTAGCTAACCCATTTTTGTTTCAACTAATAAGTTGTATTTAATATATTTTTTGTTTTCTGCAAATTTGCGGCTAACATATATATTGCATTAGTAAAGAGGTTTGGGGTTATCGGAATGCTACCCTAAGAAATAAGCGATAATTAAATGATAAGGTTGCATGGACTAAAAAATTCTCTTGTATTTTCCGGTTCATAACTGAATAATAATACCGTCACTTCCGAGAAACGCTACCGTAAGGAAATTCGTAAGCTTTCTTGGAATTTCGTACGAATTTTGATTAAGTTTATTTCAAACTACTCATAACGTAGATAACTGATAATTCTGTCTGAATTATACTAGGACTGCTATTATTATTTTATTTTATCTGTTGCTTAGTTTTCCTCCGTCTTGTAAACATGCGAAGCAAAAGCATCAGCACAGATTCATGTATGCGCATGTTATCATAAATACTTCCGGTTTTCAGTTTTTATTTTTTTAATACATTTATCACAGTTAAGCTAGCAGAGTCATAATCAATTTTTGTCTCTTCTGTAAGCATTCAGTTTAAAATTACCTCATCAATTCCATCGTCATGACTTTGGATATACTCTTTATCCATGATTCATCCTATAAGTATCTTTGAGTTTCACCATGAAAGTAGGTGAGACATCGGTTTTTCCAATACCCCACTCCTTCAACTAGAAGTTTGCACCAGTCAATCGAATCTCATGTACTTGCCCTTTCATTGTGCGAATGAGAAGAAAATAAAGACTGGGTACTGGCGACGGTTGGTAGTACCTATATCTTTGTCATGAGAATTCGTTGATTTATTCAAATAAATACCGAACTTTGAAGGAACATTTTACAGTTAGCGATTTAAATATTTTCGTCACAGTTAGGTTGTTGAGGTTTTGCTTTAAAAAGTAAGGAATGAGTTTTACGGAAATACTCGCCGAGTTAACTTGTTTATAATTTTTAAATTATGTTTTAACACAAAAATGTTGTTTAATTAAAAACTTGTTCATAATTTTGTTTTAACAAAGAAATTTAAAATGCGAATTCTCGCGTAGACGTAAGGATCAATTGGAAGATATCGACGCACAAATTCGCTGCAAAAACTTTCTTTATCACATGCACCAAATGTAAGATAAAACATAATCAGGGCGCCTCAAGCTCGTGAGAGCTTCGATTGCTAGTTTGCTCTGCTTAGCACATAGAGCAAGGGAAAGATCTGGAAACTTGTAAAGGAGTAAATAATCCTATTTCTGCATAATGTGTTATACCACCTATGTGCTGTGAAACACCTAACCTATATGCTGTGAAAGAAACGCCTTAAGAGGGAGAGAGGCGAGGATGTTCAAGTGGAGAATATCACGGCAGTGCTTTAAGGAAAAAATTATTTCCTATATATTTAGCTTTAACGTTAAAACGTTAAAGCTAAATATATAGGAAATCTTAATCATTAGGATAGATTTTTACATCGAAGCTGTCATATGGATTGACTAGGCGTATCATTAGAAGGAACAATTGCAAATGATTAGAGAAGTAACTAAGCTCTGAAAGTCTTATACCTCTGCCGTAATTCAACTGAAATGATTTTGCCAAAGGAATGTCATATTCCTTTGACAAACTTTGGAAAATTGTAGAAAAAAATTCATTAATGCAGTACGTTATTTTAGGCATGTAAAAAAGAAAAAAAATCGCTTTACGAGACAATAAGTCTTCATTTAAATAGCTGGATTCTAACAGTAATTTAGCAGTAATTGGACATTCTGATGTAAAAATTATTCTTTACCTCATATCGTTTTCAGAAAAGGAAATCGATTAATTCATCGCAGTTTTAAAAATTATAATAGAATAACTATATAAATATTAAAATACAATGCGATAATAAATATGAGTTATGAAAGAAAGCATTTGGAAATATTTGTTACAATTAGTAAATATCATTATGACATGAATAAATTTCTACACTGCATCTTTCCCGAAGGGTTGAGAACAATTTAACGAAATTAAAATGTGTTGTACATCAGAGTCATATGCCTCATGCTCTATACCGCAGGCAAATTCATCTCCTGGGGTGGTTTCATTAGCTCAAGCTGAATCATTAATTTGCTTTCGCCTTTTGTGAGAAATGAATGGCGGGTCTTTCTGGAAATGATCTCCTAAATGTAGCTACAAAAAGCATGGGATGAATTGGCTTCTTCTACTCGGGTTCACCACCTCGTTATGCATACTGCTTCGCAAGTTTGTGACAGTACTTAGTATAGCAAAAATATGCGTTTCTTCAGGGATCGAACGAGAAACAGCTGGATATAAAACCAGTCAAGAGCCATTCGGAATTAATTGCAGTAATCTGGAAACGTAGTTCACGAATTTCTTAATCAATTCATAATCTTCTATTAAACTTTTTACCTTTTCAAAACGGTAGTAGAAACGTAATCTCCTTTTCCTACTTTTTATTATTTAATCTCATGCTCTCAACAATTCTGAAATAAATTTCAAGAAGTGAAAGTCGAGCTTCTTTTAAACTTATTGGAACGTGGCTCAGATTCGAGTGTTCTTTCGAGATAGATCCAGGATCGAAGGCACTAAAGGTTAGGTTGAAATGAAATCCGTCGAAATTCAGTTTGAACGCTGACGAATTAACGGACGATTTTAATTTGGCGAAAATGAAATTCGCCTTTTGGAAAATAACGCACGAATGAATACCGGTGGAACTGAGCTCCGCTAATTTAAGCGCGGAGAGAATTCTTCGCATTAAATTCCTCTCTTGCGGTCTGAGTGGCGAACAATATGATATGGAGATCGCTTTCATGGAAAACGTAATGTCGATCCAGAAAAATAAGCGATTTCACACACACTTACCCTCTTTCGAGGCATTAAATCTTACGAACGACGCGTTATGGAAACCAGCAAAAATTGCATGGATCGACTTCGTTCACTCTAATTACGAATCATGCGCGGTCTTTCTAACAGGCCCGATAAATCCCCAAAGCATAGTCGATGATCTATTCGTCTGAGGTCTCTTGTTACTTTTAGGACAATACGTATCATGGATCGTCTCGCATCTCCCTAACTGCTTATCCGAATGAAGAAATATCTACTGGGTTTTGAGAAAATATCGGGATATTAGCCAAGAAATTTCATGGTTTAAGTATAGCGTGATTGGCTCAGATATAGCGCATAAATCTCTCAAGAGTCAGTATTTAAAAATCTCGGTATAATGATGAAGAAATGTAGTTGTTGTATAGGTTTAGTTATTAAATATATCGATTTCTATCTTAAGTATATCGGTATATAAATTGTAATTACTTTATATTTATTACTATTATCTCAGGTTGTTGGATTTGAAATTGCCACTCTCAAGGTTTCGTTGCATAATCGTTTCATTGTTAAAATCTCGGAATGTTTAGAGCTTTATTTAATTGAAATGTGATTTTGAACGTTGTACTTACATTTATATTCATCATAAACTTTATAGTTTTTTATTTTATTTATACATACTTTACTTTTACACCGCTGAAAATTTTGCATTAACCGGAGTCGTATGATCATTTTTTTATATAAATGATATGTTCAATTGTATTTTTATGCGATGAATAAACGCACATCTTAATCGAAAACACTTTGTAATTTATGCAAGTTTTCGCTCATAAAATCGTAAACCCGTTGATGAAAACTGTTAAATGAAAATCTCTGGTTGAAGTTAAATAGAATTTTTCTTTATTGTATTTTTTTTATGAGTTTGTGCATTTCTATAAATGTAAGCGGATTGTTTTATATGTTTAAGTGTATCTTTATCATTGAAGTAATTCTCTAGAATCTCCATTTGCTGTGAGACCTCTATAATTTACACCAAGAATAAATTTATTGGTAATAGCCTGCGGATTTCGTTTTAATGCTCTAGTTTATTTCAAAATGCGGGAAATATCTATCTTATCAGTAATCATAATTTCACGCCATTTTGAAGAATATTCCCATTATTACTCTGTTGCCGATTCTTGAGCTTATAACTGGTGCATTTAATTTTCTCGGAGAAAACAAAGTTCGTGTTTCGGCATTCTGCGCTCTATTTATTGAGATAAAAGCTACAGAAAATAAGGAAGTAAACAGCAAGAAGAAATCAAGAACATTTGTCAAGAATGTATTGTATGAATTTAAATCCAAGAGGATATTATCCCGCAATAAATCATCCCTATCAAGTTATCAAGATTTCAGAATCTTCTACGTCAATATTCTCTTCCCTTTTTCTAGTTATTATTATACATTTCCTCCCGATGGGCTACGAAAGATTTGTTCTCATCTCGTAATATATAACTCTCTTTCCTTTTCATAGCACTAATACCCACCATATTTTCCCATACATGTTTTTCTCCTCATTCAACTTCCTCACTTCAATTCCTTTTACTTTCTGTCCTTCTACTCTCTCATTCCCCTCCACATAACTTGAATGGCAGCTCTTGATGATTCACAGAATTCGTAAACAACGGAGTCCTTTGTCTCGTCAAGCGCATGGCTGTGCTGTTGCGGCAAGTTTGTTCCCTTTTTCTGGGAAAGATTTGTTGGGCTTGAAACTTTTCGAGAAGGTAGATTGGGGGTATTTAGACTTCATGGATCGCTACCAGTTTTATTCAAAATTACAAGGAGATTTCCAAGATCTTTTCTCGCGTGCAAATCCTTTGTTTTCGGGACCATTTCCGACGGAATCGCATCACAATTTCGCATTATTTCTCCATGAGTATCTCCTGGCGTATTTCGCCCTTAAGTCAGCACATTTGTGAACCCAGTTACAGAATTACGAGCGGCATTGGAATAACTTTTGCGGAGGTGATTGTATGTCACATGTTATTTACGATATATTAACAAAATTCCCTGAAAACCGTGATTTTTGCATCATTATTTGGCTATTTTCCTTTCACGCTTTTTTACAAACAAAGTTTCGACTATCCGAGTCCGAATTAACCGAGGTTTAGTATTATTCGAGGTATGTAGTACATACATATTTGTGTGCTTTGCCTTTTTCACTTATGCACATACGTACCGGCACACCGCTTAAATTACAACTGCTGTAATTGCACCTTGCCAAATAAACACAGACAAGCAAAAACCGACATAATAGTTTGGAAATGATCGAGGAGAAGAAGACTGCATCTGGACAATAGACATTATGAAGGAGAAGGGAAATATTTTGAAGGAATAACAACAAATAAAAGATGTTATAAATTGCGACACGACTGGGACTCAAACCCAGGTCAGTCAATTTCCGAGCAGGCATTATAGCCACTGAGCAACCACGTCGCAGCATGTCTTCCACGCTATTTGGGGATGCTTTTGTCAGAAAGGCAATTCCCTAATCCTTGGGAAATATTTTATTTAAAAAAAAGGTTTGCAGTATACTGTTTAGTGTACTCATACAGTGATTTTTTAAATTGAAAATACACGTAAATACGACGGCAAGGCATGAAAACTGCGTATGTACTCACATTTTGTGTAACTTACGTAAACAAGACGACTATCCGAGTTTTCGATTGTTCGAGGTGGCCCCTGTTTACACTAACCTCGGATAACCGAGACTCTACTGTAGTTCGAAAGTTTTGTTTTCGAGTATGACGGAGTCACTGTATGTCACTTTGCTCTTTTCTTTTCTCATCATCCTCAGGGTTCCATTATCCACCAATTCAATGCGACAATATACCGGCGGCTTTTCCAGCGGTGTTATTTCATTAGAGACAAAAATAGTTCATTGATCAATTTAAAAATGACACTTATTATTTTGGACATAATCAATTTTTTCGTTGTGCATGTCTTCCTTGCGATAACATTTCCTGGAAATTTGTAAATATGTCTATAGTTTTCTAGCTATTTTTTATTCATTGGTCGCATCGATTTCTTGCGTTGAAATCTTTTGTGGGGTCGCTGTTTTCTTTCTTATAATAATAATAATAATAATGATAATAAAGGACTTTATTCAGGGCGAGGTTGAGACTAACGAGTCTCTTCTTACATCTAACCCTTCATTTATTGTGAGTGACGTTTGCTGCTCGAATATGATATTTTTATGTCTATGTTTGTACCCTGCAAGCCGCATTTCGGCGTGTGGCAGGGGGTGCATGCACCATGACTCTATTTCCTTAATCGATTATTTTCGCGTATCGTTCGCGGAAAAAATGAGTTCTTGAATCTATTTGTTCTGGCATCTATTTCTCTGATCTTTCTCGCATTATCGGAACAGCCTATGTAGCATGGTGAACGTATTATATCTGCTACATCATCTCTAAACGTGCTTTCTCTGAATTTATCCAGTAAATTGATCCTTTGTTGAAATCTTCTAACTTCCAAAGATTCCCATTTTGCGTCCTGTAGCATCTGAGTGACGCTCACTGATTTATCGTAGCAATTCTTCATAAAACGTATCGCCTTTCGCTGCATCTTTTCTAATTCTGTAATACAACACTTATCGGCACGGTCCCATACACTACACGTATTCTCAAGATGAGGTCTGACTAACGCAAGATAACATCGCTCGCGAACTTTGTCGTCGCTCCGACTGACTATTCTCTTTACGAAGCCGAGCTTTTAAGTGCTTTTACACATATATTATGGAGTATGTGAGTGAGTGATGTGAGTATTATGTGAGTACTCCATATTCGTGAGAGTTACTCCAAAATATTTCACTGACTCTACTGTAAATAAGTTTATCCCACGGAGACTGTACGGATAATCTTTAATAATAGATTTTCTTTCGAAGAAGTTAACTACTGAACATTTGTCTACATTTAGCTCTAATTGCCAATCATCGCACCATTTCATAATGTTATCTAAATCATTCGACAGGGTTAGTCTATCCTCTTTACTCTCTATCTCCCTGTAAATTACCGTAGACACGGTTTATGACACTTATTAGCGTTTTTGTAGTCTTCACTTTTACTTATCTGTGAATATTTATGAGGAGCGTTTGCTTCATCCGAGGCTAGCACATCGTGAATAATGATCTGGAGAATTGGAGTCATTACTCTATTCATCCATTCTTCTGGCTATAAGTCTTAATTCACTCGACGCCCAGTTTTATACGAGCGAGTTCTGTCGAAAGCAAGCGATGTAAAGATACATTCCTCCCTGGAATTACCCTATGCAGCGGCAACGGTTAGCTCTTTCTCTCTGGAAGAATGGGGTTTTGGAGAGGCTTCCCCTTATATTGAGCCGTTTTATCGTTTTTAATTACTTGGGAGAAGCTCTCTCAAGGATTCGCGACTGGCTTCTTTTCTTCAAACCTCTGCTTTTCGACAGACTTCCAATTATCTTTCATCCTTTTATCTCCTTAAACTGGCCTTTTTCTCCGCACGAGGCTTAAGTCTAAGGAATGTGCTTTTCCCAAACACCGTTTTTGATATCTTATTCTTTCGCTTTCTTAATTGTGAGAAGAACCGCCGAGTGGATATTATTATTGTAGAGAATTGAGGTTTTCCTGGTCGATGACTTGAGTAAAAAGTTCTCGGGTTACCACCCAGGTGAGTTCAGGTGGCAAAGTCGCCGACGTTTTGATAGCTAGCTCCGCCATCTTCCTTAATTATTGTTTTAAACAATCCAGAAAATCGTCGAAAAGTCTTCAGTAACTTTGATATCGTCATTTGAAACGTAAAATGTATGTTATGAGACAAGGAAAAGGGTTTAGGTACCTAGGAATATTCCCAGAAGAAACGGACATGGAAGTCTGACGGAACCGGGACTCGAACCAGGGTCTCCAAATTGCCGGTTGGTGGCTCTATCCATTGAGCTATCCCACCAGAACATTTCTCCCAAACGGCGTGGAGAAATGTCCGAAATATGTCCACTATCCTATCACTTCAAAGAATATATCAAGTACAATTAGTCTCTTTCATCAAAATTATTATATTATCATTGAAGCACCATTTTTTTCATATTTAAACACTTTCATTCTAGCATTCTGTTACATTCTGTTGTTGTATATTAATGTTAGCGGAAGATTTCTAAGTCAAGAGAATCAATATTGCAAGGTTATCTCCAACAGTCGTTCGGCACTGGCATAATTTTGAAAATACAGTTTCTAACCGTATATATTGTCACAGAGAATTCGTAATGAGCCTAGCTGCCTGATGAACTGATTTCATGGGGATTTTTCCGTCTTGAAAACGCTTTTTCCGGCGTCTCGAGTAGTTCTAAGAATATATTGCTGATTGGTATCATATCCAGCAGTATATTAAGGTAGCAAAAAATGTAATATTAAGTTCAGAATAGACAGCTACATTGAAGGAGGATATATGGCAGTGTCGCTCTAAAATTAATAGTTGTCAATACAAAAGAAAATTTTGCATCTATGGTCACTAAGAAGGTAGTAAATGAAATATTAAAGAGGCAATATTGCGCTTTAAATTGAGAGTTAAATCTTAACCAAATTAACATTTGTCTCGAAAACCATGAGCAAATATGCTAGCAGATAAGTCAAGAGCACACATTAATAGGACTATTTTGGATGTAATTTAGTATGATTTTCTTCCGCTGACATCTCCCGACTCTTCCCACCTTGAGGTTTAGAAAACTGACTGCCCTGACCAATAATTTGGATAACAATTTTTTTTACGAATGCAACAACAAATGGCCTTGATAGACCCAAGAATCCTCACCGTATTCTGGTCGCGCTCTCATAGGACGTTAACAACCCCACCTTTCCTTACTCTACCCTCTCCCCACGGATCTCTTTTCCGGCCGCATTTCACCAATAATTCCTTTAAACTTCTCACTATCCTTAGATTCCCAACCTTGAGCAACAGCTTTCTCCCTAACTCACAACTGCAAGTTTCTTCAAGCTATTTTCGTTCCGGAGCAACTTTCTCCATTTACTTGAGACTCACTGTAGATTTTCCAAGGCTCTTTCATTACCTTCAAATCAGGGCGAAAATGGGAGCACGATTGCCAGTTAATCTGAAACATTTTAGTCAAATGATAGCAACACGTTGGCTAATAGCAGCCACTCCATTATCATCAATATAAATGTGTAATATATTTATGTATAATATAATTGTAATAAGACGGTACGAGCTCCAATCGTAACGAATCGCGAACCACTTCACACCGGTGAAATAAAACGTTAGGGTTCCCGATTTGGCCGGTCAATGGCTCCGGCAACCACTCGGTTTATCGGAAATCGCAAGTCGTGAATATACGCAGGCGATGAGTTCAATAACAATTCAGCAATATTATCAAACGAAGCCTTTCCCTCATCTACCGCCTCAGACTATCCTCGGGTAGTACTTAAGCAATTTGCAATTCACTTCAGGCCAGTTTTTCTCAACATTTTCGCAATCGCGGATCCATCTATTATATTCCCTCCATCTGCAAATAATTTACTACTTATTGCAATGTTCGTGTATCTTACTTTTGGTAATGGAATAGAAATTGGCTGCTGTTAATCTGAATTTCGCTCTTTTACTCTATCCTCAGTTAAATCTGTTTAAATTTGAATTGTGACTACGGACACCAGAACTCAAACAAAAGAAGTCTACAGACCATGGCATTCAAGCCGGGTAAAGGTGTAACCGCCAAACTAGACGCAAATCTGGTTGGGCAAAAACAGGGAATTGAATCAGCTAATCGTTTTTTTTATATTACAATAGCGCATATAAAACATTGTATGAAACCGATTATTTAAAGCATTTCGTTGAGCTAAAAAGCTACAAAAACCTGGTAACTTTTTCCTCTACACTATCCTAATGGCTCAAGTAAAATCATTGAAATAGTCAACATAAAAAGTGAATATGCTGTCCCCAATGGATATGTAGCCGTATTTAGTCATCATTATGCGAGATAGGAGGTCTTGTATTCATACTTCCAAGGGCCATCAGTGACAACGTAGCGTTGACTCTCAATGTTAGAGATGCGCAGTACAAATATATTATTGAAATATAACTTTTATAGTGGTAATGTTACAGGTAACACCGATATTGTGCTTTACGAAATCATTAGCTCGTAGACCACGTAGGTAAAATTTGTTCGGCTTAGACAGTATTCATTTTTTTAGAGTGCTTTAGTCGTGATTTTTGCCTTAAAGAGAATCTTTACCTTTTGTTTTCCGCTTCTAATTTTATTTTTACATACGATTTTGATTTTGAAGCTTTTTTGTGAATTTTCCGCCTTAATTTCTGTTCTCCTGGTATATTTAATCAGTTCGTTGAGGAAATATGTTGTGAGGGTTAATAGGAGATTATACAAAATAGTTTTCTTTTAAATACAGGAAGAATATTTTCTCGGATAACTATTTAATCGGTTACTTAGCGTAATGATAACCAACACTTTAAATTAAATTTTTTATTGACCTCAAACTCCTAGGGATTAGAGTACTATCGGTCGAGAATGATTTTTATGGACTATATTTCCTACTTTTTTCCGATTTTCCCAGTTCTTTTGTTTCCATCTTGCGATGAATGCTTTCGCTCGCCACCCTTTGCTAATCTCTCACACAGTACTTCTGTAACTCCCTTTCCGAACGCAATCTTTTTTCCATTCCAACTTTTTCTACTCCTTTACTTTCGCTTACTCTTTTGCCCTTATCGTCCACGCCTTTATTCTCCCCTCCCCACTACAATCGAATTCCTTCCAGCCAAGTTTCGGAGGAATCGTTTTATTTTTTCTCTCTCTTAATCCCTCCTTTGTTACTTCCAGAGAGGGGCTCGCATCACTCCTGTGTGCGTGATTTGAATTTGGAGCAACTTTTCCACCTGCTTATTCCAATGGCGTTTGTAGCCCTTTTTCGCTCTAGCCTGTGCTCTTTCGTCTCCCTACCCTTCTATCTCTTTCTGCTTACTATGCTCTTTCTCCTTTTCCGCTCTCTACCATCTGTGACCCGACTCTCCCATTTCCCTCTGCTATTGAACAGCAACGTAAGGAGTTTCAATGACAAGGCAATAGAAAATTACTTACATTGTTGACATGCGTTAACTTCCGGCTTAATATTATCGATATTTGATACCCAATACTTATCTATTATAATAATCACCTTCGTGTATTCGTAATATTTATTATTCGTAATGTTATATATTTATTTTCCCGATAACATTTTCTTCCATATGAAATGCATGTGAAGTTGTTTTTTCACTTAATTATAGACCTTTTCATTTTTGTAACATTTCATTAGAAACACTACTCGGGAGAGAGAGTATTTTTATCGTAGAAAATTGTTTTCGTTTCAGAATCGTGAAATAATTGGTAAATTACGTAAAATTTACTAAGCAAAATTAGTAAACGTTGTTTTCCATAACATTTTGCTTCCAACCTGCTTAAACAGTAATAACAATCAAGAAAATTTTCTAATATATTTTGGAATAAATAACGAATTAATGACATATACGAATTATGACCGTAAAACGCAGGAATTGGACAAATTACAATTAGTCGTAAAAACCATAGTCCAATAAATAGTCGAATAAACCATATAAATTGGAAAATTTTCTAACAATTATTTTCAATTTTCCAAACAATATTTTCAATACATACTCTATGCATATATGGTATATGTACGTTATGTACTCTAATTTAGCGCCAAAGTTTGATAAAAAGTTTAAACGGAAGATGAGACTCTCCGGCGTTAATATCGCTCAAAAAAATTATATTAAATTGTATTGTATTTCAAGGGCTTCCGGATTGCCAAGTGGGTTACGCGTTCGACTTTGACAAAACCGTACCCGGAGTCGTTTCTCGTTGGGAGCCAATATGTGCAAAATTACATTAACTGCCGCAGCAGTTTTAAAAATACGTATTTTAAGGAGAAATAGAATAAAGCCTTACTCTTTTAAAAATGGTAAATCATGAATAGTCTAGCGGAAACTCATTCTTGGAAGCGTATCCGCGTCTTCCCAAATCTGTGGTTTCATACAACTTGAAATCTAAAACATTTTGTAATCAGATAATGTTGCCTTAATTTTTGACGTCACGTTATTTGTGATTTCATACTATTGCATACTATATACCTTGTGATTGTAGACCCCTTCCGTCGAAAAGGACGGCAAGAATTCTTGTGTTGGATTTGTACGATGTAGTAGTAATAGCAGTTTTAAAAGTGCCTCGAAGCTTATTTTGTACGTGAGCCCTCACGTGGAATCAAACCCGGATATGCTTTCATCGGAGTCGAACGCGTTACCCACTTGGCTACCCGGAGGCCCTTTGTACATTCGTTGTAAATAACCCGAGAAGAAATATAGCCTTCTTCGGGTTCGAGCTCTAGGGTAGTGATGCATTGCGTAAATGATATCAGAAACCGGATGAGAGTTCATAGAAGAAAGGCTTGGTTGGTGAGATGGCGCTTGAAAGGAAAGTAAAAAGATTCATTCGCTAATGATTGAGAGAGCACGGAAGTCTTAATTGTGACTCCTCTGAAGGTATATGGTCTCTTATTCATTTAGTTATGCAAAAGTCTCTCTCTCTAAGGACAAACAGACGTGAAAAATAGCAACATGACTGGGAATCGAACCCAGGTCTCCTACTTTCCGGACAGGTCATGGAACTACTTAACAACCATGTCGCGTCTCTTCCTCGCTGTTACAGGAATGCTTTGTGAGCAATCTAAGTGGAGCTCTACATAGTGGCACCAACCACCAGAAGAGGTTCTCGTCGAAGCAGCCGGCTCACTAGGTGATTTAATGATGATCCCCCCTAAGGAATCAAATGAAGGAAAGGAGTAAGCGGTTATCTTTGCATATTGAGGTGTGGGCCTAAAACCCAAGGATGGACAGGTTGGGTTCGAATTCCAGTCATGTTGCTGTTTTTCTCATCTGTTTATCCCAGGGTTTTAGGCGCACACTTCAATGTGCAAAGATGGCCACCTAATCCTATCCCTTATTTGTCTCTCTCTATGTTTCCAACATTATCACATTCGCTACCATTGAAGGTTAATCATGTGATTATTGCTTATCGAAAGAAACAACTATCCCTAGTAGTAGTACTAAATGTCGTCTAATTGTAGAATGGGATATGTTGAGGTAGCACTTGTAAATGTATTATGGTGGAAGTATAATGCTATAGATGTAAGAGATTATGAAGAAAAGATCACAAGATTATGAAGAAAATCTATATAGTAGCAGAGCAAGGCTTCTTTCCTGAGGCAGTTGCTTCGCTTACCGTGATAACCCTGTACTGTCCTCACCCTTACTATCATTTTTCTTTCTTCTCTTTCTCTCTGCCCCTAATCTGCTCTCTGACACTCCCTCGATATCTGCTTCCTTTTTTTCAGCCTCCTTCCTCACATTTCTCTCGCTATCTCAGCAGATTTTCCTCCACAGCCTTCTTTCCATCTTAACTTCTCTTTTTTACGCTACCTCACCGACGCGCGCGGCACTTCTTCCCTTAAATATGCGGCTCATTATCACCGGAGAAATTTGGGAGAACAAACTCCCCTGAATATGATAATGGCCCCTTTCGTTTTATTATGATTTAATTCCGCTCTGATGATTATCATCAGCTTGATCAAGAAAGGCGGCACAACGATGTTTTTCCGTTTTTATCCAACTTATGGTACAACTTGAACTCTTTTGAATTTTTTATCAAGAAGTATTTCTTACATGGGAGAAACAGGATTTATCCCGTTTATGTTAAATTCAAGGCATTACAATCCTAGCAAATGAAGGAATTTAATTTCATAGTGACCTTAGGATTTCAGCGAAACTAATGATATTCTTATACGATGAAAGGTCTAGATTTGCGAATTGGACAGCCAGTCTTAATAAACTTAATAGTTGAATTAAGTTATAATTAGAAGTGATATGAACTGATCATTACAAGTAAATAACTTATGTGCAGGACCGTATGCCTTATATTAATGGATATTGTATGAGAGTTTAGGTTTCTGTTGGGAATTTTTATGATTTTTCTTCCTCAAGGAAAATTGCAGTTACATCTTGAGAATAATAAAGACAGGTACTAGTAATTTTTATTCTCTATATATTAGGTGTTAGGGTTAGACGTAAGAAGAAACTTGATAGTCTCACCCGAATAAAGTCACATTATTGTTATTATATTCTATTTACATTTCAACGATCTTCTGAATGTCTATCTCAGGGATAATCAACCCAATCGTTGGGGCACCACGTAGATTATTTCATCAACAACACGGGTCTTCACTTACAAACAATACTGTATTATTTACGCATCTTTGGGACCAAACATTAAGGTTTAATTTATTCAATTAATTCATAGAAAGTACGTTACTAGAAGACGATGCGGATATTATGCGTCCTCCCTTTTATACTGGTCGATTTCATACCTCGAGAATGGTGATATAAACAGATGCTAGGACTATTCGCTTCAGACTCATTTTTTTCCGCGGAAGATACGCGACAGTAATAAAATAAAGAAATAATATTCTGGTGCATGCACCCCATGCCACACGCCTTAAGGCGGCTCAGAGGGTACAAATGTTGATGTAAGTCCATGCTGTAATCTTTTTCCCTGTTCTGTAACTTTGCAATCTGTGGAAACCTCGCAAAACCATGTGTTCTGTTTTCTTCAAACGGCCTCTTTCCATCAGAATAATGCGAGTAGCAGTGCTCCGCCTCGTTCTCGCGAGATCCACTTTCAAAAACATGCAAAAAATGGAAGAACGCCATAAAGAAAGGAGGGAGGCGTGGGAGACCGCGAAAATGGAAATACACAGCTTGCTATCTCGCATCGCGGAAGATGAATAAAAAGGTTTTGTGAGCATTTCCAGGTCTCTGAGAATACCCGAGCTCGTCGAAGGAACACAGAGGACATACTCAGTAGCTTAATCCGCGAAAACTAGCTGAATGAAGCTATCCTGTCTCTTTTGTATTTGGGCATTCGTATAAAACTAGCTTCCCATGCCGTCAAAAATGACGACATATCCTGTGCTGTGAAATATGTAGAAAGCCACGGAAAGACTGTGTCATCTTAAGGGAGATGCAAATTCGAACCCAGGAGCCAATGATAAATTTTCGTAGGATTACACGCGATTTTCCATTTTCCAAAGTGCAAGACTTTACTCTTCCATTTATTAAAGCATGTAAATGGAAACGCATTTCTCCTGTGCCTGATTTATTCGAGGGCTGACACTATTATCTTCAGGAGATAAGATAACAGAGTTCTCGAAAGCGCAGCTATGGAGAACCCTAATCCTCGCTGGTAGGAATTTCCTAACGGTTGGTTTGCTTGCAAACTGCGGCTTTTTGGAGCTTTTTTTTAAAACTCTAATGTACTAACACAGCCGTAATCTTTTTTCCTCATAGATATTAGCTTCTTGAGTTTACGAAAAATCAATATATCTGATCAAAATTTTCGTGATTTCAAACCAGAAATTATTATAAATGGACCGTCGAAAATCTTGAGCTGCGTTAATGTTTATCTGAGGAATATGAAAGGTCAATTCTCAATGAAAAAATGAATGCTTGCGCTCTTAGAGAAATTGACATTGTGACGGTTATTCATTGGCACGCATGAATATTGAATCCGGGCTTTGCCAGCAATAGTTGAAAAGACATAAGGGAAAAAGAAACACATTATCTAAGAATCTGAACGACGTATATAAATTGGCATCGGGGATTTGCTGAGGCATGCTACACTTCCACACAAAGAAATGACAAAAGTTGCGAGTGCTAGTGCTTTTGGGCTTCTGAGCATTGCAAAGGCAAAGATAGGACGATAATAATAATAGCGATCAGATAATGGAAGAAATGCGATGCGCAAGAGATACATTTTACTCATATCTCAAAAGGTTTTGATGATTAACTCGAGCTAACTTTCAAACAATAAGTTGTACAGATTTATCTTACCACTTTCGGAGATTTCATGTATGTACTCAGTTAAAGCAATGACTTGGGAATTAAGAGGATTATGAATTTAGTGCCGAATTTCCCATAGGGTTTCCCTCAGGTGTATTTGTTATGTGGAGATTTTTTGATGTTGAAACAGTTTTTTTGGCGCTGCATAAACCACAAGGAACACCATTGAAGGATATTGAACACTATTACTGCTACTGGTCTATTAATATAGAGCAGGGGTGGCCAACTTTTCTGTATATAAGATCTACTTTTTATCTTAAAAGTATGTCGCGATCGACTTGTTGTCATAGGCGTAGTATAAGGGTGAAGAAGGGGTGTGAAATGCATACTATGTTTATACACTGTGTTTCAGTATAAGGTGCATTCCAGCGAGGTATGGGTAGATAAGTAAACTAAATTATTTTTTAAATCACTTATTAAGTTTTCGAGATATAGGGTCATGAAGAAAATAAATTTCCAGACCCAACTTTTGATAGCAGCATTCCGTACATGCGGTGCGGAACGGAAAATTCGATTTCCGACACTTTTTCAAGATATATTTTTACTAACTTAAAATGCAATTTAATTTTTTTATCAACTGCAATGTATAAGTTGTTGTAATATTTGTTCGTAAATATGAAAAAGTTGTTATAAAAATGCACAGTATGGCTGATAATTTGATTTCAATGTTTCACTTTCGCGTTTTTTTTTGGGCCAGGAAATTTTATCGTGAAAAAATAATGACTTACTTTTTGCTAATCTATCAATAGCTCGCTGAGTACACCTCGTACTGAAATATAGATATACGGCTTATCTACCTACGTAAAAAACAACAATAATTATTTAAAGGGCCAAAAAACTCAAGTTCAGGGGAATTAAAAGAACATGGATAATTATTAACAATATTTATTAATTCAAAGTAGCTACAGATAAAGACAGATTTAGAATTTACTTTGTTGCCTTAACATTAATGGGAAGACTGAGTTTGCATGTCTCTAACCAAGGAATCATAATTAGGTGTATATCCTGACAAAGATAATAATAATGAGTCTTCAGTATGGGAATCAGTCAGGACAGAACGTTGTTTAGTCTTCGTTAGCTTCAAGTATGAAAATGCCGATTCGCATAGGTATGTAGATCCGAAACTAGAATAGATATATTCGCTACATTTGGTGAAACTTGGATATTTTTCTCGGTTGACATATTTCCAAAAATCGTCTTCAAAATTTCTGGCTTGTAAGATTAAGTTAGTTTGTAAAATTATAATTTCATTTTCTAATGCCTTTTGATCCATATGAAATATGTCTGAAATATTTTGGCTAATGCGTTTCACACTTAAATCTTTTTTAAAAGGAAAAGATATAAATTCCACAATTTCTTTAATTTTTTCAAAATCCTGGAATCTTACCTCAAAATCTTCAATTACTTTTTGGATTTCCGCGACGTATTTGTCGATCTTATAATTAATATTTTGATGTTTTTGTAGGTTATCCGCCATATTTGGAAAATGATTCAGATTATTTTGTTGCAGATCTTCTTTTAGCAAAATAAATTTTGTTTTACATGAGTCTATGCAGCTGATCATATCAATTACTGTTTTATTTTTACCTTGTAATTCTAAATTTTAATGACTTAAGGTAAATGGTAAGAAATGCTAAGTCACTAAGCCATTTCATCATTTAAATTTTCACAGTTTCCATCTTGAAGAAAATCTATAATTTCAGGCAATAAATCACGAAATCGCTGCAGAAATTTACCTCTGCTTAGCCATCTGACATCGGTATGTAGTAATAATTCAGGTTGGCCTTCATCGAGCTGCAGTTGGAAGAGACGCCGTTTGAGGGAACTTCCTCGAATTGAATTAACAATTTTAAATGTTATGTCCATTACCTCTTTTGTGTTTAGTCTCTTGCTAGCTAACACTTGCTGGTGAATTATGCAGTGATAGCTCAAAAAGGCTGGGAATTCATCTTCATTTTGACATAGGGCTATAAATCCATTTATGCAACCTATCATTGCAGCTGCGCCATCCGTTGTTATTGAGACTAATTTAAAAAGTGGTACTTTCAAATCATTGAGCAAGTTTTTAAAGGCTTTGAATATGTCTACACCTCTAGTCCTTTCCTTCAAAGAAATCATACCCAACAATTCTTCTTTAGATGTAAAATCCTTAAAAACCATACGAACGAAAACAAGTAATTGTGCTGTATCACTTATATCTGTCGATTCATCACACTGAAGGGAAAAACAAGAACATCTATTTATATCATTATATAACTGCTCTTTTACATTCCCACTCATCACTTCAATTCGTCGCATCACTGTGTTTCGAGACAATTGTAGATCTTGAATTGCAGCAACAATTTCACTCTTGTTCTTAAAATCGTTAAAAAGTGAATCTGACATTTCCAAAAAATTTCCTTTACAAATTCCCCGTCGGAAAATGGCTTACATTTTTTTGCTAAGAGATAGCTTACTTTGAATGATGCAGTAGTTACTGCTTGTGACTTCAACCTTGGCTTTTTAAAAACGCTTTGTTGATTTGTTAATTGAGTTTTAAGATCCCTAACTTTATGTTTTCTCAGTTCAGAATTTGGTGGATAATCTGTTTGATACTTGTTATGTAAAGCTAAAAAATGTCTCTCCAGATTACCCTTTTTAGCAATGGCTACCGAGGTAAGGCATATTAAACAACAACATTTATCATTCACCATTGTAAAAAAGTAATCGAGTTCCCATTCTTCATTGAAGTGATAAGTTTTCGATTTTTTCGGTTTACTACTCATGTCCATGGGTATACTAGAATGCAAAGAAATATGACAATTAAAAGATTAAATATTTTCCTAGAAAATTCAAAAACTCATGAACTGCGGCAATTATCTCCGTTACATTGAGAGAAATAATAACAATACTGCATATTACGATCGGGGACAGCAATACAAGTATATTAAAATCTAATATAGATATATTCAAATTTACAAGAAGTATGTTAAAGTTACAATATATTTATTACGGTTAACAATACTGACTTCTTAATTTAAATAGAATTATTGTTATTCCTAATATATCTGTAATACTGTCCCTTATTTTTCTCTCAGTGTAATGACCGCAGTTTAGAGATCTGTTGCCGAGAATGCTCACTTATTAAGTAAATAGATAGGTAAGAAAAGCAATTTAATTTAAAACAAAGAAAAGGTACTTACATTTTAAACAGAAGAAAAATTGAAACTCAACGTGGTCACCGAGGATAAATAATATTGATTAATAATTATACTGTTAATACAAAAGAAAAGAAGCTACCGTATGACACTACCAAATATTCAAGCTAACTGACTGTGTTCTTCGATGAGTCGAGTCGTAACTGTTGCGTTCACGCGTTGCGTCCGGTGACAAGTGTAACACATAAGTCAAAAAGTATTGTGCTGGGTGGGCGGAGATCACAGTGTCAGGCTGTCAGAATTCTAGGAATTTATGACCTTGGCAAATTCACAGAATGCATTAAACTATTGCTAGAAAGTTCTGTCTTCTACAATCGCTTCAAAGCCCATAGTACACGGAATTCCACCCCAGACATTGCGAGCGATCGACGATCGACCAAAATTGGCCTCGCGATCGACCGGTCGATCGCGATCGACTTGTTGGCCACCCCTGATATAGAGTATTACTGCTGTTTTAGAGCATTATTATGTACTATTTGAATATTATTGCAAGTAACTGTGTTGAGTACATGTAGTTTTCTCAGAGATGATAAAATTAGCAGTCAGAGTTGGCTTAAAATTAAATTTTAAATGAAAGTCTCCAAACAATCTCTGGGCTGATGTTATGTTTGCTTTCTACCTATTTGTTATCACATAAACAATTTGTTTACATTTTAACTTAGTAGCCTTTTAGCTTACTATACATGTATCAATTTACACTGCAGAAATTTCTTTGTCGAAAAGGAACTAAAATTCCTAAATAAAGGAGTAAATATTGAAAATAAATAATAGACTTCGATCCCAGATTTTTAGCGAACATATTAGAAAACATATCGCGGATATGCTCTTTATGAGTATTTATTTTCTTTCGAATACGTTGGCTTCGACACATACGATGGCACGGAAAATTCCAAGAATAAAAGAAATAAATCGATTGGTTTTCAAAGAGTTAGGGGAAGGAATAGAAGATAAATATTTCTCCATTTATATCGACAGGAATAAGGCTATCCATCAGGGATTCAATTCTTTGCGTGGACTCATACGTCACGCGGTAAGCTTTCGGAATCTCTCACACATTGGAAAAATTCGAATGAAATAGAAAAAAAATATGATCTGTCTATCGGTAGTAAGAATAATGGCTCTTCCAGTAATCTTGATGCGAACGTATCGATAGCTTAAGGCAGGGTGCTGACATAAAACGCAAATATCGGCTAAACCCCTTGTTACTGTTATCCTAAAAGTATTGCCTCTTATTTTTATTTCAATCCACCTTCAGTACACGTCTAACTAGGATAATAGTCGGAATTTTGGATTTTTAAGATGTCATTGAGAATTAACTATGTAAACATTACGGCCTTAACAAAATATATAATTTTTCCCCATGTGTAATGTTTAATGTTGTTTGTCGCTCCGTCATTCTCTAGTATTATATCCGTTCAAATCATTATTCTACTTGTATTATTTTTGTGTTTTGTAAAAGTCTTGTGAAAACAGTTCATGACTCCAATAATTATTTAAACATTCAACTGTAACTAAGTTAAAAATAAAAAACGATTCGTACAATCAAATGATTTTAATTTTAAAAATAACGTTCAGTTGATTTTCCTTTTTCTTTTTGCTTGATTTGGATTTGGAAATTTGGATTTAAAACGCCACCCAAAATCCAAAAATTTGGATTTGAAATACATAATGCGGAAAATTTAATTCTTAAACCAGTGAAAATAATTTTTGCATGAATATTCAATAGTTTTTTTTACTATAGATAAACTGACTTATGACGATATTAGTTATGCTTCTTCGTGGACTTCGCTAGCTTTTGTTTCTTGCAATGAGGTTGTTTTGCTCTCGCCATTTGAGTCGAAACTTGCGGATAAGGCTCATGCGGCAGAGGTTTCTTTTCGGAAAGTTGTTCGGGAACGTTACCGGCAAGCATTCAAAGATAAAACTTTAGTGAAGATTAGCAGAGAGCATTTTTCTATTACAATAATTCGTCTCCTAACGGAGGGATGGATCGAAGACTTTGGGTATTTGTACAGACGTGAGCGTACACCATTAAAACTACACGAAAATCTTCATCAAGCCTCGTAAGTGCTACCTCGCTCCTGAGAGTTTCGTCTATGAAATCAATAGGAATTTTTCCTACAGTATACTAAAAAGGAGCTTCGAATTTCGTACCGTAAAACTAAAAGAGGAATTGCCTGATTGTCCGTGTCGAGTTTACTTGGGAGGTTTGGTAGTCTTTTAGCTCCACGACCAAAGCTGATAGCGGGATCTTGATATTGATTTGAAGCTACTGAAAAGTATTCCAAATTATTTGGCTCTTCATTTTAAAACTTCAAAGAATGCATTTTACCGATGCGTGCGACGATAGCCATTAAACAAAGAAAGGAAATCGTTATTAGTTTCTAAGGGATATAATATACTTGAAAGTGGATGTAGGGTTCATTATTGGCGTCAGTAACAGGACAGCGCAAAATCGCTGATGAGGATAAATGAGAAAGCAACGAGTTTGTAAGATTAGTACGGCATGTCATCTCGAGAACTGGACCAAAAAATTCACACATCTGAATCTCCTTAACGGAGTTGGGGAAATCTAGCCAACGACAGGAAAATGTTGTTATTCATTACCAATCCGTACTTCCTCCGGAAGTTAGACGATCCAATTTGAAAACTTTCCTTGCAATATACAATTCCTTTCTCTGCGGGAGTATTAATGAATGAAATCTTCACAGGATTTCCACCAGGTTGACTTACTGTGGGCTACGTTTGGATGGCTGACTCCGCCGTCATCAACGCCCTGATTTGGGAATCCGAGTTCGAGTATAGATCCCTCGAGAATCTGAATCATTTTCCGACAACTCAACCTCTCGAAGTATTTAACAATATCGAGCACCGATACGAGCATCGAGTTACCATCGAGTTCTCTAAACAAAACACTGGTTGTGTTCTTAAACTAGATGTAAGAGAGAAAGCTGTACACGGCTGCTATTAAAATATAGAGTTAAATACCCAACCCATTTCGGGTTCTTCTGTGAATGCAGGTTTATCCTCGAGTCCCGCGGGGTTCCTTGAACTGACCCAACGTAACTCTGGTTGCACCTGCCGACGGCTTAAGAATTCATATCTGTAGCACGCTACGTGGCGAAGGTTGGCAGCGATAATCCAGTCTCAGTAGGTCTCCTTTCTTTCTTCCTCGACTCTTTCTGAGGATTTTATTCTGTTTGCGCTTCGTAGACTAGATTTGTTACCTTTTAGTTCAAACTTTTTCTTAGTTACTAGATAAAGGCATATTTATAGTAAAGGAATATTAATCGGAAGCAGATACGTTTAACAGCTCTTTGCAAAATATTCAAACTAAAATTGACGATTTTTAAGGTAACGAAACATCTACAATTTGCAAGTAAATAATCTCAAAAACTGAAACCGCTTCCTTACCCAGAAAAACCAAACAAAAAGAAATGTATTCGCCAAATATTGCATAAAGTGATATAATCCACTTATGAGGGTCCACATTATTTGTTACGAAAGAGTATTTTCAGTATATCCAAACTGCATTACAAAGATACGAGCCAATTTATACCCAAATTCATCAAATTATTTAGTACTTTAAAACTATTATTCCATTAATGAAATTAAATGAAACTTAAAATTTTAATTCACACTATCTCTTTAATTGTGAGAATTCTATACGATGCTGAATTTAAAATGTAATTCTTGGAGAACTCGAGTACCCGGGAGCCCGTGCATTTCATAATTGATCTCTCGGTTTCCAAGTAAACTACAGCATTGAGTATTTTAGATCCCCTATCTCTGATGAAAACTTTTGAAATAACTGAAACTGTAGGAAACTTTCAGTCTTGGAGATTTTGTTTGCTATTGTGGTGTATTAAATTTGTATTGAATTAAGTATATATGATTTTCAATGACTGAGCTATAAAATGAAAGAAGAGTAGTCATTTTATATGCAGCTAGAAGGAAAATTGACGGATAAACTTGCTGTAATTTTCTAGTAATGTAAATTTAGGCCGAGATTGTAGTTTTGGTCCAAATGACTTCAACGACGGATGTAAAAGATAGCCCCTGCTGTTGGAAATTCGCCTAATTTTATTACAAAAACGCAATTTTTTTCAATGTTGGGATTTATTGGGGTTTCACCGAATACTTAGCAGAATATTAAAATTTTAACACATTATACCTGCGTAACCTATGTCGATCTCGGAAAATCATTTGCAAAGTTTTAATATCAGAAAAGACGAGTAAAGGTTGCTTTTTGTCTATTATTTTAAATCTTCGATAAGTTGAAATTTCACAGTGGCTGGATAATTTGACTAAAAACTTAAAATTTAATTTTCAAAAGTATACATAGCAGGTCTTTGTATAACTTATTCTCACTATGAAGGCCAGGTTTTGATGGAATTTGATGTACATCGGGAACAAGCCAACGTTTGAATCAAGCGAGCGGAGGAGTTTTGCCACGTAACCGCGTGGCCCAGATTTCGTGGTCCGAATAATGAACGATCCTCGTGTTACCAATTTGAATAATAGTCAGGAAGTACTCCGGAGCAGTTCACTATACAGCTATGCGCTAGACCTATATTCCATTAATTATCTCAAACTGCCGACAAGAGGTTTCTTCGAGTGGGGAAATAATTACTCAAAAATAGCCAAATTATTTTCAAGTCCGTCTGGAAGTTAGTGAATGAAAAGATTTGAATGACCGATGAATGAGAAAAAAACCACTGAAAAAGTTACATATATACAATTACAATCTTTAAGTGTAGCTAGCAAATCCGTTCAATATTACAAAATATTTATGGAACTACTTTTTTTAGTTTCATCCTAACTGTAGACAAAAGTTGTCGAAACTCTTGGCGAAAATAATTCATGGATATATCACTTCAAGTATTTAGTAACATAAGTTTGGCTTCATGAGATACGTCTCGAGGAGTATATTTACAGAAAATCTAAATATTAAACTTATATATATTTCACCACGGGCAATTTTGACTTTCAGAAATTAGCCTGAAAGCATTTAGAAAACCCTTCAGTACTTTCGTCGTTTAGCCTTTTTATCATCCTTTAAGTCACTAAATTAGTCAGCTAAGTCAGTTACTCTTTACTTAAAGAAATTGACCTATAATTTCTTCAAATTTCTAAGGTGGTGGAATCCTGCCTCGGTATATTTGTGGATAATTAACTCCAAGGATATGCATGTGCAGTTTGAATGAGACTTTTCGTCGGGGAAGGTGCAATTTATTGCAATATTTGCAAGGTGCAATATTTTTCGAATTGTGGAATTATTTTTTTTTTCAGGAATATCTTACAATAACCTAGCTCACCTGGAAATGAGGTTTAATTTAAAAAATTTTTTTTCAGGAATATCTTACAATAACCTAGCTCCCCTGGAAATGAGGTTTCATCCGTCTCAAACTATTTTACCTTATATTTTTATAGAGATTTGTTTTTCGCAAAGTTTCTTCTAGACGAGAAACCCCAAAATTGATGACTTTTGATCTTAACGTCATGATTGTACTAGGGCAATTAAAATTTCTGTCATATATAAAATTAATATTTAGCTAATTATTTTCTTACTAGGTTTATTAAAATTTATATCATATACCTGAGAAAGTCATTTTTTTATACACCAGGTTCCTAACCTCTTCAAAGTTGTCAATGTGATATTTTATTAGTGAAATGTGTTTGCATGAGCTAACTCATTCCAACGCAGATTAAGTACAGCTCTTTGCATATATTTTTTTGAAAATTGCGGCCTATTTTCTCGTACGCTGGTGTGTTTCCTTTCTTCATGTTCAGGAAGGGGAAATGTTGATAAGCTCGAAGGAAGCGAGAAAGAAGTACAAGTGGGAAGGAGGCCTTCGAGGGGGCGGGTATATCCAGCGCCGTGCGAGACTCTCATTTCAACGTGTTTATTTGACTCGAAACCCTATCGACCTCTTCCTCTAGCAAATGGAGAGGCTTACGGGCCAAATCATTTGGAAGACTGAGTCATTTGGCAAACGTGTCGTTTCACATGTTGGAGAAGTCGCCTCGATGGAAATCTTACTGTGTTTGCACAAACCTGGTATCGAGATAGTTGCTCCGTACGCCAATAGGTAAACTATTGTGCATTCGTTCTCTGCAGGGGTGGGGAACCTTTTTTCATCTGGAGGCTGCATATGCAGTTTGATCGCTAATGAAGACTGTATGTAACTGAATTTAATTGCCAGTTAACTAAATGAGAATAGTTTCCATTTTATCGTCACTTAAAGTAATTAGCTAGATTGAGATGTAATCTATAAGGAAAAGGAAACCGGCTATGGTAAGACATTCGATTTCGAGAAAATCTCCAGAAAGTCGTTGTTTGCCAGAAAACTAACCGTTGGAGAATTCCAACCAGCGGGGGTTAGGGTTCTCAGTGGTCGCGCTTTAAGTATTCTCTGTACGTATTTCGGCAACTATTAATATTAATAGTTATTATTCACTCCCAAAGATGGCAAATAACGGTTTTTTGGAGCTTGTCTTGAACTCTAATACACTGAGATGCTAATAAATAAATAAGTACAAGAGTATGGATATGAATAGTAAGATTAGATAAAAAGTCATAATTGACTTATGTGGACATACTATTATGTGGACTGAAGGCAGTAGTTTTCTCGCCTCTGGTCTACTGTATGATGGGATCATTAGAAAGTATTTTTTCTCGTCAAAGGATTTTATATAGCTGACATGAACAATTGCTACTTAAATTTCTTTAGCTTGAAGAATTTCAGTGGTTAAATAGGATTCAGATTCCTTTTTAGTAGTCTCTTTTCTCATTCCAATCATTTTAAGAGCTATGAGAGTTCAAGAGGTATCTGATTTAAGTTAATTAAATATTCTTTTTCAGTAATAATTTCATAGTTTTGTGCTCTGCCTTTAGATTTTATCCTTAACTGTGACGATAAAATTAAAAAGACCCTTTATACCCAAATTCATCAAATTATTTAGTACTTTAAAACTATTATTCCATTAATGAAATTAAATGAAACTTAAAATTTTAATTCACACTATCTCTTTAATTGTGAGAATTCTATACGATGCTGAATTTAAAATGTAATTCTTGGAGAACTCGAGTACCCGGGAGCCCGTGCATTTCATAATTGATCTCTCGGTTTCCAAGTAAACTACAGCATTGAGTATTTTAGANATTATCGCGCTCTAGCTAGCTATAGCTCTATTAAACCCCTAATGTTTTCTCTTTTATTTTTTGGGGCAAATTTGCGTAATTATTGACCGACAGGTGCATAGGTTCACAGAAAGCTTCTGTAAATTTAAAAAAATCATTATGACCAAGAGAGGTGAATCTAATGCTGCAAAGAATTATTACCCATGAAATTGACTGTAGTCGGAAATATTCCAGTCAAGTACTATAAAACGAAATGCTCCGAGGAAACAGATAGTGCAATGCAACACTTCGATAGTTAAGCTAAATGTACAAAGGGTTTCGGTAAGTCGGTGAGTTTCGGTAAGAACGGGAGTCAGTAGTCGCCCTGATAACCAAGGGGGCAGCCTCTGGTGAAAGCGGTCCCAGGTTCGATTCCCGGTGGGAGACAATATGTGCAAAATTATCACAGCTGTCTAAGTGCTTTTAAAATTACTACCACTATACTACTACTGAGAGTCAGTAAATAAGTGGCCCGAAAGGCGTTTGCGTTCCTTCTCTTGCTTAAAAAATGACTTGCGAAGTACTTGGAACTATAGAGCATAGACTCCGATTATTATAAAATTACTTTATATAATTACTCCGATATTATTAAAAATATCGCTAGAAGCACTCCGAAAAGTAACTAAAAGGTCGCTAAATATGCAAAAAATATCGCTAAATAGTATTTAAAATGAAAGAGCTTAAATTTTCATTTATAAATGGAGTATCACTTCAGAAATTACACGTATTGAATATATAGTATTTATAATGTATTAATCTAATATTTAATGACTATTAGTAATAGCTTTTTTATCAACTGAAATTAATGCTATTTTAATTATATAATTTAAAACAAACGAAACACGTTGAAATTAACATTGAAAGTATGTCTGAAGATGTCAACTCGTTGACAAAATCAATAAAATATGCTGTGGAAGCTATGAAGCATTCTTTCATTCAAGAACATGTTATGTTAAAAATAGGAAGATGAAGATCGACATAAAACGTGCTACAGAGAGTACGAGGTACCGTTAAAACAGAAAAAGGTCGTTAGATGTAGTAACAAAATCGCTAAATTTGGAATTATGCAATAGAAGTAGATGAATCTCAGTTGAAACTTTGTGTACCTATTGACGCCTGCTTTTCGGCTGAGTAATACATTCATCGGCCTCATTTAAACGATATTATCCCTATCTCCATCTGGATAGTGTATTCACGTTGGTATTCACGAGTAAGCGAAACAATCTCGTCGAAATCAACACCCAAAGAGCAGGATCGCTTAATCAGGCTCCGTGTAGCCATTCGGTTATGGATAAACAAAAAGAAGATGGAAAGCATCGAAGAAACAGCTCACTGATGCTCAGATATTTCCAGATCCCGCTATCTCTCCGCTGGGGAGAACTTCGTACTAAAGTTCGCAGCACTTTTGATGCTTCACTTTAAACTTGGGCCTACTCTGCGAAGCCGCAAGAACGGAGTGAATCGCCCTGTAACTCGGCTTCAGGGGGAGTGGGAGGATTAGGAGTTGAGTCGGTGTTGGAGGGGGGCAAGAAAGAGGGTACCTTGTACCACTGCTGCCTTGGTTTCCCTCCCTCGTAATATAGAGGGGTGGTTCCAGATGGGTGAAACCCTTTTCCATTGCTCACCCTTTTTCAAAACTTCTCAACCAATATATTTCCCACGCACTCTCTAAGTGTCTCATTCAGCTAAGCCACCTCTAGCTGCCCTACTTAAATGGACGAAGGGAATCTGAAGTTATTTTCATTGGCTACTGCTGAAAGCCTCCGTTAAGTGAATTTATCGTGCCTCTATGGTGGAATTATGCGTCTAATGGAAGTATATTAGCGCGCGGAAATTTCTTTGGCGGTTGGATTTGAAATGAAGATTTTTCTCAAGCATTACCCGATTAAACGGTGGATATTTTCAGAAGAAAATCAATACCGTGCTCCTATTTTATCGAGAAACGTTTTCGTGCAGCAGCTAATTACCATCATCACAATATCCCTGAGATCTTTATGCTAATAGTAGAGTTATCTTGTTTTCGATCCCGTATCACAACGAAGCAAATTCTTAAAAGTTTTCTTTTGGTACGGGAGAGAGGTATCCTTCATTAACTTATGTATCTGTCGTGTCCTTCGCTTTTGTATTATGAAAACTATTGCGGTATTGTGCTGTTATTTGGTGGGCATAGCTGGAGTTTATTCTGTTTTCAATAAATAAATTATAATCACTACTATCAGAAAATATATTTTCACTCATCGAGATCCGCGAGCGTTTCGTGTGCTGTCTGCAATTATAAACACGACAAGGAAACATTTCAGGTGACTTGGCATTATAAGGTGCGCACCTAGGAACATTTCCAAGGAGTAATGGACATTAAAAAAGTCTGAAGGGACCGAGATTGAACCCGGGTCTCCTAATTGCCGATTGCTTTGCAATTATAAAGCTGTCACATTTTTAAATTTGCCGAGAATTTCGTAAAGCAGGCAGCGGATAATTCCCGGTAACTTAAAATTTTTTGTGCATTATTGGGGGATCCTCTAAGTATCTGAAACTTTTCCTTTAATGAAGTATGGCAGTGATATAAGTGGAGATGGTGAAGGTAGGATACTTATTATAGGGTACCTTCGTTATATATGGGAAGTTGATCAATGGACTTTGTGTGGGGTTGGAATGGGTGTTGGAAATTTGATGAAGGAAGTTTATCTCGGAGGAAATCTCTATGACTAGTGGTTCAATGAAACCTTGTAAATTCTAGAAATAATTTTTTCAGCGATTTTTTTGTACATAACGTCGATATCAGTAAAATTTTATTACTGATGTCGTTATGTTAAATCGGTCCATTCCAAATGGACTCATAAGTTAATTTAACAAGCCGAAATTCTCTCAATCTATTCCATTGACATTGTAAAACGAGAAAAGGAGAAAATTACATTTGGCGTTACCTGGAAGTCAATGTTAACTAATTCCGGAAAACTAAAATAAGGATATGTGGATGACATATGGTAATGATGTAGTAGAAAACAAGCTTTCAAATCTAAGTGTAAATCAAATTTACACGAAAAAAATTATTGTGGACTTCGAATTTTGGGTGTCACTACTAAAGATATTAGTTTTTCTCGATTATGCGTGAGACAAATCATTGCCGTCTTGTTTGAAAGCGGTATATGTTAAAGTTGCCTTTAATTTAATGTTATATAACCTTAAAATAAGATACTTAAATCCACGTTTTCCTATTATTACTACCATACCTTGAGAAGTAGAATACTTTTCATTAGCATTTTGTCCCGGGTGGAGAAAATGCATCCTCCATTTATCCCTTTGTCTTGTGTTTAATCTTCCATTTACCTTGTAGTCTTAGAGGTGTGATAATACGAAAGCACCTGAGGTATAAATTATGATTATAGATAGCATTCCTATCGATTATTCCTATTTGAATGCTATGAAAAATGTAATTCAAAGTTTCATTCTCTTCTGTGAGATAATGGTCGAGAATTATGGCCAGCGGGCACAACATTTTACAGAAAGATACTTTCCTAACGCCAACAGATTTTTCATGCCTAGCAATAATCATTCATTGGTAATTACAGAAATATCATTTTGGCTGAATAGAATAATTCGTGGCTTTTGAAAGCCTTGTCTAAGTCCTCGTTTTGCTTTCCCTTCATCTACGGACTCCTGTTCTGTTTTGCTCTCCCTTCTTTGCAGCCACCCTACCTCTAATATTGGATTTTCTGTAACTTTCGTATCCAGAATTCTTGGCTGTAATATTATAGCCAGAGGAAGAAATGCTTCCAATAACTGAAGTTCATCGAGTTTATATTTTTTATAGGAGCGGATTCTAATAACCTTAAAAGATGTTTCCATGCCTCTCAGTATTAGTAACTAAAATCTTCGGTGATGTAAGAGTAGTATTTATCAGGGGTTATTTCATGATCACTTTTATATGTTGTTATTTCTCGTTCATTTCTATTATTATTTGTTTGTAAGAAGAATTTGTAAGTTTATAAGTATGTAAGTTTATATGATTATAATTTGTTGTAGAATGAGGTCTAAAAGAGAGGTAAGTAGTAAAATAAAATAATNATAAAATAATATAATAAAATATTATAATAAAATAGGTATATAACTTTTTTGGTTCATGCCGTTCAAAATTGCTTAATTAATTCCTTTTATCGTTCCCATAACAGAGTAAAGTTACTTCTATTAATATTCTCACTCAACAGTTCATAGTTGGCATTTTTTGACCTGAGCACTCTCATATGCTTAAGCATTTTTTATATCGATATCTGAATTATTGGTACTTTCAGATACTTTCATGGTAATTAATCGACCGTGATATTTCAAGAACGTTTTCTACGAATTTAGCCAACTAAAATATTCTAGAATAAATTTCATTTGATTTTGTTTCTTACTTCATTAAGAAAATACAAAGTTAAATATTGTTAACCTTTCTTGAGTTTCTTAATCATAATTTGACTTACAACCGGTGTAGCTGTTCTGGATCCTTTATCAGCGTGTTAAGGGACTTGGTGTACGACCATTAGGGAAGAGTAAAAACAAAACAGAAATACGAAGCTTACGAAATTTTTTCGCTTTCTCAGCTTATTTTGTGATATGGAAAATGGCAGTCCCTGAGCAAGGTGATAGTTCTCCAATTTATTCCCGTGATTTTTAGATTTTTAACGCCAATACTCAAGACATCCGATGAGACATCGTAGGGAGGATAAGTTGTTTCGGAAAATATTCAGGCCGACTTCAATGGGATGCTTGATCGTTGAGGTAGGAAACACAAACATCTCTCTCTTAGTACCTCCAAGTATTTCCCTGACTCTGACGTGAGACAAAGATAGGCTATGTTGTATTGATTTGGTTCAGATTATACCATAAAATCATAAACATCCTTCTTGAATGTTAATATTTACCGGCCGCGGTGATGGAGAGGTTAGTGTGCTAGCGCTCCGACCAATGGTCGCGGTCCTCCACGGTCCCGGGTTCGAGTACCAGCTAATCGAATTTTCTGGTTGGGAATGCGTTCGTTAATAATTATAATTATCAGAATGGATGTAACAGGAGTTATCTTCCTGTTTCCATTAAGGAAGTTATTATTTTTACTATTATTTTATGTTTTCTTTTTTATTAAAGGCACCTGCTGACAAGTCTTTTGGCTTAGCAGGACCTATAATGATTGTTCTCCTTATTTGTATATAAATATTGTACATTTCTCATAGTTTTATTTGCACACATGTTTGTCATATTATGCTGATTTAACAGAGTATACGCTGTCACGTAATACTCGTAATGCTGTCAATAAGAAAAGAATGTTGTTAATTTTTCCCTGACAAATAGGGTTCAAAAATGTGAAGCATGAGATAATTGAATTGATCTGATTTGGAAAAAGTTTTGGTTCATTATTGGTCTGACGCGTTTCATTGAAAACCTGCGAGATTACAAAACATTAACAACCAAAGCTTAGTTAATATATTAGTACATTTTTAAAAATCAATTTCATTTCGCCTTGCCTTGACTTCTCTCCAGCATTTGTATATGAACAGTTTATTACGAAAGAAAAAAGTGCACGTGTCAGTATATTTCATAATATATCACTGCAATGTATGTTCTAGTTACCAGATGGTGTCTCTCAACATGGAAATCTAGCTCGTTAATTGATAAGTATCATGTGAAAACTTCTCAATTATCATTATTATCATTAATCTCCATTTGTTAATCCTTGAAGATAGACAAGTAGAATTTTCATCAATTCACGACTTTAAACATTTTCTGCGTTTCGTATCGAGTTGCGATGATTACACAGCTTTGACGAATAGCGAAATAATATCTTGAACTTTTATTTTTCCGTTTTAATGTTATCAGAAGTGCCACGAGAATCTATCTTAACGGGGTGTTTGCTTTTGATAATGTACCATGTACTTGCTATATTTCTTGCACCCCGTTCTTCCATCGTATGACCCACATGCAGTTTGCAAGAGACTGCCGTTTCTGACCCCGTTCTCGTAGAGCGCTCAAAGTGCCTTGCGAGCATTGCCCTCGTTCAGCTACGTATCTCAGTATATAATTTCCCCGGCGTGCCATGCTCACACACGCGTGAATGAACGGAATTATTCATCGCCGCGTTCAGTTTATCACAAGACACCTGTCATTTCGCAGTCGAAAATTTGGAGAATTTCCGCTCGGAATGATCCGCTCCTATCCGCCTCTTTTCCACGGTCCGTGGTCTTGGGAGCAATTTGGCGGCGACTGTGTCTTCACCCACACTGCACATCTCAATCCAGAGAAGGGCACGATGAAGTTTGGTAGGCGCCTGCCCTTAAGAGGTCTCCGTGTTAGGACCTTTCCAAAGGGCAGACAAATGCCTACGAGTGGCTTTTCTCCTCTCTCCCTTTGTCCTTTCTCTTACCAATCCGTTCATCTCTCCCTGGCTTGTATCATTCGAGGGTTCACATCCTAGTCTCCCACTTAAATCTCTCTCTCTCTGATTCTTGTACGTGTTCCTCTCAAGCCAGTCAATTTGGGCCTCCGGATATGTGGATAATGCGTTCGACTTCGGTGAAAGCGGTTCCGGGTTCGTTTCCCAGTGCGGGATCACGTGCGAAATAATCGCAGCTTTTGAAGCACTTTTAAAATTACTACTACTACACTACTGTAATACAGATATCTTTCTTACGAATAGTAATAATTAACATTGTGGTAATGTATTATTTGTAAGGAAGATATATAAATTAAAATGGTGTTTCTTTGTTGATAGTAATAATCTGTATTGTTATAGTGTGCTGCCGTGAAAGTGTAGTGAGATGTAAAATTTACCTACCTAACTGTCGAATAACTTTCAAAAAATTACCATCTACGAAATTCTAACCATAAAATGAGACTCGGAAACTCTAGGAAATTTGACGGCAGTGATTTTTCTTATGGATGATCGAGAACAACATAGCATCCTTAGAAGCCACACAAAAAATTCTCTTAGAAATCCGACACTTTTTTCAAGTATAAGCTAATCTGCTGTATATTTCAAGTATATTTCATTTTATATTTATTTTTATATTTAAAGCTAATTTTCCACTTCATCATTCGCTTTTATTTGCTCAAATCTTTTGTGAAATATCATATGCACATTTTTCAAAGGACTAAACTCTTTCCGGCGAATAATAAAAAGAAAATTCTCTCGGATTGTCAGACGAGTAAATCCATGGAAAACTGACGTCTCGATCGTCGGCTCGGTAGCCATGTCCAGGGATCGATTCCCGGTTTGTGCTTACATGCGAAATGACCTTAGATGTCGAAGCACTTTTGAAAATTAGCTACTGCTACTGCCAATCAATTTTCGTCGGGATCATTTTGCGTGGTGTTTTTTCTTCGACTTCCCGCCACAATCAAGATTCAATACAGCCCCTTTCCATACACCGAAACAGCCAACGCCAACGCCATAATACCTGTGAATGCATCTTCACTATAAATTCTGAGTGGCAGCAAAGTATTTTTGTATTTAGATAGTGCTTATTAATCGTCAAAATACACACATAATGGGTGTTACCATTTTTTCTGTATCAAATCAAATCATCTGCTATCATGTGCTACTTGGTTATGTTCACGAAAAAGTATTAACTACAAATAATAGGAGTTTTGACATTCCTTAAGTGCCGCCCCCGAACAAGGATCGTTAACGGTGGCGCTAGGTCGAGCTGCGAGTATAATATTTCGAGCTTATGCGAGAAGGAGAAGGCCATATTACGGAGCTCCATTCTCCATACAAATAGTTCCTTGGGAGACTAAAGTCCTGGCTTCAATAACTTAGATCACACTAAAAACAAAGACATAAAGTACGAAACTTATAATCGTCATCATCTAGCGATGTGGTGTCGTAACGAAGAAATTATAATCTGCAATTGGGTTTCTTATCTGTATCTGTCAGATAATCCAATCAATTTTTCCATTGAAATGGTAGAGAATGATAATGAACTATAGAATAGTTGCCTCCATAAGAAAAATTCTAAAAAGAAAAGTTGTGAACTGCGAAATCTTCCATTGATAGTTTTTAGCATAAACTTTACTGGTATCGATGTAGGTGATGTGGACATTTCGTAAGCTAATCACTGAGAGAACCGTCAAATGAAACCGAAATCAATGAAGAAATAAATCCGATATTGGGAGGCGTGACTTCATGGAAAGACATTATGGAATGAAAACACTGTATTTTTCCACAGGAACTTTTAATTGGCGACCGGTTTCCTAAGCGTGCTTACATCTTCAGGATGTAAGCCTGATTCAGCCGAAGATGTAAGCACACTTAGGAAACCGGTCGCCAATTAAAAGTTCCTGTGGAAAAATACAAAGTGCTTTCATTCTACAATGAAGAAATATTTCCTCCGCCAGTTTATTAAGTAAGCAGCGTAGAAGCGATAGTCATTATTATGTATTAAAACAAAATAGTAAATAACCTGAAGATGGCAATTTTTGTGCTTCAACGCTTTTCTGCATCTTTTGGATGATCGTAAGTTTCTTTACTCTCTTTTTCCATAAGTGCAGAAGCAATACTATGTAGTCCCATTTCACGGATTCTTTAACTTTTTCGCCCCAAAAATAATAAATAAGTGTTAATATGATGTGTTTGTATATTCCATTCAAAAATAAGTTTTCAAACGAACAAGTCTCTAAGAAGTTGCATTTAGGCATTGTCTACGACTATCTTATCAGATCTCTCCCCTAGTCTTCTTGTCGTCGTCTTTGCCTTCCTTTATTCCTTCTTTCTGTATTGTTGCATCCTCTGTTCTCTTCCATACCCTTAAGCGATATAAAGGAGAATCCATACTGCAATGCATTTGTGTGGCTTCCTCCAATTCAACCACGTCAAGTTCTTTTCAAATATGCTCACGTATGGGTGTGCAAAGGTGATGTCTTTACTACCAATTACTTAGTTCGCTTTTCGAAGTCATTCCGTTTATCGAGAGGACACTTCAAAGTTCCATTTACAAAATGAACGTAAAAAAATTACGTTCAGACCTATTGGTACTCTTGGTTTGACATAAACGGCAAGTGAAATTATTGTGATAGAATAGCCGTATTAAAATTCATATTTGGAAATGCGATTGATACTGAACTCTCTAAACTTTGAATTCTCTCAGAACTCTAGATCTACAATGGATATTGAACGTTAAATCTCTTCGTGGAACCAGATCAAAGGAATGGGAATCGATTTCGTTAAAATTTATGACGTTTACATCTATATTTTCTCAACAATGGCGTCCCGAATACCAGAGACTCAACGAAATACGGCAGGTAGCGAAACTTAGGACAACACTGTCTAGTAATCACTAGAAAGTAGACCATCGTAAAGGTTATGGAGTAGGTGAATTGCTTCTGATAAAATATTTTGGGAAATCTAAACAATAGTGACTCTCCTTGGTTGGAATATAGGAAGGATTAGATATCTGTAGCCTTACGTTTTTATCTAACGAAATATCAGCTTTCGTATCTTACGGCGTTTCCTTCGTCGGATGGAAAGAATGAGGCAGAAAGTTAAGAGGTGATGTGAGGGACAAACAGTATCAATCTCAACTGAATAAAGATCTTCGGGGTAACACTTTTATCTGGCTTTCCTACCATCATCCACCCTTTCTTCTCTCGGAACTCCCTAACCCCTCTTTAAGTCCCTTCTATATCTCAAACCAAAACCCTTTATGCTTTATTATTTTTCCTCTCCTTACCGCTCTCTCCCGAATCGCTTTCGTCTGCAATATAGCTATGGCTTCCCGTGCCTACCTTTCCCCCAGCCTTCACAGTATCCTTTCCCTTACACTCTCTTCAACTATAATAATCCTCTCCTCGTACCCATTCTTCCCTCTCTTAGTCCCTCACTCTCCCTTTTCTCGTCTTTTTCATCTCCTCCTTATCTCCTTCCCGCCCCGTTCTACATTCCTCCCCCCTTTTCCTTTCGCATGCCTTATCCCCTTTATCCGATCCTTAATCCCACCTTTCTCTCATATACCCCTTCTATCTTCTACATCACAACAAAACTTCCTCCTTGCTTCGGCGCTCAAGCCCTCAACCTTCAGAAGCACCTCCTTACACAGCCTAGGATATTAACATTCCCTTTGCCCTCTTCCACTACGCGTATTTCGCCTCGCCCAACGGCATTCCCTTGATGTATAGTTTCTTAATCTTGTGGTCAGAGGGGAATCAAATCGAAACAGAGGCGAAAAATCAGACTTCCTGGACCCGAAAGGAAACGTTATTTATTTCGTTCCGAATTTCGGTTCCGGACAATGTAATTTCAATTAAGTGAAAATGGAGGAAGTTATGTTATCCGCGACTTAGATTTAACTGAAACGAATACTTTAGATTTAAGTTTATCTGATGTAATATATTGATCATCGTTTATTTAATATCGCAGGTTATATTCTAAAATTTAATATGATATTGTCCCGGACATACAACGGTCATGAAAAACGTTTGTTAGTATAACTAGTTAGTATGACTGGTGTCTTAACGAGGAAGTTGGCTTTAGACGATGGCGCTGTGTCGGACGAACCACTTCGCCCTTGCCTACAAAGTCTCCCAAAATTGTATGACTGAGCGTTCTGGCTAGATAGTTAAGTTAGTTAAAGTATCCGTCCGGTAAGTGGAAGGTCCAGGTTCGAGCCTCAATCCAGTCAAACATTTTCCATGTCTGTTTTTCCTTGGGAAATTTTCTAGATGACGCTTTTACGTGCAAAGTTACCTTTCGCCTTATACTTTATATCTTCTTATGCAATTGAAGAAAGCTACACAGAATACATTTAAAATGGTTTCGTTTCCTCTACCTTTATTATTGCAACATGTTCTAATGGACTTACTCTTACCGCAGATGCTATTCCAATTGGGCAACTTATATACCGTATACATACGCGAGAGCAGTTCATGCGGTGTCCCCTGCATTCTCATCGAATACATTTGACTTGGCGGACCCGAATCAGATAAAACGTCTGGACTAATCAAACGTCTTCCTCCCTGATAGACGGTCGCTGGCGGCAAAATAAATTTGTCTTATTGAGTTCTTTGTTGTGGATGACCCAAAAAGAAGTTTAGATTTGGCCATAAAAATTGATCGGAAATACAAAGTTTACTGGAGTAACCTCTTCACCAGTGAAGATGGTCATATTGACGGTACTTCTGATAAAAAGGTTATGATCGAGTTAGAGAAAAAAATTATGGTGAAAATTGTTCCCCCAATAGAATATTGTAAACACAACCAACTTAAAGCGCAGTCACAATTTCTAGAAATCGCCCTGTGAACAGTTGAAGAAAGCATATCTCGAACCGCACTTAAAAACTTATGACACGCATCATAATGTTAAGGCAAAATTTGAATAAAGGCAGTCATTTAAAAGATTTTAGATTTTCAAATTAGAGCTCTAAAGTCTTTCAAATTCAAGTACTAAAAGTAATAAAACTAATTATTCAATTGACGCTGGTTGAAACCAATATTAGGATAGGTAAATGATAGTTAAACTCGTAATACCTGTCATAGCATCATCAATTTAATTTTGAACTACTCTTTATCTACTCAATGACATTTTATTACGGAAAACATAAGGAAGCGACGGAAGCAAGGCCCTAAGATTTAAAAAAGCTGGAGGAGAAAAAGATTACCAAACAGCACCTTGTTATCTTTTCTTGGATATCGCTAATTATTGAATCATCGTAGCAACATCAATTGGTTAAAGTGTCCAAACGAGAGAATCGAACCGCAATGTTCTTATTCTTGTTTTTAGTAAAAGAAAGCTTAAGAATTTTAATTAATCGAAGACAATTTTAATGCGCTTTTTATCATATTGATACAGCAATATGCATTTCGATGTTAAATGTCATTATTTTCAAAAGTATTTCCGAAATAATTTCTAGGGTAACAATCATTTCAATGCAGATAAAAATTGCACCTCACTTCATCCATTATTGGTACATACCTTAACATTCTTCGAGTTCCTAAAGACTTCGCGCGTGCTAGTTGTGTGAGCTCACTCGTCAGATGGAGAACCATCTTAAATTTTTAAGTAAAAATATAATAATAATAATAAATCGTCTTTATTTGCGGGCGAGATTGAGACTAATTAGTCTCTTCTTACATCTAACCCTTAGTCATTGTACATAGAAAGAAAGAGGTATTGGGAGTTAAACTAAAAAGAAGACAATAAAAGAAGGAACTACTATATGGGTTTTTTAAAAAACCTAAGTCTGCACTTAGGAAAAAAATAAACTAAAACCCTGCAGGAAAACACCCACGTGAAGGGGGGCGTGAAAAACCTGAGAAACCTACTGACAGTGGCGACTAAAAAATTTAAAATAAGAGGGGAAATTTAGTAAAAGAAAAGTGTCAGTAACAAAGCTGAAAAATATGCGTGTGTGCAAAGCAAATCAGGGCAATTTTTGGTAAAAGCTCTAGTTTGCGAAAGGCAAAAGTTGCACCCAATCATCCTAAATAATTTCCCGTCCTCGCTCAGAAGTATTTGCAGATCCTTGGGCACACCCGAGCCTCAGCGCCGATGTTTCGCCATTAGAATCACTCCGCCTCGCTAGGAGTCTCCAGGCACTCGAGCGTTAAACTTCATATCGCAATATACCTTATGTAGGTCACGCCGCTGCATTAAGTCTTTTTGGCTGCGTGTGGAGTTTCGACACGGCACGAGGAGACGCCAGAACGTGCCAAACACCAGCATTTGTTCGCATAAGGGCGTCAGACACGAGTTAGGCTCCTGAGAACCCCTCCATCAGTCGAGATTGCACGGGTAATAATTCACCCAGGATAGATTCCCCTCCCTTCATTACGGGCCCCGAAATTTACAGTGCCTGAAAAATAGAGGACGCGAATATCGAGAGCCGACGCGATTAAAACGGATGCCTCATTTGCATCGAGGAAAACCCCTTCCCGAAAATTATCAGCGACGAGCTTTCGCGCATAAGCGCGGAATTCCCCACATTCCTAGCGACGTCGTTATTTTTTCCCCACCGCTCCTCTCCAGATGGAAAAAAAAGCACGGGGGTGGGGGAATTCGCATTTAATTTCGCGTAAACGCACGGCGAATGAGGGCGCGTAAAAGAAAATGTCTCTCTTACTCCTGATAAAGTTCATGAAAGGATCCAATTAAGGAAGGGACGCGAAATGTAGGTGGGGAAAGGTGATAGAATAAGGGTGGAAGGAAGAGGATTAATGGAGAAGGAAAGGAAAAGGGCGAATACGAGGAATATTGGGACAGAAGTCGAAAAGAAAGACGTGAAATGGAAGCGAGTGGGGAAAGACAGGAGTGTGTGGAGTATTTGACAGAAGCAGAGAGAGACAGTTGAATAAGTGCTTCAGAGGAACGCAATGGAGAATGGCAGAAGATAGAGGAAGGGAGATAAAGGGAAGGAATGTGGGGAGAGATGAAAAGAAAAGGAAATAAATGGACAAAAGGATGGAGATTAATGGAGAAGGAGACGTGAAGGCGCTAAGGGATCGGAATTGGAAATAGAGGAAAATATAAATGTGGATGTTTCGAAAGATTCCAATATTATTTATTTCGAATTCGTGTATATCATAGAGTCATTGTCATTTTCAGTTCATCTGTCAGGTAAATATATAAACAATTAAAATTATTTGAAAATTATAGTTCCAAATGTTTGAATATTTTGTACTCGACTCTACTTTTCGTAAAATATAAGAACCTTTTAAATATTCCTATCAATGACGTTTAAACAAATCTATCATAAAATCATAATAATTCTTAAAAAATGTCCTCGAATCCCGCTATACTACACTACACTAGCATTATAGATTGTCATAACAGAAGTACTGTTCCACACTTTACATGGGCATAATACATTTCACGAGGCAGATATGCACATGAAGTTTTATCCTAAATATTGTATCTTAACGGCGTAATTCAGCATTTTATTCCATTAAATCACACCAGTAAACAAAGGATTAGAAATATTTTGACCCATCATAGTGAAATGCAATAGTGATTTTGAGTTGATTAGCCAATATTATCTCATACATTATATTAGAATACTAAGTGCGGCTAATCGTTCATAGAGATTTTAAATTGAAAAGTTTATTTAACAATCTTAAGTAAAACTCGAGACGCACTAATACGGAAGCGCGATTCATGAGGCATATATTGAGAAAAAGCCCAAAGAATTATGCTTCAAAATAACCAAAATACAGGAAACTATACCAAGTATTTATTCGGAACAAAAAAGACGGCATGTGACAACGTGAGATGCGGACATAAATGGCTCGATAAATGGATAGCTATGATCTCGAAATCTGTACGAAAGATGCAATGTAATTTTCCAGGGAAAACGTTGTAGGGAAGCTTCGCTGACAATTGCAATTAAATTCCTAACGTAAAATACAAATAGAGATTTAAAAACACTCTGTAAGCCGTATGTCAGCTGGCGGCTTACGGAGTGTTTTTAAATCTCTAATTCATTAACAGTCATGCTCCAACTTTCTTTTCTTTCAATAAGATAAAACGCTCAATTAGAGGAAAATTTTTCACCATAATTCTTTTCGCTTAATCGATCTTAATTTTTACCTCAGTAGTCTCGCTAATGTGACCGTCTTTACTCGCGAAAAAGTTGCATTCATTGTATATGTGTATTACTGACCAATTGTTCTGACGAATATGGGCAAATCTAAGCTTCTCTCGGAGACCTTACAGCTAAAGGCTCTATAAGTGGGGACAAGGTCAAATTCAGTTTTCCTCCAGCCTCCTGTCTATCATGGAATGAGACGCTCACAAGTCTCATTGCCATTGTAGACAGCCATGTCAAATGTTTTTATGGAAATACAAGGAATGCCGCGTTAACTATTCGTGCTTAGAGACATGTAGTCCGATTTCATTATATTTAAAGTGAATGAGGTTTATTTGAATTGAGTAATCTAAGAAATCCTGGAACTCTGAAGTCTGTTGAGCTAATGTCTTTATCCAAACATTTTCCTTGAAATTATGGTGCCTGTTATGGGCTCGTAAATATGGTTTCTTGGGGAAAGACCATCTAGGGCATTTAATACATTTCAGAAGGACGGTTAGGCGTAATTTTCATTGATGTTCAGATACGTTTTGAGTATGCTCATTTCGGCGTTACCCATTCTTGTTTAACCTATCCATATACACTCATTTTATAGCTGCCCAGAATACTGCGTCGAACCAAAGGAAATTTAGCAGTACTTCTTATTCATTGAATCAGTTATATTGTCTGAAACATACTCAGTGTGTTCTATTCCATTCTCAGTGTTCATACTCAGAGTGGTTCTCTAATTAATTTACTCGATTCCCTTTTTCTTTCGAAAAATTATTTATAGAAATATAACTAGGAAATTGCTATATGTTGACAAATCTATTTTAATTATTAAATTCTCTACTTCTTGTACAATACAGTTATTAATAAAGTTATCGAATTTTTTGATTCATTCTTTACGTTTGGATACAAAATCGCGACTTCTGAAGTAAAGCCCTTTTCAATCTTAAAACTCAGGAACAACTGCCTTTTTCGCAAATTTCGAATTAATCGTGACTAATTGCTGATCATAAAATGTAAATCATAAGCGGAACGTTTGATTATAAATTTTTGATTTTATTTTCGTTAACGGACGCTGTAATATACAAATTCAGTCAAGGTTTGCTCGAGAAATGAGCGATAAATTCGTGGAAGATAAGTTTTAATACAAAGGTAGACGGTTTATATATCTATAATCGGTTCTTGCATTGTATAAGTGCAGTTATATGACGATATTTATTTATTTCATAGTAAAACGTTGCAATTTGGTTGGAGGACCAGGTAGCAACGGTATATATCTTAAGATTCTTGATTGATGATACATATAATCATCAGAAATTCAAATCAGCTTGCAAAATATATAATGTTTTATTTATTTACTCCACAGACTTCTAATAAAAATAATCTAAAATTTAATATGGTTGACGCTCTTCACGGCTTTATCATGATATCGTTATTTTGTGACCCAGTGGAAATCCCGGCGCTGGAACTGGCTAAATGGGGCGAGCTACGTGACATGAGTCATTAGGATTATTGGCACAATTAGGGAAGAGTTGACCTTCGCTAGCCACGTTGTCACGACGACCCTCAAAACGGGCGGTGGGGAAAGATTTTTAATTTCGCCTAGAGTCGATCGTTAATCGTGAGCGTTTCCTGATTGATTTAAATCGTCTCAAATCATCGCGTTTCGTGACGAGTGAAGTAACCGTGAAGGCGGTTACCAAAAGATATGTACAAGAATCCTTGAAAGCTGTCGTTTCAGCTCCATTTTATCTTTATACTGTTGAAGCAGAAGTCCTTGCTGAACAAGCATAAATCCGTCAGACGGATATAATTGATGCCAGTGTTATAATTAGGGGCAGTTGGTGTTTGGCGTTATCTCCTTTCGAAGGCTTAATAAACTACTCGTGCCTTAGATCTTAACGAGCGGGCCTAAGATTTCTTATTGTATTCTCTACTAATGACGTTCATTTCCCAAGTACTTGATTGAAATAGAGGTACAAACTTTTAAAAGAAAATCCAAAAAAACTTTGTTTGCTATTAATTTATAAGGTTTAATTGGTACATACTTATTTCCACAAAATTTTGAGGAAAAAGGTACAAGTCAACCTTATTATTTCCTGGATGATAAAATTTCACAAAATATTACACCAGAAGATTAATTTTTTCTTTTAAACATTTGTCAAAAAGTCCAGGGGTGCGATTATATATTTTTGTAGCTAGTGATATATCCATATAACCATGACAGATGTAAATACATGCGAATATGACGGATTTATCGCGAATTTCTGATATATCACTAGTTACAAAAGTTACATAGTTGCACTCCAGTTTGCAGAGATTAGAAATTACGGAAATAACCCTCTAAATGTTAACAGTATATGGTATCCATTTTAGATGATTACTTTTATTCGCTACTATACTTCCCTTTTAGGATGTCGCGCTTATTAATTACAATTACTCCACTTGGCACCACAGCCACTTGCAGATTGCATGGTGGTAGCAGTAATTGAAAAAAATATTCTTCGAAAGCTTAGGTCGTTTAGCACGCGAATCCCCACCGGAATCGAGCCCGGAACCACTGTCACCGAAGTCGAACACGTTACCCATATGGCTAACCGGAGGCGCTGCAGTGTATGTGAAATGTGTTGAAAATAGCGAATTGTTTACGTGAAGATCCCTTTAAGTAGAACGTATCTACGCATATTTATCAATAACAGTCTCCTACTTTCCAAAAGGTTTTCCAGATTTCATCTCCTTCTCTCCGAAATTTTCCATTTTAGCTCCCTTGCTTGTTATACATCAGCGAGACTGTAATCTAATTTCGTTGTGGGTTTACTTCCAAAATACGGCAGATTGCAGCGGGAGTCTGCAGAAAAGGGTCGGGAGGAGTAACGCACGAAAGGGGAGCGGATGGTGAGGAATAGACGTGTCGGAATTCCTACCATTTTCGTCGCGAATGAGAATGTTTCTCACTCTGGGACATTTTTAGAGGCTGCGTGGAATTACGTGTTGGTGTAGAATAGGGGCATCTAATCCTCGCATGACCCCGAAATGGACAATTTTACCTGATCACGTTCGCACAAACCGTTAGAGCTCTAGCGTCATCTCATGAAGCGGCTCAACGTTTGAGATAAAATACACAATACCACATGAAATCTTCGAAGGACTGTCTTTTATACTCATCTGTCTGGTTTTTAGTAAGGTTTTCAGCGCTCAACTACTGAATTGATTTGTTTTGACGATGAAAATACGTTCGCAGATTTCTCTTGACATATTAATCTTATCTAGATAGATTAGGTGGAATTCCGTTATAAAGGAAATAATAAATAAAACTTTCACTTTTCCACAAACATATTTGGCTGTGCTACCAATAGTTTCGAACTTTCAGTTCATCTTCAGGCCTGAAGAGTTCAAAATTTCAAAACCATTGGTTGCAAAGCTAAGTATATTTGTGGAAAAGTAAAAGTTATATTTATTATTTCTTGACATAGTGTCTGGGTTTGTCCAACACGGCGGATTCAATACAAAATACAGTATGCTCTATGCGATGCACGGACAGTAATACATATTGCCTGTAAATTTCAAAATTCCTGTCAATATTTTTCTCCATTTCCTGATTTTTTATTCCCTTCTTATTTAAGTTAACCCCTGATGATTCGACATATTCAAGAAAAACAGGTTTTTTCATGACTTTGAATGACTCTACCTCACCAAAAATTAACTGCTTTCATGTAAAATGGAATTGAATAAACGTAAATTTAATTTGAAAAATTAATGGTGGATTACCTCAGAAATATGTAGATGGAAATTCTTGTGAAACTAATTTAATTCCGAATCTACTGATTATTAATTTAGTCTAAATAAGTGAGATGCCTTTAATTCTTGAAGTACACGTCCAACATTTTATCGTTATAGGTTCAAAAGTTAAACGCAATTCATACTGTGAGGTAGCCGTTAAACTTTCTTTCTGATTTAAACTTTTCGTGCATTATAAATTTTATTTTAACGTATATGAACAAGTTGTTTGATGATAGTTTCAGTGAAAGGCAATCCGTGGAAATCTTAAGCTTACCACGTCCTATAATTGATTGAATTAGTATTTACGAAGACTCAATTAGTTATAAGTAAAAATATTTTCTTTCGGCTTTGTCTAATAATCATAATAATTAATACTGAAAGGAAAATGATAAATGTGTTTCCAAACTAAATTAATTTCTGGGAATAATGTCCTTTTCTTTTTAGAAAATTATAAATTATAAAATGTTTTGATGAATATTTATGATTTAATTGCAACGGAAAAGGCGTTCAGAGTTTTGGCTTTTCAGAAAAAAAGATTTCAAGCTCATGAAAGTTAAAATTTCCGTTTTACTTAATTCTGCACGCTATCCTTCAAAAGGATTGATTGAAAGAAGGAATCAATGTGCGGTTTTATCAGTGCCTTGCGTGGTAACTCGATTAAGAAACCCATGAAGATCCGATTTAGTCAATATGATTGAAGCCTTAAAGTGAATATGAGTAACTTGCAGTCTTTTCCATTGCATTTTTAGTTTCCTTCCTTCTTTCTTCCCCTCAATTCTATCTCAGATGTGTACTTTGAACGAATTTCAGGTGCGAGAAATAAAATATGTCATTCAGCCCTAACTATATTTTATAGGAAATCATTTTCAGGTTTTTCAGTTTGAATTTGTTTCATCTTAAAGGAATATTTTTTCTAAATTTTCACACAGTCGCAATAACAGTGAGTTCTTGCTCAACTTAATATGTCTATGAAATAGATTTTGACCTGAATTAGAGTTGCAATAGCTGAAAGTATTTGTGCAATCATTACTACGCAGATCAAAGTTATATGAGTTTTGTCTCTAAGGTTACTGAGATTTTAAGTTTGGCGCTTACATTTATCATTTGACCCTGCCTATTTATTGAGCATATTGGTCGATCTTACTGACACAATCATCAGCTAGATATCATCGCTTATTTCTATATTATGGTAACTATCCTCATTTAAACATAAGAAAATTTTAAAACTGAATATCAAAGGATAAGGGCAGAGTGGTTTCACTTCTCGCGTTTTTTCGATGTTCGGCATTTCGATTTCAAAGGCACCAATATTATCAGAATATCAATGTAATTTAATCAGATACTGAACTACTGAGAATAATAAGACGGTCTCCAAAGATATACCCAAATGTACATTCTTCTATAATATTTCGTCTACTCTTTACAACCATTTGTACATTGATACTTAGAAATTGATTTTTTATTCTTTATGGAAATTACAATGAAAAAATTAATAAGCATTATTTCTTTATTCGATCGTATAATTTTACTGTATATATTTGCGAAAAGTTAGAAGTTAGTTTATTCATTTTGGGATAATTATATTTATATGTACTTTCATCTTGTCAACTGTGTACACTGCTTTTCACAATCTTCCTTTCATCTCCTTTTCTCTTTTACCGTTGATCGAGTTTCGTTTTCCTTTGAGTTTATTTCATTTAATATTCTATATCTTTAATATCAGGAGGTTTAAAATGGATTGTTTCTGTAGTAATTCCTAAGTTTTCCAACATTTGTTATTAGGACAATTTCTAAATATGTCGAATATTACTTACACTTCTTCGCTTGTACTGAGGCGACCTTAATTGTTACCACTAATGCAAAGAAACTCTGGAACAGGAAATCGTAGTAGCGATCAAAATTTTATTGACAACGTAGAGTATTCAACTTACTTTGCTTCGTAAATGTTTTCGGAACATCGATGTATTTAAGCATCAAATTATCCCGAATTCGAAGTTATATTCGATGATTAAAATAATAATTTCTATAAACTTTTATTTCCTATGGTACTTCTCCCGAATTCGTTCGACCATTATTTAAAATAAAAAATTCAAAGGAAAAAGATGCAACGAAAAAATCTTCTTCACTAATAATTTTTACGATATTTACTTACATCAGACGAATAAATTTATGAATATACATTGCTTTATGATTATTACAATAGCGAAGTAAACATGATGTTTATTGCCGTGCCTTTTGTACTCGCTGGCGCTAGAGGGCATAATTCCTTATGTAATGGATAAGAAGTAGAATCCCCAGAATCATTCCAAAGTACGCTGGATAAGGACAAGATTCTAAAGCTTCCCTCGTCGGTTGCGATCCCAAGGAATCGAAATGCCGTTAGGGGGCGTCATCCTTACTAATAACTGTTTCCAGGTGGCTCTGCCATTACCCTCGGAGGAAAGGCGTCGTCGTGTGCCTTATCTCAGCTTGGCCTCCTTTCCTACTTCCGGTTCTCGCTTCGAATCGCACCCTCAAAATGGCTATCTCACCTCCTCGGCGTATAACAGGGAACGGCAAGCTGCGAATGTTTTCGTTGCCGCCTCTTCTCAAAGAAAAGTCCCCCTTTGCTCAAGACGGTTGGGTCGTACGCTTTGGCCGTGACTTCCAATGCTTCCCGTGAACTTTGACGTGCATTGTTTTTGTGCATTCCAAGAGAGCATGGATGCGCAGTTTCAGCCTAATTGAAAAATTCTTCAGTCGGAAAAGGCCCGCAGAGAGTATTCCTATTGAAAATACGGTATCAATCGTTCGGATTCAAACAGCCAAATTCAAATCAAAACAGCCTTTCATTTCGAAAATTTGCGGATGGATGAATTCAGTTAATGTAGATGGAATTTTTATTGAGACATTTTTATTGATTGTGATTTCTCATTTGGAAATCGGTGTTAATCCTAAAACTACACATGCATGCAAATGCAAGAAAATTACTTTTTAGAAGAAAGTTTCAGAGCAGTACTTCACCAATATCTATGATCATCTGAGCATTTAAATTCACCAACGCTTGTGATATGAATACGAGTATTTATTTTTCTATTAAGAATTTGTAATACCATTTCTTAATTCTCAAAAGTCTCAATTCCGCTCATAATAAAGACGTTATAATTGTTTATTACTCGATCGACCAAAGTAAGGTAAAAACTATTATTTTTTCCTGAATTCTGAGCAGATGACGTGGAATTTCCCAACAAAATTTCCTCTGGTCTAAGGAAGTACAGTGGTACTTCGACATAAAAACTTTTCCATTTGACTTCTAGATCCGAATTTATTTTCGAGATACGAACAGAAAAAAACGAAAAGGTACAACGGAAAACTGGGGTTGGGATTCGACTTTTCGAGCTACAAACTACGAACCGGAACGAATTACGTTCGTGAGTCGAAGTGACACTGCATTTAAAACATTTCATTTTATGGAACAAAAAATTACGAAGTCAAGTATTTTGAGAAATATACAATTGGGAATGTTAAGCGACGTAAGAATAGTTTTAAAATATTACCCAGGGAATCCATTTACTTTTTTATTAACGAGTGCATTGCACTTATATAATATACATAGTATAAAATAATCTCTGGTTGTAAATTGCTATGCCTTCCCTGCTATCTGCATGTGAATCGCAAGACATACATTCAGGCGAGGAAGAATTCTTTTAATATTCTGAGACACAAACTATGACTCGTACTGGAAGTAATATGTGAGAGAAATTTTTTAAACGAGGATTCTTGATAGCACTTTCTTTATTTTTTTTTCAAACTACTTACTTAAACTGCAATTTCAACATATTTCAACAGAATGTACATGTAAAACAATTGCTTTAATCAATAATTGTTATTTATAAGTTTATAATTTGACGTAATGATGCTAACAAAGTCTCCATTATGACTCGCTCGCATTTTATAACAATGATAGAAGTAGTCTATGAATAGCCGAGTGAGTAGAGTGGGGTTAGAGTCGATTCACGGAAGAAGCCCATATTTATTGGTATTTACAAAGCATTGTGATGAATATATAATCTAAAAATGAAGATGCATCCGGATCCGGTCAATGTCAGTCATCAATAGACGGCATTGGAATCAATATCCTAACCAAGTGGCCCATTGTTATTGCCATCTGGTGATCGTGATTCTAGTTGTCCGAAACGTAGGTTTTATTTAATTTGATTATAATAATAATAAACGTCTTTATTAAGGAAGAAGAATCCCAAAGAAAATTTGGATGGGAAATCGGTTTAACGAAGTCGATTAATTTCGATTGGGATATTCCTGAAGAGTGACCTCGATGTGAGAAGAGGCGCTTTGCAGCTACCTCGGTGAAATTTTTCAGATTCCTACTTGACCCCGAATCCAGGCGCAAGTAATGCTTTTCAAATGGAAGATCCCATCAAAGGGAACCGTGGCTCCGCAAAGTCAGTGGTGCTCACAAGTCACGTCTGAAAGGGTATTTGTGAGGATATCATGAAGGGAAAAGAAACATGTCTTCTCGCTATCTCAACTCGTCCATTCGGGATCTTTTTCCCGTCCGCCCAGATTCCCAAAAACTGAGCCGATGCTATGACTTCCTGTTATAAAAATACCAAAGCTTATATGGTAGTGGTTAATTTTGGTCTTCTCCTGCCATCAGCTCTCTTCTTCATCCATTGCGATGTTATGGCACACGAAAAAGGCTTAGGTTAAAAACAGGACATCTAACTGGAACCAAACCGAAAATCGAGAACAAATTAGGTTTTGCCCGAATGAGAATCGAACCTCATTCAAAAAATTAAGATTTATTAACCCAAATCTAAACCGAAGACAGCTGTTGATTCCGAATTTCGATTTCAAGAATACCATTTTACTTATTTGTAAATGAAGGAGGATTTAAATTCAACTTACTGACGAGTTATTTTGTGATATTCTATGACAGCAAGAAAATTAAAAAAAATACTACTTTTCAAAAACACCACCGACCTTTTGCGGTCTTCAATTGAAGACGATTCTGTAAGCCGTCTTTCGCCGTGTGCAGGTGGACGTTGTTTTAAAGGGTAGAGCGAAAATAAAACCGGCTTGTCTTTGGCAGAGAAAGCGAAATCGGTGCGAAACAGAATTTCGCGTTTTGCATTGAGCCAGAGCGGAAAATATTACGGTTCGATGCTCAGGTTTAAAGTTGTTGATGAAATGGAGGTATGAATAGGTGGGGAAATTTACTAGAAATTTAAGCGTTCAGGTTTTGGTAATAAATTGAAACGAGAAAAAGGATGACCGGGAGATGAAGGGAATGAAATAAAAAATCCTCTTTTCCCAATCTGAAATTTAATTAAATGATAACAAGTAATTGACGTTTGAATTTTTAGTATAATTTAAATTCACAATGGAAACTACCGTTTTCACGTATGATTAGAAGAACGTATTTCCTAACAATAATTTTCATTTGGAAACTAAATTTTCGAACCTCATCAGCTGTAGAATGAGGTTAAATGTACCTGGCCTATACCAGCAATATTTACAGGAGAATCACGCGATCGTGACGGAGGTTGCTGGGACCGAATTTTTCAAAATAAGGTACCCAACATAAGCCATCACGTAAAGGAGCAGTCTAGTAGATAGTACTCATAAAATTATCTGATCGCTTTGTCCATACGAAATGTATAGAAGCACTATTTAAAAATATTCCATCCATTTAGTGTTAGAGAGTAAATTCAGTCAACTAATGGACGAGTAGAGGCGATCGCCTATAATAATATCGTGATAACTCTGGAATTGGTAGAAAATTAGATAGCTGAAGAAAAACCTATAAGATGCCAAAGTCTTTTAATCGCTCTTAGATTTATTTGATCATTAAAATAAATTTCATAATTACTCTCATTAACTCGTGGCAAGTCCTATAATGATGTAAGTGAATAAGAGGAGCTTTTCCAGATAAATGGATGCTGTTATCAATTCGAAATGAATTTGAATATTTTGCTTGTTTCATGAATTTGTCGGGCATGTTGACATAATATATGTAAAGTATGAATTATTATATAAAGGGAAATCTATATCTTACACAAAAATATTCATCTAGATAAAAATAAAACTTCTATTAGTAACGTTAAATGTCGTTTAAGATTATAAATATCAATATGCTTATACTGATTCTTATGCTTATATTGATATAATTGCTTCTACAATCTTTACTCCAGGTATTGATTCATTAGTTGACGTCACGGGTAGCTTGCAGAAAATTAAAAATTAATGTTTAAGTAAATATATATATAAAAAGCAAATGTCTGTCCGTCCGTCTGTCCGCCCCCCTATTTATCTCAGAAACGGCTTGCCTTAGAGATCTGAAAGAAACTGCATTGTGTTTCAACGATGCTGAAACCCCCAGGTAAACTATTCTCATCTGTAAAGACCCGGGTTCGAACCCAGGAGCCCATAATACGTTTCCATTAGAGATGAACGAAAAATACGTTTTCATGACTTGCAGAGGTTGTTTCTTTTACAAAATTAAATTAGAAATAATGGTCCTACGGAATTGAGATAAGTGTCAGAAGGAAGGGAAATGATTATATATTCTTATTTTAGTCGTGAGTCATCCATATAAATTCGAAATTGCGAGAACTTTGATAAAATACACGGAAAATTAGTAAAATTTCTGTGAAATATACAACCCATCCCTTTGACGACTAAGGCCATTGTTGGATGTTGATTTCATGAATTATCCCATATAAGTGCACGGGAATAATCAGTTCTTATAATTTTTATAAGACATTTACGTAAAGTAGGTTTTCGTTACTTGAAAACAGTAGAATAAATATTATAAATAACGGTAAGAAATATTTTGAGTTATTATGATCTTATAACGGAATTTTTTTGTGCTTAGGAGGACCAGATATATACGATAATAGGTATATTTTTAAACTAAATAAAGTTCCGTCATGCTTAACGAGGGCTTTTACTAGTAAATATATAAAAAATATAATAACGCACATATTGACAAAAGCAGTTTTTGTCTCGGACATGGGTTTATGTCTACCTTTATTTATTTCGATATTCGTTGCCCGTGAGTTTTCATTGTTAATAGTTTATTTCTCCCCTGCTATTTTCAGTGAGGTTAATTTTCGAATCATATTCAATGATTGGGGTTGGCAACGCGACAGAGTTTTTACGACATCTAAAGGGTCAAAAATGAAAAGAGGAAAATTAAAAGGGACGCATGTTTTTCATAAACTTCCGAAATAGCGGTGATGAAGATAAAGAGAGAATGTGCTAAATTCGGAGTGAAAGCTCCGTCTATGGAAAAGGGTATTTTTATGACGATCCTTCTGATAGCTCGTCGGTGCCCTTTGGGAATGGAAATGTCGCGGAATTTTGAGGGAAATTTTGGATACCTCATTTAAGTCCAAATCTGATATGTATGTTTTAAATTATTTTTCGCGTTAATTGCATGAAGCGAATGAAAATTAAATATTGTAATTTCTGTGTAATTGTTTCATTTGTGAGAGAAAACATCATGGAGATATACTTGCAATATTCATGTGCATGTAATGTATTCATGAGCTTGCTTTTACAACCTGCAGCTTCTATTTTTACTCCCTGAATTACGAGCGTGTTTCGTTCCTTGGGCCAGGTAAAGCGCAATTGGTCATCAGTTGTAAAACTGGTTTATGGTCTGATCTACCAGAACATTCCAATTTGGTCTAAAACACTGCACATTTCTTATGTCTTTCTTTTGTTGAGAACTATATTTATCGACTTTTGTTAATGCAAAGTTATTATTAACTTTTCACCTAATCTAGAGATTACGAACCTTTGTTGTGTCATATTTCATGAAATAGAATTCTCGTACATGAGTACCAACATGACGCCAAGCCATAGGAAGAGATGATAAAATCAATAGTTATTACGTCGATGATGCCCTTAAGATGTTATTGACGAAAGCTATTGTTAATTAATGGATTCCACTATTATTTTATTTGAAAATTGATATTTTAAGTAATCACAAAGATAGCGCTTTCAGAGTTCTGCGAGCGAAAATAATTCCCTCCTCTCGAGAGATAATTACTCTCTCCCTCGACTAGATCCATGCAAACTAGAAGTAACCCCTCATACGTATACCTTCCACAACAAATTTCCATAAACCTTTCATAGTCTACTCCAAAATTACTTGGGATTCCCTGACAGACCACCTAAAATCCAGTATGAACATATATAACTTTAAGATGAAGCTGTACAATTACTTCATTTTGAAGGTCTGATCCTTGCATTCATATGTCTCTCCGATTAATCTAATTTCATTGTACATATTACTTGTGTTTTATATTGATTCAGTACTAACTTTTTGTATTCTTTTAGTATTTTGGTCGTATTATATCTGTATTTTGATTTCTGGAGTTTCTTTTTTGATATTCGATTACAAAATGTCTTTTTTTTTCTTGCTCTCAAGGGTTTTTGAATCCAGAGCATTAATAAATATTATCTATCTCTCCACCAGTTCAACCCACCAAATCTTATATTAATATTGGAATGTGTCTTCAAGGCCGAGTACTTTAGGTCTCCTCTCGATCGTTTTCATGCCGACCAAGGTTATTCCTTGAAAAATGCCTTCTTATTGAAGTTTCCATTCTGTCACCGTCGTGCTTCCACTGTACATTATTAGGGGGTTTCTTTATCTTTTTCATTTCCAACCCTCCTTCACTTGCTCACAGTTACCTTGGTGATGCTATAAGCTGACCTTCGTGACAACGTCACTTGGCAAAGGTCCCAATAACAAGTTACTGCAGTTTCTCTTTCTCACCCTAAAACTTGAAGTTGACTGTAAATAGCGCCGGTGAGGTTGCATCAGAAAACTGAAAGTGTTTCCACGTATTAAATAGGGCAACATTTTTCCTTTACGAAATATCAACCGAGGAAACAATTGATCGCACCAAACCCGAGAATGGAGCCAAATGTGTTTATTATCATTCATTAATTTGCTGAACACTCATGTTTACTTGTATGTACGTGGAACTACGCAATCAGGATCTATCTTATCTCAAAATTTTCACTCTTATGTCTATAACATCAATTAATAACATTAATTTGTCTTATTATTGTCGCGCGGAGAAATGACTAACTTCAATCAAGGAATAATGCTTGTGTGGAAATTAATAACAGGAATTTCTTTATTATGGGTGATTTCATCGATTATTCTCCATTTTCATTCCAGATTTAGGTGAAGAATCTCTTATTTGGTTATTTTTTCCAAACTTAAGTCGCATTCTAAAGATTATAAAAACATTTTTTATTTTCAGAAACTTGTACTGCATTGTATTTCGGATTTGGTATCCTGGAAGTTTAACCCTATGAATGCTCTTAATTCGGAAACTTTTTCTGTGATATACTCTGAAAGTTTTAGAGCTTCCTAAAACTTGGGATTAATCGTTAACTCGTCTGAATTTTATTGTTACTGTCCTAAAGATGAGTTTTTTTTATGATGTTTGTTTGTTAAAAATTAAACTCACCGTTGTAGGATCATTTAATGTTTGAAAAATAATTGTTAGTTTGCAGTGACTTGCTGACTGTGATTGTTGAAATGAAAAGTTAAAACTAAAAGAGTGTTAGCAGTATCGTTTAAATTTGATGTCTGACAAAGTATGATAGTGTTGACATCTTTCGAATTAAAGTGATGGACTGAAGTAAATTATTAATAAGAAAATGAATAAATGAAGCAAATAGTAAACAATATAGTTAAGAGGAAACCAAGTATGGAAGATGAATATATTAATTTCTCTTTTATCCTTTGTTTCGAATTGGAGTACTACTTTGTAAAAGTCTCGATCAACAGAATAATTAATTTCTGCGGAGGAATCAGCAACAATCAAAATTAAATACAGCCGGAAGACATACTCATAAATTAATATAAGTTAAAAAGAGAAATTGACCCAAAAGTCGTCTATTATTTCTGGGTAGTTACCAAATGAATCTCACGAGATAAGCGTGATAATTTTCATGCACGACCCACTTATCGCCTTTACCCTGGATACCGGGGAATAGTTGGGCACGATACGATCCAAGTTGTATCATCCTTTCAGCAGTTAGAGAAAGACATGGGATTCCAGTTTGCACAATCAAGTGCGCATGTGGCTGAATCAAGCATCCCGGAACGTGTAAATTCAAATGAAAATAAACGGGAAACATTAAGACTCGCTGTATTTGTCTCCTAATTGACCACTGTTTTCGATTAATTTCTCCGTTGGACGCCGAAGTAGTTACGGAGGCCAAATTTGAATTTGCTGGAATAGCGTTACAACGCGAAACAAATGAATCCGACTCTCCGTAGGTGTGTTTCCAAAACAAGCTGAAAGTAGGTTGGTCATTCCGTTTGTGCTGCCATCTGCCCTAATGTTAATCCTTGGCCGAAAGCGTCGTGGTGACAATCCGTTGCGTAATGCTGTTATTTCTAGGCATGTATTTAGCAAAGCTTCCCGCGCACCCAAGATTTTCTGAATGAAGAGATTTCCAAATTGATGTTCAAAATGCGTCTCTGTCACACTTCATGCTGACCGATCTGAAACATAGTTATTTTTTCTGTCCACCAAAGCTGAGCTGGACTGAATTAAGTAGGTGGTGGTGTATGCATTACTTTCGAGGAATTTACTGCGTAGAAGATAAAGATGTCCTACCACTAGCGACCCATATGTTTCAAAGGGTGTCGCACTAATTCTATTTTGGGTGTAGGACTTTAATAGAGCACTGCCACATATTATTTGGATAACAATAATCGGTGAAATAATCAGGAGCTGATTAAATGGAGAAAACAATGGAAACGTTCCGTGTGCAAAGAATTTTTCATTAAGCTAACCCTTCCGTTGACAATTTATTCTCAAGGATAGGCCTTATCTTTGACAATACAAGGTTTTTGTTTGTGTTACATTTTTATCTAATAAAATCATAAATAAATCATGAATAGATAAAATCTTAATTTATCATAGATTACTTTAAAAGCGTACCATAAGTCAAATGGAAACGAAACCACTGTTACTACTACATATTATGCATTACTAGTATTTACAGTTATTTAATTGTACATTACTATTATTTCTTGAGAAGTACCCGTCAACGATTTTGGATTAAAATGGAGAAAATTGTGGAAGAATAAAAGCTTGAAAATTTAACAGGAAAAGGTATATTATCAGGAACCCTTAGTCCTTCTTTAGGAATCTTGTGCATTTTTGGTTATAAATAAAAACTGTCTTCAGGTTATTCATTTTATTTTTTATGGTCTTGTTAACAAAAGAAAAATTTCTGACTTTTGTCGCAGTTTAGTAAATGTTTTACAAATATGGTCATTTTTGCTCGTTTATTTGGGACTTTGTAACTTATTTGTATATCTTTCTAGATTAGTTTACGCGTAATCCTAAGAGGCAGCAATTACTTAATTTAGGCAATACTTTTCTATCTTAAATTAAGTACCCTGTTGTTTCTGAATCGATTCACGAATACCAGACTCTTCAATATAGCCTATTTGACAACATATTCAATAAATAATAGATGTTAGATTAACGAATATTTTTCCTACGTTTTGAAGGTGCTCGAAAAATTAATGTTCCATAGCTCAGAATAGTTCAGACAATTTTTTACGTTAGGGAGCTGCTAGACATCTACGGTGAATCTAGGAAATTATTTCCAACTACGGCGTTATTTACCTGCCGTCACAGATCGCTTCGTTATCCCCAAGCTGTAGTACGAGAATCCCAACCCAATTTAAAGGCACTACTCCTTTAATTTAGGCGGCTGACCTCTGTTTGTATTCTGTCGTTCTCTTCCTCCTCTAATTACCGGCGTTGATCACTCCGCTCACGTCTGTGCTGCTCGAAGGCGCAGCCAGTTCTCTTGAGTTCGCTGTGCAAGTCTCGCATCCGTTTGCTCAACTTGTGTTATTCGTTGCTCTTATAATTTGCTTCCCCCGAAAATTGAGACATTCGAGTGCGAGACACGAACTTCCAATTTATATCACCCTGTTGAGCAGATGCGTTCAAATATGTAACGGTAGCGGAAAATTCACTTATAATTTCCGCTGTTTCGTTAAGGAATATTTAAAAGCAGCTGATTCTGGTGAATTGATATGATTTCGAAGATTGCAAAATGTCTGCTTTGATTTCAATTCACTTATGATTGGGATATCCCTATTTAAGATGAACACAGATAGAAATATGCTACACGATGAATTCTTTCACAATTAGGAGCCATACGTTTTTAAAAGTTATAGAAAAAGGCGGTTTCTGGTGGAAATCCATGATGTAAAATGTTTTTTAATGGAAACAGTTGACAATTTTTAAATCGATAAGTTTTAATTTTTAAATTAAATTCGACAATTTTTAATGGAAACAGCCGACCATTGAAACCTGGTCGTGTGTTTATAACTCGTGATAACGTCACCCGAAGCCAATAACTGCTCTTCCATTTTCTTATAAAATTGTTGTTGAAAAAGCGCAAGGTCATTCCTTTATTTTACTATAATTTTATGGAATGACTCTAAATTTTGCTTTTTCTGTTCACTAAAAGTTTGGAACATAGAATTGACTGCTGATATTACAATGAATAATTAAAGGGATTAACTCCATAAACTACAAAAAGACAAACTTTTTGGTGGTTTTTGGAGTTTGTTCCGTTACATTAACCACAAACTATTCATGTTAATTAAGGATGTAGATAGATCAAATGTATCAGTGAGAGATATTCTCTTTTATCATTCTTTATTTCCATTTTAGTATTTCAGTCCATTTAATTAAGTTTTTCCCGACTTACTCTACTTTTTATCATTATAATGATACCTTGCATTAATCAGTATTCAATTCCTTATTCAATTTTCCACGGCTCTTGTATAATCGCTCATGAAGCACATCGCCAAGCTTGTTAGAGGCGGCGGTGAATAGAATTAGTTACGAAAATATAAAAAATAATTCAAATTCATCCATTTACACTCTGTTTCTTTCTCTCTACGGTTTATTTGTTTTCGAAAAAACCTCCATTTTGCAAAGAATGTTGCTGTTACGAGTACTACGGACATGAGTAGAATTAATAAGGATTACAGGGGAGAGATTATTTGAATTGTTTAGATTAGATGCTCCCTTGGATATTGTTCCCATTGGCAAATATCTCAGTTGTTTCCACTAATATGTCCAAATAAGTTCAAGAAGTTCAAAAAGTAAATAATAAGTCAGGAATTGTAAATAGGAGACATAGAAGTTGGAAGAAACGGAAAAGTTATTTTCGGTTTTAATCGTCATAAAGTCCTTCCTATCTTCGTTTTCATCTAAGTGAATACATTCTCTCAGACAATGGCGTTCCCTTCCTTTCGTTTCAATCCTTTCCAGCCATTAGCATAATATTTTTTATGATACTTGGGTATCTTCTTATCTTTTTACCAGCTGTCTACGCATTAAAAATAATAGCAAATTTTCTTGAAGTAAGTAAAATTCATCTTTCATGCTGTAAAGGAAATTTTTAACTCTTAGACGGTGTTAGCCCCTATATTACAGTATTTAAGCATACCTAGCGGATCTGTTAAATTAATTAATTTTCTTTCATATTTAATTTATAATTTATGTCGTTAAAACTAAAGCTACAGACATCTGCGGGCAGTATATTACATGGAAGGCAAATACTACAATTTACATTAATGATTCCGCGTGAAATTACGCACGAGAATGATTTAACACTTATCCCAACTAGTTAACAGTTCAATTGCTGAAATGTCTAGTTTTCTACTTTTAGAGCATGCCCTTCACATCATGAATCAAAAGGCATCGCCCTAGCGCAGAACAGAATTGAGCGTAGAATATTCGTTTGACAAATATTTCAAACATATTTTAAATGCATTCATAACTATATTTATTAGAATATATACATTTCAAATTCATAGAAGTAAATAAATAAATGAATAATTGTAGGGCTTGGTTATTTTACTTTCACTTTCGTTTATAAATGAGGTAAGAATTTCCTATCACTATCGAAAATAACTGTGAAATGAGTTAGCACGAACAGCTAGAACGAACAAGAGAAAGGCTAATAATTTGATATAAGATTGCCATAATGGCAGCGCAACTGTATTCGGGGTTCTCGTGAAGCTGATCAAGACTGCTGCGAAGCCGATAAATTCCCCAAATTAACCAGTATATTCCAACCGGTTACTCAGATGCTATTTAAAGAAATTAAAACAATGCCACGATACCTAAAACGCGATAGTTCGGTGCACAACCTTTCCCTAACTTATCCTCAAATATTGTATAAAAACTTGCTATGGTTCACCAAAACTAGGAAAGATATAGTATTAGAACACTACATCGTCATAGTACTAGTCGTTTTCTTCGACATCGCAGCGGATGAATATATTTCTCCAAGAGTCGGCAAATCCTTGTAAAAATTGTCAAACTTGACACCATGGATACATTTAATGCGTGATATCGATAAATGGCGCAGAGGGCCGTATAAACCAACCTTTTTAATTAGCAATGCGAAATTCCACTCGCACTCTAAAAACATTTTTGGCTTCTGACCAGCTTTTTTCTATTCTAGCTCTCTGCGCATTATTGAGTTGGCGTTGTCACTCTTAAGGCTGCGTGTGTATTCTCAATTGGCGTAAAAACAGTCATGCAACTTCATCAAGGAACTCACTCATGACATGACAAATTTTTCATAGTCATACGTTATTTTATGCTGAAGAGAGGTATTGTCCAAATTTTTTTAGAATTCCTGATTATGTGAGTTCTTTAGAGATCCTAAAATGTGTTAAAATTTTTAAAGCAGAATACTTATACCGTTGGATGGCATCGTATTTTGTTCCGAAGAACGAGCAATCCTCCTCTCTGGGTTCCTTATTTAGGCGACAAATCTTCCTTCAGGGCTTGTTTTTGCGGCCATTTGCTCTTAACGATCTGTATCTTTTTTCGTTCTTTACGACCATTGGAAACACGTTCGAACGCCTATTCGTAGCTAATTCTCTTCCTTCGCGCGCAATGCCCCTCTCGTCCGGCATTGCTACGGCCTCTGTTGAGATTTGCCTCAGCCAATTTTACCCTTTTCTCAGGCGCATGCGTGAAGAGGAAAATGAGAAATTAACCTAAATTATCATCCGCGATGTCGTGTCCGAGCACCCATTTCGAAAGAAAGTGAAGGCGACTTGATTTCTGAGATAGGAAAATCGCGTTAAGAAAGAAAATATGCATGTGTGAATATTTTTTTGAGGTAAATGCGTACCTATATCTGTGGAGTAAGATTTTTTACTTTATTAAGCATTCTTTATTAAGTAAACATTCCTTAAGAAGACGAAAATATTGGTTAAAGCTTCTGGTTAAGCTTTGTATTCTACTTGTGAAAAATTACAACGTAGCTTCAAACACTTTGAGATCATTTTAAACTTAATATGAAACAGTCAAAAATGAAAACATCAAATCCTCATTTGGAAGAGTAAAGACGCATTTTTCATAGTATGCCAAAAGTGGGCGAATCCAAGATAGCATAATAAAAAAACCAAAACCAGCCGGGTTTTAATAATCGAGCGGCACTAACTCTTTTCCGATAAGATACTCGGTTCAATTCAACGAATATCAATAAGCACTTATTTTTTGCTCGCATTTAATTCTGGTGCGATGAGTAACCCAATACTCCAAGCCTTTCCCTAATCTGAAGATCTTGTCCCGAATATTTCTCCTATGAGAAACCGCGGATGTTCCGTCATTGCCATGGATACGTTTTCTTTTGCTGCTTCACAATGCTTGGAACAGAAATTTCTTCACTTTTTCGGAGAAAAGTAATACACATCCGGAAAATGAAACAGCGTCGATGGGGATAAATTTTTCGTGGATGCAGACGAGCGTTACATAACCCACGGAATTGGCACAGGGCTGCTTTCTTCCCCTTCCAGGGGAACCAATGAGACGTCTTCTTCGCAGTCCACCCTCTCTCTTCTCCCCTCCTTTATTGCAAACCACTTCTTCCTTTACATTCCCATCCGATTCAGTTCCTCCGCTTCATCGCTTTCTCCCCATATTCCTTCCCTATCGACCGAAAGAGGAGAAGAAAGAAGATGCCTGCCATAAAAACGCCTCCCTCGGAACGTTTTTCCATAATCGCGGAGTTTTAGGAATGAACCAATAAAGCTCGCTTGACTGTTACTTTGTGGGGATGGTAATTGCCCTAGTCATAGATGCCTGTTATGGGGCTCAGCTATTGGTGGTGGTTTTGTCCAGGATGGTGGGGGACTGCCCCTATTATGGCAATCGATTGGCTGTTAGAATTCTGCAATGGAAATGAGACCGAAATACGTCCTTGGTGTTCAGTAATTGCTGATAATTCATGGCGCAATCCCATCTGCATGATTTACAGGAGGATTTGTTCGGCTAATTCAATTATTTTCCATTTATTCTCTTCTGCACCATTATCCGTGAAATTCCGTTTCTCTCTGAAGGATTCGAAAAAACTTTTTCTTCGCATCAATATTCACGCACAAGCTCTGCATGACGGATCGCAATGCCCTTCGAGCTTGCTTTCTTCCGCATCACGCGAAAATTTGAATTCAAACTTCGCTGCAATAACCATTGCTTTTTTGCTCCAAATTTCATCTCAGGGGTTTATAAAAGGTTTATTTTCAAAATTGACAATAATTAATAGGTAACCAATTAAGCAATTAAATGATCCTTAAATAATGTGGAAGTCTCAGAAACAGAGGGTAATTTCGCTAAACCCAAAGACCCCTTTTCAGGCAACTCGCCACGGTCTATAGCTGGAGGAGGGCAAAAATAAGGTGTAACAATAAAAGCGCAAAGAACGCTAGATATCTTGCTAATGCGTAATATATTTTCTTATGGTATCCGGATACTCAACGGAAGTCATTCTGTCGTGGCAGATGTTTGAAGAGTGCTTGAGTGTCTGGTTTCAGAAATCATGAACAGGATGGAAATTTTAACATCTAGTATCATCTCCATTGAATCGTTTTTTATTATTATACTTAGGATATTATTAGAAATTAAATGAAATAATACCAAATTCGCTTTATGGGTACGAGTGTAAAGTCTTCTCGTCAAGAATTTTTAAGTTCATTTTTTAAATTCTCGATAAATCGAATCAAAGTAAATATCTCTGTTTTGCTTTTTTACAATTGCGGGTGATAAACACTCTCTCCTTATTCCTCCCCTGATCCTGTCAATTAAAGCTTATATCTTAATAAAAAAATTCTATCCTGATGTCCTTATAACAATGTTGAATTAAGTTGAAAAAGTAACAAATTGCTTGGAGATAATGTTATTTCAGTACATTTTTCACTGAATCATGTGATATGCATACCAGACTTCGGCAATGTCTTTCCAGAACATTAGCTTAGCGATCGTAATATATATAGATTGATGACTACATTCATATACATAGAGATATTTCTTGACATTTAAGCAACCTATTTCCTAACGGTGAAATAGTGGTCCAAAATAATTCAAACATCACCGAGTTATAATAAGCATAATCTAAATAGTTCGTAAATATATTTGAAAGTACAGGAGGAAAGAGACTCGGTGGGCTTTCCTCACAATTTAATTATGAATATCAGTTTTGCTCCTGGAGTAGCGTTATCAGGTGCGACTCCGGTAGCGTAACCGGTCGTTATAATTTAATAATGTGGAAAGTTCACTAAACCTTTTTTTCTGTGCCATGGCCTTCTACGTAGTAACGTCTGACCATATCGATTTCATATATTTGAATGAATAAAGCTCTTTGATAAAGTTATTTCTCTTCAGATACCTTCCTACAATAGATCTGATAATATTTACATTCTTTCAAGTATTTTAATATTATTTTTTTTTCAAATATTTTAGAGAATGAGGAAATAATGGAAACGTATTACATAGGTGTCCAATCTTTTTATTTTGCATCATATAAACGTATTTTATGGAGACATAAATACATAATATAAATGTATATATAGAGATTGATAAAAGATCAACATTTCTTGTTGATCTTTTGTATATCTCTATATTTTTTCCAAAGTCTGTAAACTTGTACTTTTGTTGTTTCATTGTATTTTTGTAATTGTATATATTAGAATACTTTTGAAATAAACTACTATTATGACTCTCAGTACGTCTGAAATAAACATATTTATCAACATTTTCTAACCACGATCCTTCAACAATTTTTGTATTTTAATCGGTATTCGCGTAGTGGAAACCCTCTACGAATCCGTAGTTGAAATATCAAATTTCAGCAATTAATTAGCCTCAAATCCTCCCCAAATTTAATCAATTTGCTCTCTGAAATTATTCAAGTCATTCAGCATGTTGCTGCAGAACGCAGCTGATTGAGTGGGTCAGACGTCCTTTCCATTTGCAAACGATTTTCTTCTTAAACGAAGAGAGAGAGAGTGAAAGACGAATCTCACTTCCATATCTCTCATCTCGTGCGCTTCCCCTCAATCCATTGTTCCCTAGATTTGTCCTCCATTCTGCCCCGCCCCCCTTTGTTTTCATCTCAGCTCATGCTTCCCCCCTCTCTCTTTCTATACCATTTGCCTTCTCCTCACACTATTTCTACCCTTCATTATCTTTCTCTGATTTCCCTTCTCACTCCTCTTCTATTTAGTTTGGCTTTGCTCGGTTTTAACGTTCTGGTTCTGGTTTAAGGTTCTGGAGAAATAACAATCGCGTACATTACGGTATAAAATACAATAAGAGGGCGGGGCATTTAGAAATTCTGAATACCCGGTTTGAAAATTGAATCATCATTCAAATGTAAAGTAAGCGATTAAGAATTTCGACATGAACTTTCCTCAGCTAAGAAAAACAAATATTGGAATAAATCAGAGGCGATTTGAAACGTTCCAAAACTTTGTTCGACAACGTTCAATAAAGCAGTAAAAAATACACTTTCTACCATTCTCTTAAGCACACTTTATAGCGACTTATTCATGATGGGTTATTATTAATACGTAAAAAAGAAGGGGTAGAATGTGCAAACAGACAAATCTAACATGACCCTTCAAAAACTACAATTTAGCCCTAAGAGATCGAGTAGCACTATTTGAAGGCAGCTTTAAGATGAATTGAACAACTTTTTCTTCATTAATTCATTTTGTTAATGAATTTTTATATAAGTTGCTTAAATCGTGAGATTTTCCATGCATAGCCAAATTTAGTTTTCTTTTATAATTAGAAGGGAAGAATTATCTCCAAGCGTCTAAAGCAGGAGTAAGATTGAAATACGTTCACAATAGGATCAAGATGCAGCAATTTTCAGGATACGAACTCTATTCCCGCAGAATTTTTATCTCGTGATACGTTTGCAGACTCGAAATACGCATTTAGGCAATGAAGTAATTCAGAGACGCGCAATTAGCTAATTTTGCAGTTGAACTCGGATTTTTGAAAAAAGGTTTGGAAAAAATTTAAAGCAATGCGCGTTCTTACAGCTTTTAGTCCTTTTTAACTCCTGATAGATCTTTTGAATTTTTATGCCGTAGGAAGGAAAATTACCGAAATTACTTTAAGTATTTTTCAAAATCTCGTGCTCAAATATTTGTTCGTGCCGTGATATTGTTTTGCAATGGAATAACATGCAGGAAAAGACGTACATGGGATTTTTGCGCGTATATTGTAAATGACTACCTCCCGTCCTTCGCACAATCTTAAATTAAGTTGCTTCGCGAATTCCAAATTTTGAAGCTAGAATGAATTCAACACCCAGCTCTGGAACGAGGGAGCCATGGAGTTAATTTGTATTTTAGTGTACCATGGGAAAATGGGTTCTTAGTTACGTCTTCTTGATAGGGCCTACGGTTAAGAGTAGACAATTAATCGTAATCCGTAATATGATGGCATCGTTTTTCATGAATACGATCTTAATTTTTTTGTTGCTTGTTTTTACTTATGTCATTGCAGCCGTCACTCAAGAGCCATTTGCTCTTTCGGCATTTCAATCATTTTATTCGCTATTCTTAATGCCCATCTTCTCCCTTTCTTCGATACCTCTCTCCACCTCCAAATTCGGATTCCTTTCTCAATTGGAAGCTTTTCCTTTTCAACTTCGTGTAATTTCTTTCTTCGTTCCCGCTCCAATTCCTTTCTATTCCTTCCTCTCTTCTTTCGCTTCAGTTTTTCTCTTCTTCCCACGTCATTGCTTCTTGGTGTCGTAATTTCCCCTCTCAACTCGTTTACACTTCCACCGTTCCCTTTTATAACTCACGTTTCTTTCCCTCGGCTGTCTCTTTGTGTCTCCTGATTCCTTATTATCCTCTCCATCTCCCTTGAGCCTGATTACCGAGGAATTTTTCCGCCTCTTTTCTTCAATCCCCCTTATTCCGGTCCAACCATTTCTCTCCAATCTCATTTCCTCCGCTGATTAATTAAATCTCGGGAGGCGAGTGACTCTTCAATCCGAAACCGTCCGCAAACGAAATCCTTCAAAATCTCCCGGCATTCCAGTGCTTCCGTCATTCGGGATCAAGTCGACGTTGTCTCGAGGAAGTCTGGCGTCGGAATCTCTCGACGCTGCGTTGTCGCAGACTGGGATCGACGCCATGCAAACGTTTATTACTCTCACAATGCTCTTCCTTGAACTTCTCTCGATATTTTTCTCTCTCTAGATCGACCAAGTTTTGAGGGACGCGATCAGTGATGAGATAAATGTTTGACGAGTTCGGTATCGATCGAAATGATCGTGGCCTAGTTAATGTGTTTCTTTGTCACTTTAATAGTCGCAACTACTTACGATTGATATTGTATCACTATCCTCGTGTAAAGAAGTATTATCAGTATTAAGATACTAATTGATAGTCAATAATCCTAAGTTTTATCGAAACGAATAAATGCGATTGATTCCATTTAGTTTCCAAGAATTCCCAAAATGCCCTCCTATGATTGTATATAATCTGTGCTGGCAAACGCAAAATCGATTCTCTGTGCTTTTCGTTACAGAAAAGAAAGTACTTTTGTTTTTCTTGAGTTTTTCCGTTACGATAAAAACTACATTTCGTTTTCTGTTACATATAAATTACAAAAACAGCAGATTATATCAAATATTAGATTTTTATGTATAATTTTGTGTATTTAGAATTTATAGTCGATTAACTTTTCTAAACGTATGTCTTAGATAACGAACATCGAATAACAAATTTTTTCCTAAGGATTCTTAACGGAAATAGTTACTTTTGGATTATGCATACAGTTTGAGAAGAAAATGTTCATAATCTCGAATAATTGATTTGCCTGGATTTATCTAAAGACTACATCGAACATGATACCAGGAAAAAAAGGATAACTTTTCGTCTTGAAAAGTTATCCTAGTCGGCACTATTTAGAATACAATTAACCATATTCAAATAGTATTATTTCTTATACGAATCATCGCTTTGTAGAATTTATGACGAACCTTTAGCCGCAAAGGGATTTTTATGCCATTTAAATTAGTTTACCTTGCATCAATGCCATTTCCTTCCGCTTACAAATGCTTCTTGCAGTGGATAATTTATAAAACCATAATTGCTCAAATTTGGAGATCTTCATCATTCGGTTTTTCTATCCTGTGTAAAGATTTATTTTTATATCCTTTTTAATCTTTGAATCCTAAACTAAATCATCTTAAACTGACTCTTTGGTCATCCTTATTCTCTCCCTTATTGCCAGTCTATCTCTCTCTAATAGTTGCCTTTGTTTACCCTCGCTTCAAAACCATTTTCAACGCCTTTATTACAGACATTACTGCCCTTTGTATTTTTCTACTGGCCTTTATCTCGAAACTTTTCAGATACTGAACATCCTTTTCCTTAGCGTCAAGGTCTTTGCTTTATGAGAAGCAGTACTGCACGCGAAGCATTTTTCAAGCTTCCCCCATAGGTTTTCACGTATTTTAATCTTCACCATAATCCTCTTCTCACTGAAGGCCGTTCGAGTTTTGCCTGTCCGAGCCCTGGTTTCTATTCTGCTACTCAATTGACTATATTCTGCATTTACGTTTATACTAGGGCCACGATAATCACATTTTCAGCGTATTGCACCCATCTTGTGATAAGTTCTTCCGAATCACTCTAACATTTCAATGTAATAGTGTCTCCGCTTTGTACTTTGTACATTTTCTTTTGATTTGACTGCCAAGGATTCGATTGAGAGTGAAAAGTAAACACACAACACAACTTAAAATAAAAATATAGTCTTTGAGGTTTAAGTTTTAACGCGATGATTTCGTCTGATTTTGGCCTAATGGAGACGCATGGAAAGGCGGAGTAGGTTTAGCACTCCAATCCGACAACTCGCTCCAAGAGGGGTATTTAAGCTAAATAACCTCAGGAGGAGCGGAAATATACTTTGGCGCAAGTTGAGGGCCTCATCCTCCATAGAGGGTACACATATATGACTATGTTTCGGAATATTTAATCGCATACTGTTTAAATTTTCATAGAGAGGCGTTTACAGATTCTTGTTATCACATCAAGGAAGAATTTCATGAATATCGAGTAATTCCACATAATATATTTTTAGAATATATTCCATAATTTATGTTTCTGCATAAAATCCATCGCTCACTGTGATTGAAGTAAATACCGCATATAATTCGATATTTATCCTCTCTGAAGCGACTGAATTTTCTACAAGCACCTCCATGTATTTCATTACAAAAAAGGACCTCGATATAATCTTTGCGCTTCGGGCCTCTGATAGCCTGAATCTGCCTCTGGCCTTCGGATGACATCGAGTCACATCGAATATCGCTCTAACAGGCTCATCGAGAAGAACGACGTCGCATGAAAACGTGTATGAAATGGAGCGAGCGAAAGTGAGAAAACTATTTCGGCGCACTTTCCGTTCGAACCAATCGCTTATCCCCAACGAGGTTCTCGGAAAGATTTCACATAAACACTATCAGAGGGGAGAAACGGAGGAATTCATGTGGAGAAACATTCCTCATTCCTGTCCCACTTTTCCCGGAGCCAATTCCATTTTCGGGCCTTTCCCTAGGGGCACAATTACGCCGACCCGCGGTTTTTACCTTCTTTCGCGCCCGGCATCGATTTTCTTCTCCTCACGCAAGAGGAAGACGGAAAGAGAGCGTGGAAAAATCATCTGGTCTTCGCTTGATAACCTCTCTCTCTCCCTCTTTTGATGTAAGGCGCTTTCTTTCCCTCTCTCCATTCCTCGTGACATTCCCCAGAAATTCCACTGCGCCACCCACAGAAAGAGACAGGCGAACGCGTAAAATATTGGAAAAAAAGATTTTCCATCCCTCTCCGAAAAGGTTCTCATACTCCGCTATTATAAGCGGTATCTTTTATCGAATTTGTATTCGCCAGTGGAACTTTTTAAATCGATCCTTTGCGGATCAAGTGTTTGATTGGTTATTTGACGCGGTCGGCACCGGAAGTTACTCAAAAGGGAGCGTTTACTTTCTTAAAAACAGGGCTTATATGATATCCTAAACTTTTAATCGCTCGTTTAACTAAAATATAGCTGTAAATTGCCATTTATTTTCAGTTTTAAAAGTATAGAATAAAATGTTTATCCTGTCATATTTTAAAATTTCATTAACTGAATAGGCTGTTATTCCTCTATAAGTCTATTTATCTTAAATTTCCCCATTGTTTACATTTTTTCACATTGATTCGCTCGTATTTTAATATGATATTACACCTCATGATATTTTGTTTGATTTAGTCACTTTTTCAACCCAAATGTATTCTTCTAGATATTAGTAATCACCTTTCCTTTGTATTTGATCCTCCCTCTATCTATGGATCTGAATTACATATTCGATGAAGACCTTTTCTACCATTTTCTATCTCCCCATTTACTCTATTTCCTCTTCACGGGTTTTCTCTGCTTTGTGACAATCCAAAGATTCAAATAAATCTGGTACATCTTTGTGAATATATTCCTTTTCGAAAGTGTTTTTTAGATGGAGCTGAGTTGAAATAATTTGATTTGATAACTGAAAATTCCATACAATTATTTATTTGGCTTATTTTTATTTCATCTCAAAAATTAAAAATTAAAATGATCGATGGTTCACATTAGGAAAATTTGATGAAATGTTTGGGAATCTCACTCATTTCGTATAAACATTATTTAATCAATAAAAAGGAATTTGCAAATTAATCCTAGTTACATTTACTCTTTCCGGATAAATTTTTCATTTCATTTTCAATTAGAATACCATATACGTTGGCAAATTAATATTAACTTCGAAATTCGGAGTAACAAAGTATCTCATTCTAATGGAAAAATTGACCTCGTGAATTTTTATGGGCATGTTATTAATTGCAATTTGGGAAATTTAGATATCCATCACCAGGAACTAGTTTCTTTTAATATTTGAAATGTGAGTTATTCAGATTTTATTTACTTAGTAAACTAAGTAACGGCTTTATCAATCGATTATAGTCCCATTTCACTTCATTGGATTTTGTGAATTGTTTTCTTTCAGCAAATTGTACTCCGCTCCGTTTTAGACACCGATAAACGTCTAACATACGCACTGGTGGCCACTTCCGCAAGGAGTATAGCCTAAAACTTGGTGTGTTACATCTATTTAAGGACCAATCGCTTGCGTGCCGCAAACTGCAATTTGCTCCGAATCGATAGCAAACGCACTTTGGCGTGCTCACGCCCTGCCTCGCTTCCCTTCCACCGCCCAAAACTACTTTTCTCTCGGTTTTCTCACTTTCTATTCTTTTCCTTTCCCTCGCCAACTTTCCAAAAGTTTCCCAAAAGACGCACGAGATCGCAGTTTTATTTCTCTTCCACTGGAGTGCGGTAGAGGGAGATTTCCTAGGTCCTCTATTTACCACAAATTTTAACATGTAATAATTGATAGACTCAATTTGCGTCAGAATTTGCGACTGAATTCCCGTTAAACGTCTAATTATAGTAGTAGATAACTTTAATGAATTTTTGGAATATCGGGAAAAAGAGGAAGGTGAAAGAAAACGCTAATTTCTTAGGAGTCACTTCGTGCATTGACGGGAAATTTCACCAAAAATCCACTTAAATTTATGCGAGCCGTTTTAGCTTTTTTTAAATCTCTATTTTGATGGAGAAAATAAAGTGATTTTAATTTGATTTTCCTAAAAAAATAAAGACACTTTCCAACCAACAACCAATATTTGAGCAATGCAATTTGAGGTCAAATATTCCCGGAGGAAAACCCCTCCAAAAACCTCCAGTGGACATTACAGATCTTTTCAATGTTACACAAGAATTACATTAAAACAATAAATAATTACATAGAATAAATTCTTCCTATACAGACGGATAGGGCAAGAGAATTGACAAAAATTTGATTTTAAATGTTCCACTATTTTTCAAATTTTCGGTAAGGAAATATTTTTATTCCTCACAAGAAAATGGTATTTTTGAAGGTTTTTCTTTTATTTATTTTTCTTCCGTTATAATTTTAGTCCGTTACACTTTTGCCATGTTTATATATGCCAATTTTGGTAGGAATGAAATCGGACATTTCTTACTCTTCCTTACCGTTGATAAGGAAAACGTCATCACAGTTTCTGTTATAATGGCTGGAAATTAAACCTTAGAACTAATGAAAGTTTAGTGTTCTTCTTTTTAACTTTATAGCAATTACAATGATATTCATTTCATGATAAACATTCACGGATTATAATTGAAGACATTTCTTATGGGAAAATAACTCAAACAACGCAGGTGTTTATTAAGTATGCCAGCGTTTGAATCTTATCTTTTTTGTTAATGCAATTCTTTGATAAAGTCGTTTAAAAGGTATTTATATAAACATCAGCATCCTGAAAACCACCGATAGGACTCATAATTAGGAAAGCTTTGGGTTAATAGATAAAATTTACTTGCGACGTTGAGGACAAAGATGGTTACAAGAATCCTTTTCCTGAAATTTAATCATTAGATGCTGAATGAAGAATCTTAAGACATTGCAACAAGGAGATATTTTCAGCTGTAGCTGCCTATCTATCACTTCTTTAGTGATAAATCCACCTTATCTTCCTAAATATCACCATTTTCGCTAGGAGACTAATTTTAGAGCGCATATATAATTCCTAACTCTGATTATACTAATATCAATTGAACAGCTCTAGCAAAATTCGACCTGAAACGCTCAAGTCAGTTGTATTATTATGTGACGATTCATTTATGAAAGTTTGCTGCTGAAAAATATCTTCATACGTAAAGGTTTTTAATGCTGTTCTCTGAAGAGGTGGTAAAGTATTTCTTTGCAGATGGTAATAAATTGGAGACTTTCTGCTATTCTGATAGTTATAAAAGTACATTTTGGGGCGAGTAACTTCCCTGGTGAGGAATAATCTGCGGCGAGCACATTATTTTACACAAAAATTGTCCGGCGAGCAACTGATCGCGAGGAATTACCATCAAATCTCTCCATATGTCTTGTCAAGGGTAAAGAAAAGGACTCCGGAAGCTATGCTTCATATCCATCCTGGGATTTTCTGTTTGCTAAATTTATTATTTAGTTCCATCAATCATTAATAGTTATTGATTTATTACAAGAAACGGCTGCAGTATTGGCGTATGTGGATGTATAGCTTAGTTAAATACCAAAGAATAATGCTAACATATTTTACTCTGTATTCGGTGTTTAGTCTTTTTTAAATTTGAATTTATATTATAATTTACAAATTCTTGGTGTTCTGTGCCGTGAAATTTGGGCTGATATATAGATAGATATAATAGCTTAATGTGCCATGTAAGGTACAAGGTTCGGAAAAACTGCCTGCTTTAGAGAAATCAAGAAATTTCGTTCGATGAAAAAAAGACGCAACGCAACGCTCAAGACGCAAAATAGCTTTTTCCGTAGCATGTTCTGCTTATATCGCGGGGCGATAAATGAGTTCTATGTAAAAGAAACTAAATATCCGATGAGATACATATGTGTGAGTTAAATATTTGTGCAAAGGGTACATAACATCTTGAGATTTGGAGAATTTGTACTTTTTATCGAGTGTCGAAAGGAAGATTCAGCTTGCTGATTATTTGGATAGAAGTTTTGGGATCCGTGCTCCTCTTTCTTTATTTGAGGAGAAAGGGTAAGAGGCATTGTTGTATGTGAATTATTCGGCGTCGAGCGTCCATATCCCTCTCGTGTTAATATCCTGTCCTCTTTTCTCATTCTTTCAGCACGCCTTCCACTCACCTTCATCGTACTTAGCAACTAGACGAAATCCTTGAAAGGATAACGGCACCGCGGACAGATAAGAAAGGGGTCGCAGGGGTTACGGGAGTCCACAAGGGTGCAGAGGAATCTTTTCCTGGATAGGCATTTCCTCTGGGGATCAATGACACGTGACCTGATGAGGTCGGATGCCTGGAAGGACGTTCAGTTTAATGTCATGCCCTTCCACTTCTAACGGCAGCGACCCCTTCATTATAATCGGACCTCTCCTGAAAATGAGCGAGCGATTAATCACCAGCCGCATTAGCATACTTTTAGCGATCCATCGTTCTTTCCTTGGCCAAAGTTTCCGAGTATTAAGTGTCTTAGAAAAGCACACCTCAATTCGAAATCTCGACCCTAATGGCGAATGCTCTCATTACATTTTTAGTAACTTCTGCGAATGAATTTTTGCCGCAACTGCATTACTACTGTTTGTTAAGAATTATATTTTCAGGAATCTTTTAGCAACTTGAAATAGATCCTATTTGAAATGATAGATAAACTAACTCACTAACGAAAGACATGAAACCTTAAGAAATCTGGGCCTTTGATTAAAATTAAGTTGTGCACTTTTCACGTGTTATTTTGTTATTTATTACGAGTAACTTTCACCGTTTTTAACGTAAACCTTTATAGTTAAGTAATTTTGAGTTATAAAAGATCATGTCATAAGATCTAATCGTCCGATAAATTTTTACTTCTGCCTTTACAACTTTGTTAAAGTTAATGAGAATAAATTATCGTAAATCTTATGAGCTATTTTTTATCAATTCATCGTCAATTACCTCAAGTATTTATTTCCGATCTGAGAACTTGACTAAGATTTTGTCTTTCTGAAGGAAATCAAAACTCATAAAATAACTTCTAATTAACCTGTATCTATATCTGCTTGCGGCTTCTGAAAAATGACATGAATAGTAACTACTAATTACTAGTAATAGACTGAAATAATTTAATTTACAGCAATTGTCCTCAAATCCATGAATTCCCTCCCATGATTTTTTTTCAGTTTTCAAGCACTGAAAGCACCGGCTTTAAATTATTTAAATGTAAGTCAAACATTTCCTCTTACTGCAATCAGGCAATTTTGTTTTCGAATTGATGACATAAACTTTCTATCTTTTCATTAGTAGCTCCACTTTTATCTCGGTATATTTAATTTTCTCTTTTACTAATACATTTTATGTTATTATACATATGTGAATATCAAAGTGAGCAAAATGTAAAGGGTAGATATGTAATTTTAAACATTTCGTAGATTACTAACTATCGAGCTTTTTGAGGGAAAATGCCGGAGTTATGTAACGAAAAGACTGGAGCGAACTCTTTTTCGCTGTACCCTACATTTGGGACTGTTATTCTTGGACCATTTCTCCCGTAACAAAGCAAAAAGTGTAAGCGAGCTCTTCCCGTGCTGTGCTTGCGATCTAATGCAGTCATGCATTTGAAGCACTCTACTTCGCTTGGAAGAGCTCACTTGAATTGAACCATTGTCCTACAAACTAACGAAACCTTTATTTCTACTGTTCCCGTAATCAGCTGATATGATCTATACCCAAGTCTCAAATAAAAATTGTCGTCTTTAATAAGGGCATACTTGGATCTTTTAACTTATGAATATTTTTAAGATTTACTTATTAGTACTCAAGTAAAATATTTTACAGATGTGTAAAAAAACGCAAATGGGAAAATTTTCTCGAGTTAGCACATTGTATTTCCCGCATCTTTGCGGCATTTCAATCATAGAAGTGAAAATGGGATTATCCTAAGTTTATAAAAGTCACTGAATTTAAGATTGTATAGATATTTATTTGTGAGATTGTGAGTTTCTTTGGACTCGCCAAATTCTCAACTTCAACTCTTCAACTCGCTAAAATTCGACTTATGAAGACATAATTCCTATAATTGGTGTAAATTCAATGATAATATTATTATTTTCATTAGAATAATAATACTCATATTTTCCAGCTCATTGTAGAGATAAAAATTTCAACGGCCATAGATAATTTAAATCGTTCACGCATCGCAAGTAAGCGGATTTTCGTCTGATATCTTATGTGAATACGAGATCGAAGTTGTATTTCCTAAACTTAGAAGATTCAGGATATCAGAGTATGAAGTTATAACTAATTTAACAACTTCTTCCAAACACTTTCAGAATCAAAATAGAATGAAAATTTGGAGACTTTATGCGACGTCAATGGACGTCAGTTATGTATGATTTTGGTCACTCTCAGAATTTGAATGCGTGAAGGAAAAGCAGTTAAGGAATGGGAGATATTGCTGTTTTATAACGATGAGAGTATTTAATTCAATACGTGTACAAGCAAGTACACTAATGGGACCATTTGTGGACTTGCTTGTACACGTATTGAATTAAATACTCTCATCGTTATGAAGTTCCACCAGGTCTCCCTGGACTGTATTCATTTTGCTGTTTTATGTTTCATTTAGCTACAATTTCGCTGATAATAATGATCGACGGGCGTCGACGCTGGAAGGATATACTCGTAGAACTCGAATCGAAATTTCACGACATATTTTCATTGATCATTTGGATGTAAGAAAAATTAGTGCTAAAATAGAGTAGATAACTTCCATTTATTTTCACCTGAAGAATAAATGTAATAGCAAACGAATATTTTCATTAGGATAACGAAATCGACTAATAGTATAGGTCTTTTTTGTCTGAGTGTGATGACAATATCTGATTTTAATTGAAACTTTTATATATTCCTCTATTTCAAGACGATATGATCCAGGAACCAGGTGTAATCAATCCTGAAATTTAAGCTTGTTCTTTCAAGTTATTGATATGAGTATTAATCACTTGAATTAAATGTGTGATATTTACTTTGTCTCTTTATGTCACCCTAAGTGTTTAATTGGCACAATCTGTATCTTTCTCTCGCTTTACTCTCAACGTAAATCGGAAAGTCGTTATTATAACTTTCTTATCCTTCTCGCTGGATTCCCATACCCAAATCTCTTCGGTAGTGTCTTCCTGCAGTGGATGGATTTGAACTTTGAATAAATATCACAGACTTTCTATTCCACAGAGTAGTAGATATTCTTTCTTCTTCTTTCGTAGTTTTAATTTTAATTTGATTAGTTTTTATATTTTCTGTTACCTCTAAATACTGTTTTACAACCTTGAAATCCAATCATCATTTACATTAATCTTTAGTATGAGTTAATGCAAAATTGGACATTGACTTTGGCGAATCCAGACGGGACAACCGACCACCCTAGCCCCCAGAATGTGAGTTTAAACTAGATACTTACGGCGAAGAGTGCTAATTATCACTATATATCTGAAGCATTTATAGCGGTAAATGGCATTTTTAAAGATTTATCGTTGAGAATCAATGATCTAAGATGAAGTTTGCATTAACAAGAACGTGTATGTCGAAATTGCCTTAGATCATTCTCCCTTTGGCATGTTTCTAGACCCGTCCCTGGGAACTTAAGTGTCAACATCGCCATAAATATTGTGCACTGGTATTTGTATGACAAGAGATATTACAAGAAGAATTATTCTTCTATGCACTGGTAACGAGTGTGAATTCAACGGGAATTTCTGCTATAATCTGGCCCCCGGATAGCCAAGTGGGCAACGCGTTCGATTTCAAAGTAAGCGGTCCCGGGTACGATTTCCGCTGGGGGTTACGTGTGAAATGACATAAGCTGTCGAAGCACTTTTAACAATACTGTCAGAGTACGGAACAAATATCCAAAATTATTATATTAGTAGTAGTATTTAACAATACTACTACTCTGTTATAATCTATTATCACTGGCTGGAATTCGTGTGGAGACATAATGAACTAAGAGAAAAAAACGTAATTTCCACTCAAAATTCTATGTGGAATTTGCAAAGTGTTATTCACTCAAAATCCTATGAGGAATTTGGAAAGTGTTTTTCTCTCAGTTCGATAATTTCTGTTTTCTTATTCAAATTCTTTGATTTCGATGTCCATATACTGCCTTAAATTTCCTTTGCTATTGGATGCAGTAAAACCAGCAGGTTCATTAAAACAAAGTAGCTGCGAATCGGTTTGAGTAGTAGAATGCAGGAATCAGCCATTCAACCCTTTTGGTGATTCGCCGTTCGTCCTCAATGAATAAAAAAGACCTGTTTATTTCCTCCTTTACGTTCGGAGGGAGCAAAGAGTGTTTTAAGAGAGCCAGCGAAAGATGTGCGCGTAGAATTGAGGGGAAAGTAGTAATGGAAAGCCCGCGTTTTATTGACGTCCTGGAATACCCAATAGTAAGTAAAAAAAGAATTTCTCTTTGAAAGAGAGAAAAGTGAAGAATGCTAAACGATGTTTCACAGTCCGTTAAAAAATTAGGATCGGATATTTCAGTGCACCAAAGTTTCCGTTGATAGGTGTCGAGGACATCAAAGTTTTTACGGCCCTTGCCCAGGGTGCTGGGTTTTCTGCCGTTTGTTTCTCGTGCTGCGTTCTACCCATCTCATCAGATCGAAGCTGGAGATGAAACTGCGAGCGTTTGAGAGCGAAACGATGGGGAGTAGTTGCTGAGAGGCGTAGTGTACGGAGCTTTATCCTTCTTCCAGAGTTTATGCCCGCTGTTGATGCTTGAGCGGGAATACGTCGTTTGTGGAAATGGTGAAAAACATGGAACGGAAAATGGAAAATTGCATGCGGGGCAAGGAGATTAGCCTTAAACTAGTCTTTCTTTTTTCAAGAGGGAATGGGACGGTCTCGGGAGAGGCCGTGACCCCCTTGATTATTCGATTAGTACCAGTCGGCGTTTCCCAAACTCTCCGGCAGACCGGTTGTCTTGACGATAGGTTTTTTACGTCCCACCGTTGTGCAAACCAAGTATATTCCCTACAGCAGCGCTTCCCAAACTTTGTTTTAACCAAACCACTCGTTATTAGTTTCTTTCTAAATTCAGATAGAGGAGGAAGAAAACATTAACTCTGGAATAAAATATTTCAAAACCTTTATTTCGATCTCTTTTTCAAGGAAAAATTATTCCAATTATAAATCACATACGTAACGCAAAGTTAGAAGAATAAGTTACCTTGCGATATAAATCAGCGCATCAACGGCGCACCACTGTGCACCGACACACGGGCTAGGAAGCACTGCCCTTCGATGTTCTTTTGCCGAGGGCAGTGTAGACTGAGTTTCAAGGATTATAATTCTTAGCAGTGTGAGTAATAATTTAACTTATGATAATTGTATTGTAATCGTACGCATTACACTGACAGTATATCAATAATATTTATTAATATTACTAAACTATTTTTTTGTTGTATAAAAAGCGAAAAAACACTATTTGGACTAGTACGGAACACTTTTCAGGGAATGGGATAGAGACATTTCAGTTTAATGAACGAAATCAACATCTGGAATCATGAAAACCTTTAGATAACTTGCATAATTGAGATACGAGCCATTCGTGAAGCGTCTTCAACTTCACCCCGTCATCTATTTTCTCTGATTGATTGAATATATTTCTTATTACATCAATCTTGACCACGAGTTTTGATGCGTTCGGTGTACTTACTATTCTCAAGGAAAACGGACATGAAGAAAGTCTAACAGGACCAGTACTCGAATCTAAATTCCTTACACTTTTAGTGTATTTATTATTTCCGATACTTTTCATTGAAAGCAAATTTTAATAAATAAAACTTGAAAGCTATAGGAAGTAATGCTGTAAAAAAGTGAATGCTTTAATGCGTCTGCATTACATAACGTAAAGTGAATGATACTTTGTTGTCTGCAAATCTTCTACCGAATGAAATTACCCGTGATAAGTATTTGGTTTCTCATTGTTCTACCTTGTTACAGACCTTCAAAAAGACCGTAATTGTATCTATAAAATATTAATATACCTTCAAACCATTTTGTTATAAAATTGCGAGTCACAACAATATTTGGTAGAAATATTCCTATAAGTTTGGGTATAATGTTTGATCCTATGACTATCGAGGAAGTGTGTGCCGTGGTAGTGTCCCAGATTCCGCCATGATGCAGTCTCTGCACGAGATAGGGGATTTTACTTCATCTTATATTAATTTATTACCATGGCTAAATAAAATGCAATTCATAGTATATAGTAAGCTAAAGAAAAAACTATGATTAGCTCAAATGGCGACGTTAAGGGATCCGGAAACTTTTCATTCCTCCGCACATATTTCTGCCAAATGGCAATTCTCCTTAACCAGTGCTATCCAGGGTACATAAGTCATCCTACAACCGGAAACTAATCGCGGTGTCCATTTATGTCCGAGTGCTCCGAGGGAACAATCGAAGGGAAGAATCCGAGATTATTTGAGGTCTGAATCGTCCAACTTAGAAACCAATTTCGGTGGGACATTCCAAATAATTTCCTCCCAGCTTGCATTTCGACCTCCCAACTGTCCAGCAGAGGCCAAACAAGGCTATCTCCCTTCCCTCCTCCCCTTTTCGAAGCATTCTCTGCTCATGACAAGCAGGCCGTCCCTCGTTGTTAATTGATTCCCGGCGAAGATTCTGACCACAGCGGTCGCAGCTTCTGCCCAGCACTAAAACCGCGTCTCCGCCATCTCGCGGCAATTTATCCATCGAAAGGTCTTCGATAGGCAAACCACCCTCCCCAACCGGAATTTTTCCCAAGAAAAATTTCGGAACCGATTGGAAGATTACGTCCCGACCTTTCCCGATTGCTTCCCTCCCTTTAATTGCTTCCTGTTCATATAAGATTCATTGAGGAGTCGTTATGGAATCAATGGAATTTTTGAGATCCGATAGAAGTTAGAGTTTTTCATAAAGGCATTTAATTATTCTATCTCATTTCGAAGTGACCTTTATAATATGAGCAAAGTTGACTCATCCGTAATTATTGATAAATGAAAGGAATAACCTTCGGATGTAGCAGAAATAGAATATGATACACTTACTATCTACGATGGTGAACTTAATTGCAAACGGAGTTATTTAGAGTATATGGTCCAAGAGCAAATAAAAAATTATTTCTATTATTATAAATTTGATTGCCAGTTATATCCTTTTGAGAATTTACGATTTCAATATTCAGATGCGTATCTTTACTTCTTAATAATTTTCTAACTTAATCTTTACTCAAAATCTATTGCATTACGTAAAAGTTCGTTACTTATGACATTTCCGCAAAGATCATCTAATTCTCAATTTATTATTATATTACATTATCTAGATAACTTTACAATAATGGACAAATTATTGTACGTACTATTTTTTAATGTTACGAAAACAACAAAAACTGAAATTTTTCCTTTTCTCCTTTAGTAAAAAAGCAACCTGCATGAAATAATTCTGAAATGCGCTGTATAAAATACAATTAATCCAAATATTATCATTAGCTTTCCACAAACATAGTTCAGGCCTTTGAGAGAATTAAGTAATGGATTTGTGGAATCCGCCTGTTTAAAAATCAAGTCTAAATTCAAATGTTATTTTAATGGTCATATAAAATCGATTTTTCGAAAAAGTTCAAAGGGTCTGATATCCCGTATTTGCGACCGCAACAGAAAAGCTTTGGAAGCTCTTTGTTGTATGATAGAGAGATTTTGATAATTAAAGTTCATTTAATTTCAGAGAGATGAGTTACAAAATAGATAAGTATGATTACCATCGAAACTGTCTATGATAGCTTTCTACTATCGAAGCTCAGAATGCTATCATATTCATGGAATTTTAATGATACTAAACGTATCCAGCGATGAAAGTAAACATCAATATTCGTTATTCGAGGTTGGTTTGACTTTCAAAATTGTGAAAATTTTAGAAATTAGGGGACTTTAATTTCAATACATTAATTGTTACGGAAAATTAGTTATTCGTACTTATCATGAATTATTTACTGCCTAATATTTTAAGTTTTAAGTTAATATGCTTCTAAAATCAAACATCGTGACTCTATTTTTACAATTAAACCGGCAATAATTTATTACATCAGACGCGACGATTTAGCGTTCCAGATATAGAAATCTCTCTCATTACATAAAATAAGTATAATGTGATCCCACTGCTACCGTAACGTTTGGTATTCCTCGATTCGTTTATTTTGCTGGCAATATTCGACAACACACAGGAATATATAGTATTGGAATCTTAATTCCATTATGATCATAGCTGTTTTCGTTAACCTAGTAAAAATACTGAAAGTATCAGATATTTCCAGTGATGATGTTCTACTTGTAAGCTACACTAGTATCCTTCATCTATCCACTAATCTCTAAAAAAACAACGCATAGTGTTATTTCACCCCACCTAACGCGAATGACCGGTAGAGGATTCATATAAATCTCCTCAATATATATCAATACATGAATGTGAGGTTATATATAGTCGAAATTTTAGTTGAAGGAAATATTCTCGGGTTTCCCACCGGGTCGCGTCTCTCCATGTTGTCGACGTTTCGGCTGCATACGCTCCAGCCATCATCAGGAACTGATGATGGCTGGAAATTTTAGTTACTTACCTGAGTAATGAATGGTGTGTTAAGAGTTTTAGTGAAGGCAAAAACTTGTGTAGGGATCGTGCATGCTTAATTTGTAAAATTTTAATGGAATACCATAGATTTTCGCACACTTCGTTACAACTGTACAATCAGTCCATTAGTGATGCAATTTCTACCATAAACTGTAATATTTAGTTAATATTTAGACTTCCAGTGTCCACTTACGATAGAAAGAAGGGAAACACTTAGGAAGATTACGAATAGGGAACGAGAGCTGAATATTTTCAGCTCAAGAGAGGACCTTAGTCGCAATTCGGGGAAGAAATATGTACGGTGGATTTTTTCGTTGTAACACACGCTCATTTCAATCCGACGAAAAAACTAGAAAAAAGGTGTGTGTACGGGAGGAGGCGCTCTGACGAGGGTTCTAGGCCATTGGTTTCTCCAGCAGAACTCGATTCCTTTAAGCGATTTCGGATGGATTCGAAGGGAGAATTAATCTGCGTGAGTAAAATAAGGGTTGAAGAGGGGGCTGGAATGAGATTTCTGGGCGATAAGAAGGGGAAGGAGTGGGTGGGGGCAGAGAGAGGGGCAGGGAGAGAATGAAAATAGAGGGCGGTGGGGATTTCCCACATCCCTCAGCGCGTTGCTCTTAATCTTGGAGGAAAAGGGATTTTTTCCCGCAATGGGTGATTTCGGAGAATGTCGGTGTGCATTGTGAAGCTTAACTCGAAAAGTAAAACTCGGACCTTTATTCCATCCCTTCTTGCTAATCATAAGTTAAAATAGTTTATGGCAAAATTCTTCTCGCAAGGGTAAGAAACGGCAATAAAATTAGGAATAAAATTTGTACTAATATCACTGCGTTTTTGTAACGCAGAAATTAGGCTATTTTTGTTCGTATTGAGATAAACCTGGAATGGAATTGTATTGATTTTAGACCAGGGTTGTCCAGTATACGACCCGCGGACCCGAATGCGAAAGGTTTTAAACTGGGCCGCCAATCTTATCGAAGTTAAAAAAACATTTTTCGGTCTCAGAAAAATGGACCCTTTGATGAAAAAGTGTTCCTAATCGAAAAACAAATGCAATCATTCGTTAAAATTAGCCTTGCTTCATCAAAGCTTAACTTTCTTTGTGCAATGAATAGCTTTTTCGTCTGTTAGTGCAGAGGTTTTGATGAGATAATGAGGCATTTGCAAATATGCATGTGCTTTTGAGTGTAATCAGTCAGCAAAAAGATAGACGTACTAATTTGAGATACACTAAAGAATGGTAGCCAAATATAAGGGGTCCTCATTGGCTCACCGAAAGCGTTGGACAACCTTCCTTTACAAAAAATCGATCTTTTTATCAACGAGATAAATATCTGTGTTCACACTCCGAATAATAGAGCTTTCCATTTAATACCGGTGTTTAGATTTTCCGCCATTTTAAGGCATCTGCTGTGTCGCCGGCTATTTTCAGGAATAGCAAACTTCCTCTTTCTTAAATTAAATTCCTTCTAATCATCTTCTTAACCCAAATTCTTACAAACAGAGAATTGGAGATCGGAGAAGAGATATTTGAACTAGAAAGGAGAGCCCGTGGAAAGAATGGGTTTAACGCGTCTGAGGAAGGAAAGCAATGGATGAAAAAGTGAGAGGGTGTCAGAAGCATATTAAACAGCTGAAAATAATGGATGGAATTGGTTTAAATTAAGCATTTAGATGGATTACATCCGAAAAGAAAAACCCAGTCATTATACAAATCCATAATTATTGTATATAATCGCTAAAATTGTTCAATTAATATCAACATTAATGTTACTGCTGTGAGTGACTTTGTGTATGGTAAAATCGTTGATTTATCCATGTAAACATCCCTGAAAATTTCTCGCATTCATAATTCAAAGCCAATTGATTTCCTCTAGTGGTTGCCGGATTTTAATATGATGTTCCGAGTATTGGACGGTGATCAAAGGAAACACCGGCAGTAGAGGAGTGGGATTTTTCGTCAAGTTCTCAGAAGACCCATTCTCTCATTTCGCGGAACAAATTAAATTCCTTATTGAGTGTCTTCCTGTAGCTTGCAACCTAAAACTTACGCGATCAATCGATTCGATTCATTTTCTACATTGATATTTGCTTTGCGAGAAAGTGAAGTGTGGAAAGCATCTCCAACATTACATGGACGCCTTTTCAGAATACACATAAACCAAACTCTACGTATTCATTCCCCATTTGTGCAGTTGAATTAGAAAATATCGTCGATAGCTAAATTTAAGAGGCATTAAATCTTCTCCATGATTTGGTATCTGTTGAATTTTATCTCAAATGCTATGGTTGATATATAATTGCTAGACTTTTAAACTCTGCTCTGATTATAAAAAAAGAAAATAAGCATGGCTTTGGCGTAGGAGACGGAGTCCGGCTTGGGAAAATGTGAACCCTACTAATTTCATTGTCTTTGTATAAACATCATCAGGAAAACTAGAACACAAAATCATATATGCAATTTTATTTTAACTGCTACAAGAGGATGCATTTTTAAGAAATACGTTGAGAAGCTATAAGCAGAACATTTTACTGTTAAGGGTCGCAACTGTGACGAAAGAGGTAAAAACTTTCGTTCGGAGAAATTTCATCGAAAGGGGATGGCTAAAATGTCAACTTCAATTGAACTATTTTATAATTTACGAGAATTGCGAAATTTTCGGGCGAGATCGACTTTTTACCGAAAAGAATCTCTGAGAAAATGTTTTTGGCCAGTTCAGAGTTTTGGCTAGCCCAGAATTCCTTATTTTAACATGATAAGAATTTTTACACTAATATTTTTTAGCTATCTCAGTTTTGATTACAGCAAATTGCATTGATTAAACGACTTGTTTTTCAAATGACCTAACAACGTCGTTAAATATCATGGTAGGTCGGACTTCGTGGCAGCATCATTAAAGAACGAAGAAAACTTTGTAACTTCCACAACATATTTTTATTTTTCATGACCGTTTTCGGCTACAGTTCCATCATCAGGTGAATAAAACAAGAAATGCCTAAGTAAGCATCTCTTATACTACAATAATATACTATACTAATATACATTACTAATATACTAATACTATATTAATATACTATACTACGATAATACTATTGTATATAACTGATTATGACGTTGTAACCGAAACCGATCGTGAAAAATACAAAATAATCCGTGGAAACAAAGAAAAAGTTTTACTTAGCATCATTATCATACTGAGCGGAGCAAAGAGTCTTACTTTTGCCATTTCACAATTTCAGCAACTGATGGTCATTTTCTTATATTAACTTGTTTCTAAGACTAAGAAAGATGAGAACCTTCGTACTAGTTTAAATACGAATTTACCTCATCAGTATATTTCGGGTAAAAGTAATAAAATAAATGCTTGAAGACCTACTTCACTTATGACGCAATTCTAAGCATGAAAAAATCATGGACGGGACTATTTTCTAATTTATAGGTCTTCAAAAATTAACTATGACAAAATTATAATCGTTAATATCAGAGGAACTGACGTTTTCAAAAGCAAANTGTTTCAGAAAGTCTTCACGGGAGACTAACCGGATTGTTTCTTGGTGTAGAACCAACGTTTTGGCCACTTTCACCGTGGCCATCTTCAGGGTGTATCCCTCAGCGGGTAATGAAGTATTGGATATTCTTTACCCGCTGAGGGATACACCCTGAAGATGGCCACGGCGAAAGTGGCCAAAACGTTGGTTCTACACCAAGAAACAATCCGGTTAGTCTCCCGTGAAGACTTTCTACAACATTATTATTATACTTTCAGTACTGATAAACTGTCTGGTGTTGATAATGGTTGTCGATAGTATATATAGTATATAGTTGTTGTAAGTATTTTGGATTTATTACAACGGATTTTAATGTCGCATGTTATCAAATACTTGAATATTCTTGTAATGGAGATATCAAAAGAAAATTTTCTCTGCACAATGGAAACTTATTTTTGAGTAGTCTTATTCTGGCAATGGCAATTTTGTTGCAGTGTTATTTTTTTGATATCCTAAATTTTGTTGCAGTGTTTTTTATTCTCGTTTTGGTTTGTAGAATTATGTTTTGAATATTTATCGTGTTTAAATTTAATTATTAAGGCGATTTTCATAACAGCTTTATATTGTATCATGTATTGTGTATCCTTGCTTTACTTTGGTGCTCTTGGAGTTTCTGTTTTCGAATCTTTTAGTTACTGTAATGTTACGACGCGTCCCAACACATACAGTAACGTCGCGACGTTACTGTATGTGTTGGGACGGTTCCTCACTTTCTCCTTCTGAGTGGCCGATTTATTGCTCTTGATACGTTACCCTAAGTATCACTTACTTCTCTTAGTACTCACTAATTCTTGTAATTTTCCTCACCCTATCTACTTTTTAAAATTTCAATTAACGATGAATTTGATTGACGAGTCGACTTTATAGTCTCATTGTTCACTAAGAAGACCTCATTTATTTATTTACTCAAAGAAATGGTAACGTTCCTCAAGTAACTTCCACGTAGGGCATTGAACCGCCATTGATTGAACATTGAATTGATATTTTTCGTTCCGAATTTTGCATCGGTTCAACGAATAAAAACTAGTATTGGTTCTTTTCCGGATTTACTCTTTTTGCCAACGTCGATCCGAACAGGTAATTTTCACACCAGCCATTGTAATATTGCATCTTTCTGAGAGTTTGTTTTATTATTTCTAACTACTTTCATTTTCATGACATTACGTAGAATTTTAGAATAAAATTTATTAATTTCTTTAGTCGAAATATACTAATAATATTCTAATATTACATACAACAAGCACATACATACATACAAGCTACGCTTGTTTAGTAAGTCTTCCAGCCAAGTTAAAGTTTGGATTATTGGGAGCCAAAAATCGGAACGGAATTAAAAAGGATTTTCGGTTCGGGTTCAAGAATTTCGAATTTTTCGGTTCTGGTTTGGATTTCCTTCTTGCAAAGGTAACGTTTTTCTTATCTCGTTTTTCGGTTCGGTGCCTTGCTTTCACGTCGGCTCTTTACTTTGATATTTATGAGATTTTTCCTTCGATCGAACGAAAATAAATCGATTACTTTTCTTTGGAATCCATACTTGTTGCCCGACTGTCATCTGTCGCTTTATTTCGATACCCAGCCTGCGTCCGCTCGATCCGAGTTTTTATTCAGAGCGCAGGATTTAACCGAGGAGCTCAAAACCCAAGAGAAGTTACAGGTGCACCGGGCGACACGGTCACTCAGACTAAAATATTTATGCGGTTCTATTGCACGTGCTGAGAAAGCGATTGGCTACAAATCGATAGGGTCGACTCAATGAGAGCGTACAACAACTTTTTTGGGCAAACCTTCGGGGCTCCCGTCTCCAATTATCAAAACGTGAGCTCACCGTTTTATCTGAAAAGGGACGAGTTTAGTTTCACCTGCTACCTACACCATAGAATTAATGTCGATTGGATTCTTGTTCCATTACTCAGAGGAGAAATACATTCCATGTGTCAGAGCCAAAGTTTGATAAGTTGCCATTCTCTTTTCTCTCTACAATATTTCAGCATTTTACTCTTAAGAGCAGCAAATTTTTGAGAATTGAACCAAATTTTCATGATGTTTTCCTTATCATTCTTCACCTTGTAATGAAAAGCCTTTGAGGAGGTCTCTTTGGTTTTGCTTTATCTAAACTACAGGTATAACAGTAAAAACTGGTTCCTATTCGACGTAAATATTTAAAAATAGAACCTTTTATTTCCAACTCTGAACTTCCGCCTATTGCTGGGGACAACTAAATCTATATTTAGTTTATATTATTCACTTTTCCACGAAGTTGATAAAGTGACTTAGGTATGGTTTGGATTTTGTTTAAATTTTTATGATTATTTAATGTTACCCACACATTTTTAGTGAAATTTTAACTACAATGAAAAGATGTACAAACACAATGCGTCAAAATAACATTCTTTCTATTATTAAACGCAAATTTTCTCTACAGAAAGAAGACATGATAGTACTTATTAATATAATAAAAACTGTGGTAAACCTCAAGTGAGAGTACTGAGAAATCAGTAGAAAACAGTATATATCTTGTAAAAGATAGCCATGATGTTTTTAAAGCCCAATCAATTATATTTCCGTTGTATTTTGAAAATCATAAATAATTTTCTTTGAAATTTCTAAGTATCACTTAGCAATTTACTGAAATAGAGGTACATTTCCTTCGTATATTTGAGATTTTCCTGATTATTGATGGTTAACTGAATGGTTTCCATTAAAATTAAGTAGATTTGATCGTTCCAAAATTATGAAACCATGAATGAATCTGAAGTAATACGCAATGAAAATTATCATTAATCTAGAGTGATATAAAAGGGAAAATATTCCATTAATGTCTGCGGTTTTCTTGTTAATAAGAAGTGAGATTTTCCACATATTTCGCTTAATTTTATGGAATCTTTTGATCCGTTGGTTCAATACTGGAGCTTAATTGTTGAAGCACTGCAATCAGGTCCTTATTCGGTCGCCATGTCGCATGGATTACGTTAAGGTTGTACACATAAATCTTCTTATTAATTAACCGAAATCGGTCTCTGTTTCTTAGATACATTTTCTTTTAGTTGTACCGGAATTATGAGAAACATTTTTGGACAAGTTGGCTATTTTGAGGCCGTAGAAAACTATATTAATTCATTCTTTTAATTGATAAATGACCTGGTTATTTTACTAATTTCTGAGATGAAATTAAAAAGATAGCATAATACCAAAACAACTAATACGGCATGTTATTTTCAGAGCATATAATGTATGCTATAATACTTCGAGTACTGAGGGTATTTATCCAACAGATTTCCTCCATCATGTATGGGGGTTGAATTTAAAAATGTGTATTTAGTTAAACATTCTTAACATATATACTTAGAGGAAAATTAATCATCGATTTTATAGCTATAGTTCCGACTATTAGAAATACTTTTTTCTATAAATTATCAAAATCAAAAAATATATTGTATCGCACTCTTTTGTATGTCATTTGGAGTGGAAATATGAAATCTATTTATATTTCGACACCAAGATAAATTTAATGATTCCTTAAGTGAATACTTTCAAAACACCACATCAACTTATTGAATGCGCTAAAAGTAATTGCACACTTTGTGAATATAGCTGTGCCAAGTAGACAGAAAGAATAGGAAATTATGAGGTGAACTATTTTCTTAAATTCGCCACTTTTCATACGCGGTATTTTAACGCTTGTCAGGGACTAATATTTAGAATGTTCCCTTTGTATGATATTAGTAATTTGAAATATTTGATTCCTTGAAGTATTTTAGCTATGATTGCTTTAAGATTTGCTGATAACTCATTTAAAATTCTTCATATTTATAGCTCTTTGGTCTAATATTCTGTTGAACTATGAAGGTCGTCCTTTTCCATCTGTAAAATCACAGTAGTAAACTTAATCCGTTCTTCTGAAATATAATGAGATAAGGTATATTTTCTATTGACTAGAATATCTTCTCCTTTCGAAGACACTTATTAGAAAATGTATTTAGGTTAACTTAGGTAGCTCAGAAAGGGGCGTGTGTAGGAGAGAAGCATTAACAGAATTGAGTCTCTGAAGTCTTACGAGGTTTCATATAAGATTGAGAAAGCTTTTAGAATATCCGTTTTGCACATTACTATATCCCTCAGTCTGAAAATAAACCGTTTTTTATAACTGTCGAAGTCAATCCAAATACCTCTTCTTGAATTAGCATTCTACTTTACAGGCCATGGTGGAGTTAGAGACTTTATGAACTAATATGTCAGAGGAGCTTTGACGAAAAATGAGCTTCGGAGCTTCTAAGCAGACGCACCTCACTTAGCACCCTTGCACTCCACTCACCTGCTAAGATCGCGGCCGTAAACGCCAGGAATAGGGACGCCACGGCGCATGGACCACTCACTTCCCCCGCCACTTGCCCCGTCACCGCAAACACCCCGAGGGCCCATGGCCCAGACAGTCCGGCACCCATCAGCTTCACTACTCTGCGGCACCCACTAATTCCTTCTCTCTCCGCACCCTCTGCAGCACCTCCCTTCTTCCTCAAAAGCACGCTCCAACCTCCGAGAGGGTCCGCAGGTGACGCTCCGGGTCCTCCACCTTCATCTCCTTCAATTGTTGTCTCTCCTCCGCTTCTCTCCACGACAACCACCGGACCTTCCGGCGCAGCCGTCGGAATCTGCCGTCGCGGAGTCTCCGTTTCCATTGGAAAAAGGCTCTCCGCCGCTCTTTCGTCATCCTCGTCGTCGTCTTCATCATCACTCCCCATCAACCACATCCTCTGCTCCGCCCCCGAGGGGCTGCCGTCGTATCGCTCCCTCCTTCTCCATCGCCTTCTCCCGGCCGAACCTCCGCGCAAGAATGACAAAAGCGACGGAGGCCTCGGAGCCCTTTGGACGGGAGGTCGAGGGGCCTCATCCCCGACCTCCTCGTCGGCCCTCCCGAGGGCCATGTGCCCCCGCAGACCCGTCTCGAAGGCGTTCCTTCCTGCGTTAGCGTTCGAATAGGCCGGCGCCGAGGTGCCGCGCTTTTTCCTCGCCCTCTCCCGCACTCGCTCTGCCTCTTTCTGCTCCGCGCCCCAACGTTGCTCGCGCCGGACTGCGGCACTGACTCCGAAGTGACGTCACACAGGCGACGGCCGCCTCCACTAACTCACCCCCTACGCTCCTTCCCTCGCCGCCCCCGCACCCCGCTTCCAAGCATCCCCGCGGGATAGTTTGCCTCCTCGGGAGTTCCTGGTTCGATATCCCGTTGGGTTTCCATGGGACCCTTCACCCTTCTTTTTTTTAAAAAGTTCCGGAAATGTCCGTACTTTTCGGTATTTCAGACGGCTTGTTCCGAGAACTTTTGCGATGTTGGGGAAGAAATGAGAGTGAGAAAACGAGTTGGTGCGAGTTTCCCTGGTCGGGCGCAATCGTGCTCAGAATGGTGCGACACCCTCCGTTTAATTGCTCCCTCTCTCGGTGTTTCGGTTTGAGATGACGTGTTTTTGTTTCTATTTAGTACTTTGGGAAGAATTCGGGTATAATTTCGCGTGGGACTCTGCGGATTCCTCGATGTTTACCGAAATTGCCGCACTAGCGCATCAACTCCAGTAAATGGTAATTTTAGCGACCCCAGTGTTTTGCTATCCCATGGCTTGGATTAAAGGAAGCAGATTTCTAGATTTGAAAGTTCCAAAACTGCAGTCAACAAGTTAAATGTCGAATTCCTCGTGAATTATTATCTTAGCTTTGCTAGATTAAATCCGTAAACGAAGCAGTAGTAAATAATAAGATGTAAATCATTTACAACTTCTTGAAAAACTGTACTATACATATTTCATTGCGTAGTAAAGGTAAATACGTGTATTCTATCATTATTCATTAAGTGGGAAGGGAACACATCTGTCAAAAACATACCTTATTAGGGAGAGAAAAACCTCTCTTTGGCACTGTTGCGATGAAAAATAGCTCAGAATTATAAAACACTGGCGAAATTTCAATTATGGAATCACAGAAGTAATCTTCATTCATGTTTAAATATGATATAGAGACGATTAGAGCATAAAACGTTTTTAAAAACTTAGAGGATGTTTCATTATTGGGAAATCATTTAATTCTTGATATTTTTGATGAAGTATTTTGTTGTAATACTTTAGTGATCTAAAATGTTCGCAAAAATTTTTTTCTATTACCTACTTTTATAATTCACGCTTATCTCTTCAATTCTCTGAACAACACATTCGGTCTTCGTTGCTAAGGTTAGTTACAGTTTAAACTGATTGAAATAGTACTCCATTCAAACACAAGTTTGAATTAGTCCTTTTGCCTCTTTTAGGAGTAAATATAAACATTTTAGTTTTACTCTGTTATATCATATCGTTTCCCTCACTATTTTTCGTAATTGTTTCGTGAAATGAAAGATGTCTGTATGAATGTCTCCACGCTTTTTTTGCGGATACAGGGACGTATTTCCTATCTTCACGAGAGAACAATTATCAAGCGTATGAGGGCTAACACAGCAATCCGTTTCTAGGTAGCGATGCTGGAAGCCTCATCTGTGAACAGTACTTCATTAAGGGTATACTTCGCAGTTTGTTGTCCCCCATGCTCTTCTAGCCGATTTATGGGCTGCTCCAAATTCTAATAACGCCTCCATCTCATTTTACCAATCCCTTTAATATTTTTCGTTTATTTTTTGGTTCCTCGTGGTCTGCTTTTGCGGTTTCAGACCGCCCGTTTAACGGTTTCCGCAGAGTCCATTTTGGTGGCTACATCGACTTCGGCCTTTTGTTTGTGAGCGTGGTGACAAGAATAGATGAAGTAATATCTTCGGCTTTAATCCACTTCTCACCACTGCGATCCGATTAAGTTTCTTTTTCTCTCGCAGCTTTCATCAGAAAGGGATGTGGGTCTATTGGATATAATTTGGAGAAGAGGATTTATATGTGCACACATATAATATGCTCGCACTAATGCACCATCGCCAATTTTCAGCGCTTTCCTTCATTTTTCTAATAAAGATGATTATACGATTTTAATTATTTACCACTCGCATCCATTTATAAATATCACAGCAATTGGGATCGGTATCGATACATTCTTGATGTTTCAGGATATCTTCATTTGTAAAGAATCGACCATTCTTATACATAATTTGCGTAGTGTCCGTCTGTCCGTCCGTCTGCACTCCCCCTCTGTTTCAAAAACTGTTTGATATTGAGCTATGAGACAAACTGAATCATGTTTCTAAGAGGTGGAAAACCCCAGAAAAACTATTCTCACATCTGAGAAGGCTCAGATTCGAAACCCTTTAATACGTTTCCGTAAGAATAAATGTAATACTTATTTGCTAATGCATTAGAAAATTAAAGGAAACCAGCTTCTTCCTGTTGTAAACGTTTCACTCAGCTTACTAAAGTTGCAATTGACGCCTAAATATAAAATATGGTAAAAATGAGAAGAGTTAAATAGCGATGATTTTTGGGAGGTGAATCTATAAGGAATTATTGATGACACAGATTTATAAACATTTCAAAAATTGACATTTGCGCGTCAAATTTACGTATTCCATATCTTCCTCCCGTATTCCATGTATAATTTAAACAGGCATCCCCAGTAGTTTTTACATTAAAGTGAGGCGCTTCTTGTGGATAACCACCTCATTTTACCACTGTTACAAAGGAATATGCTATTCATCTAACTGTTTTTTAACCCTCCCCTCCTACGCAGCGTGGCTTGGTGAGTTTAATTACATACTCTGTAGATACGCTTGGTGCACGAATTCCTCGTTAATTACAGAGCAACTTTCGGTAACGGACCGTGTTTACTGAGACTTACCGGAGTAGAATCATAGAGAGATACTCCCTAGAAATAAATTATTTATATTTGTGAGTATAAATATATCTATAAACATACTATTCTCTACAGACTTCCTACACTAGAATTGTGTAAACAATCTTCATGAAAATTCTTCAATGTATTGTCAAGCAGTAGTTTAATTATTTTACGCAGATCGGTGACACAAACAAGGACAATCAAGCAATTACTACGTAAACTAATGTGGAAAAAAATCGTCAGTATTTTAAAATTCCACAATGCAGATAGGTGCAGAAACAGGTGCCAATGACTAATATTTAGGTAATAAATAAGTATGACTGACACTTCACATAATAAACTTGAAGTAAGAACACAGTGACCCCTCGAACTTTATTTCAGGGAGCCGTTCCAAATCTGAACTGCCCTCAACCGAACCAAATTATATTAACCATGAAATTATGAAAATGGAATTAATACGCAATTATCATAATTAGTTGAATCGGAACACTATTATTTTCCTTTATGACTTCAAGGTCGTTTTATTTCGTTACTTTTGGAATAAAATGTTTAAATTGAACAGTGGTTTCCGGCTTTACTACTTTGCGACTGTCCTTTTTTAGGCTAACTTTTGCGATGTAATTGGCGAATGAGTGTCCTATTACCTATTACCTTACCTATTAAGTAGTCTGAACAAAATGAAACGATACGAGTTCGTAGATCAATAAGACCATCCTAAAATTTGGTATGATAAACGATACAGACTCGGGGCTAACCTTGTGGTGGGCCATTCCATGTCAAGTGGACCAACGGTCCCCGCTCGACCATCACCGTTTTCAATGAAATTTTGTGTGAACATAACATGATATCTTTTATGAACATTTCCCAAGTTTTACATCCATCGATGAAATATTTGCTGAGATATAGTCGTTTGTTTGACCCCCTACCGCAGCCTTCTACAGTTAGACAGCGATTTTTAGCAAGTTTGAGACACGTTATCTCACGCAGTATTCCGTTGAGCAAAACAAAACTTGGTATTCTTATACAACCTAT